>QODF01000266.1:1119561-1164724 GCA_024372805.1 Oostethus manadensis
GAGAGATAGTGAATATATTGGTAGAAGGATGCTTAGTTTTGAATTGCCAGGCAGGAGGCCTAGAGGAAGACCAAAGAGGAGGTTTATGGATGTAGTGAAAGAGTACATGAGGGTAGTTGGCGCGAGAGAATAGGATGCAGAAGGTTAGATGGAGGCAATTGATTTGTTGTGGTGACCCCTGAAGGGATAAGCCGAAAGGAAAAGGGGAAGAAAGTAATAATAGCGTGGGAATAAAATTTGTCATAATAAAAAAAGTCATAATAAACAAACAAAACAACAAATATAGTTATAGTTTTTGGGAAAATAGGTTGGGGAATATTATGAGAATAAAGTGAAAATCTTATGGGAATAATAGTTCATACTAACACAACTTTTTTTTTTTACTTACTTTTTATACGTCCTGTATTATATCACAAAGCTTAGATGCAGTTTTTTCTTTAAATATATATATATTTGTATATCTATACAGTATGTACAGTATACAATGTGTATGTGTATATATACAGTGTGTGTGTATATATATCTTGTTAGCATATCTACATGTCAATTTACAAAATAACAAAATGGCCCTTGTATCCTTTCATGTTTAACTATCTGGCCCTTGATGGAAAAAGTTTGGATGGCCCGTATTTGCAATTTCCAAAGAGTAACATAAATTCCTTGTGTTATTTCAGGAAAACACTGGCAAGTCAAGAGTTCCCATTTACAGAGGTACAACTATAGCTCGTGCCGTGTTAACCCATCGCTCCTGTTGAATAGCTGTTAAACCTTGATCACTAACTTCCCTGCAGATTATCAAGGAGTTTTTGATTTGCAAGGATAAACCCGTTGCAAGCTTCAAGAGGAGGCAGCCAAATATGCTATCGTTGCAGGTTATTTGTCAAGCACATACACAAGCTCCCTGTCAGTAATCAGGTTTTGATGAAGAAGTGTGTTTCTTTTTGTAGAAATTTGCACATGACAAGATAGAGTGGCCAAAGCACTACACCAGTAAAAAGGTTTTGGCTCTGATGACTTATGCAGAGATGATGAACAGGACGAGCGGGAGAACGATGTCATCGCAAATCAAGCCCATTCGGTACTTGCGTTCATATTCAATTCAATTTGATAGCGAATTCTGTTGTATTTTTAACACCATTTCTCTCCCCTCCTATAAATAGAATATTGAAACCACGCGTGAGAAACTCAGTCCCTTGCTTCGAAGTCCTCTGGAAAACGCCAGGCAAGTTCCAACACAAACATCCTCTGGGCTTGAGTGACAGGCCTGCTGCGCCGTGCAGAGGTTGGGGTGCAGGGTGTTTGTCACCCGGTTGTTAGTGACTGGCTGTGAGGTGCGCTTCAGAGGTGACGGATCGCTCACAACAGACGCTAGGTGCTAAAGTGGCTTCCTTCCCGGGCTGGGAAATCTGTCATATTCAAGTCTAGCTCAATAAAAAGGGCCCCCTCGCACGATTGGCCCTGAGAAAGTCATGTGTTTTCTATTTGAAAGTAACTGGAATCAATATAAATAAGTAGGGATTAGGGCTTTTTGTGTGTTCATTTACCTTTTTTTTAAAAAAATGTCTTTTTTAATAGATTTTAGTCAGTCTAGTGTAGTCAGTTGGCTGTATTATTACCATGAGTAGCAGTACTTTTAAGACTTTTGATGCACCACATTTATGATATCATGGGGAATATTTATTTTTCTTTCCTTTTATTCATAAATATTGTATATATTTTATTAAATATAATTGTATTACTTAAGTATATACAGTATTTCCTTTTTTTTTTTTATTAAAGTAAGCAATTATGGTAGGCGATCATGTAAGCAATAACGTTGAAGTGATAATTGTTGCCAAGATTAATAGCAGATGTTGGTTAACCAGTAATAGTAAAAGTGAATAAAATGTGTAAATGATAGCTTGGACATGCCCAAAGAAAAGGTTACCTGAGTTTAGCACATAACGGTGGACACAATTAACATGTAGAAAGCTACCCTTGTTGCTAAACCACCACTGAACTTTAAAATAATGAGCATGTAACCGGCTATTTTGCTAATGCTAATATGCTAGATTGCCAAATTAGTTTGTATTAATTGAAGCACCATAAGAAATAAGAAATATTATAGTATATAAATAGTATAGAATTCATAATAAAAAATAAATAACATGTTTTTTTATGTATTTATTATCACAGTTTTTAACTGTTAAACTGTGTTTATGTTGAAACACAGTTTAACAATTTATTATAGTATATAAATAGTATAGAAATCATAATTAAAAAAAAATAAAAAAAATAAATAATAAATAACATGTATTTTTAATGTATTTTTTTTTAAATTATGATTTCTATACTATTTATATACTGTAATAAATAAGAAATATTATAGTATAGAAATCATAATAAAAAAATAAATAACATGTTTTTTAAAATGTATTTATTATCACAGTTTTTAACTGTCAAACTGTGTTTATGTTGAACGCATTAGCTTTATTTATCTTACGTTGAGTACAAAGTGCTGAATTGCGTGTTAACAAAACAAGATGGTGAAATGAACATGTTTCCGGTGGCCTTGATGCACCTCCTGCAGATCATTACGTGTTTCCTGAGGATGGGCCAGCGGAGGGTCAGCACGAGGTGAGGTCAGTGGAGGAGCAGTCCCTATTCTGTGTGGCCTTCCCGGAGGTGGCGGAGTGCTACCTGAAGGACAAAGCCCTAGCTGAGAAGAACAAGACAAAGAGTAAGACCACATTGATGCTCTTCTTAAATAAACATATTTTGTTGTTGGTATATGACCAAACCCCCCCCCAATACACATGCGTCCGTGGTCATCAAAGGCACCTGGAGCTTTGACTTGTTTTCGCAAGCGACATGATTACGGCCGCTCCGACACCTGAACATGTTAACCTGACAGCTCAGCCGAACCACATCAAAAAGCCGGTCGCCGCCATGAGGTGTTTTCCAGTCTCGCCTGTAATGGGCTACTTTTGGGCCACCCCGTGTTGCCATAACTGGAGTGCTTCATTTCATTTGAAGCAGAGTTAGCAGCCTAATGATGAGCGTAGAAAACAATACCGTAGAGTAGTCAGTGTACAGCTTGTTTGGCGTTACAGATGTACTATGCACTGAAAATGACACACCGGTATGGCAACACAAATGAGTAGCAAGCTAATCAATGGTTGTAGGGGCTGCACAAGTGCTGCCGACACGGGGTAGCTGCGGTTCACCGATGCCTTGTCCAAACGTAGCAGGGTATTTTTTTTTCTTCAATACAACAAGGCAGTAGTTACTAAAATTCTATCCAATCAGAATCATACTCTGTCATCCCGTCACTTCCGCAAACATAAAACATGGCACCAGACTAGAATACAAAGTCAACAAGACTCAAGAAAATAGTTCAGTTCTGAGGACATCCGTGTTGTTTCTGATGCAAATACAGGTCTGGTATGTGACGTCACCGCGTAGGTTGTCGCAGGAAGTGACGTTTGGAAACCCACAACTCCAGTTATTTGCGTCCATACACAAACGTACAACCGGAGTTTTCTCCAGAGCCACACTTTGGCCGGAGGTTTGTTTTTAGTGCCGTATATCTGCGGGCTCGTGTGGATGATAGGCAAAAATGTGTATTAAAAAAAAACCTTTGTTTTATGAGATACCCGCCAACGTGTGGACAGGGCATGAGTGAACCATATGGTATGTCAGTTTTCCAACATGACAGAGCCTAAACACAAGATGACAAGCTTTGCATGCTTTGCTGAGGAGGGTGAAGGTGATGGAGTGGCTGATTAGGCCGTCTCCACCTGCTCCACCAGTGATGTCATCATGGAAGAGTGGAACAGGATTCCACTAACACCCTGGCCGCGCTTTGGTGAATTCCATGCCCAAGAGGATTAAGGCGGTACAAGATAACAATGGTGGCCGAGTGGTCAAAAAAACACCCATATATTACAGCCGCAAGGCATGGCCCCTCTCTCAAATTTTTTTACCCAACGTGCCCCGCGTGTCAAAAGGTTTGCCCATCCCTGTGCTACTCTGTAACAATTATCTTGCTACTTATTTGTTTTGTTAGTTGTTTAGAATATAATGGCTGTGTGCTGACTCATTTTCAGTGGCAAGCAAACCTATACTGCTATACTAGCTGTACACTGATTACTCTAAAGAGTACCCAAGGTTGCTTTTTTTTTTCTTCTCTTGAGGTAATATGGTACAGTGGTCCCTTGCCACATCACTCCCTCACTTGCGGTTTTTGAAACAGTTGTTAATAAATATTTGCTGTTTCATGGTTGACTACCGTTTATTATTAGTACAAAAAAATGCATATTTAAGCAAATTGTACGTATTTTTGTTCAGATGAACAATTTTCAAGAATATAAATGCTAACAACTCAAATATAGAAATACAGTATGTCAATAAAAGCTGTCAATCCATTAAAATATTTAATCCCGTTTTTTGTCGATAGTTAACTCATAATTTAGTTATTAATTAGGTAACTCTTAATTAGTTGCACTTCATCACTTATACGATAACTACAACAATTTTTATGTAGAGGGATATCAATTTTGGAAATATGGGTCATTATTTACTTCACAAAATAATACACATTTAGAAATCCCACAGGTTTTGCATCTTTAATGCAAGCGGCGTTTTGTCCGGCCCTTGAATGCCTTTTAATTTTGTCCCATGCTGCACAAATACTCTATCTTTACCCTTCTTCTATTTTCCCCTCATATTTGCTATATTTGATACTATGTGAGAATCCATAAAGGTACGATTTGATGACCTCACTGAGTGTGAATGTGCATATTTGTATGGTGCACTTTCTAAAAGACAAACTCCAGGCTTGAAGTGGTTGGTGGCTCTATATTAATTTCATGCTTTTAATTTAATATTCCTGTTATAGTTTTACACAATACATCATAAATAAGATAAAAGATGTTTTACTGATGTGTTGAAAATATTTCCTGGTGACTAGCTAGTGCGCTGCTAATGCGATTTACATCCATTGTCGTCTGAAGCTCAATTTACCGTTTAAAACCCTTTTCTCTGTCCACTTCTGCTGAATATTTGCTGTTCTCACGTAGCACGGGTTACTGTTGCAGCCATAACCCACAAAAACCTAAAACTTAAATCTGAACCCCGACGTCACTTCCTGTCCACCATCGATTCTGCTCCCCCAGAAGGAAATGTCTTAAATGGCTTATTTACTGTATATCTATATACTATTTGGGGTAATATGAATAAAAAGGTGAGTATATGGTTGTTATTTCATGTCTAGATGGATCTAATAATATTAAAAATGTATTTAGAAGATTTTAATGCCACAATATCGCAATATTCCATTCATAAAGAAGGAATCCTTCATTCATTCATTCATGTTCTATACCGCTTATCCTCATTAGGGTCACAGGTATGCTGGAGCCTATCCCAGCTGACTTTAGGCGGGAGGCGGGGTACACCCTGGACTGGTCGCCAGTCAATCGCAGGGCAAAAGAAGGAATCCTACTTCACAGAAGTTCTAATCATTGCGGTCAAGTCTCGAACCAATTAACCGCGATAAACGAGGGATTATTGTAAAATGCTTTCCCTGCCCTCTTCTTTCAGAGCGGAAACCAAAGAGCAAAAATGACAAGATGTCTGATGGGCCTGATGATGTTTTGGACCTTCTGGCACAGATGAGCCTTCAAAGCTGCTCTCCGGAAAAGGCGAGCATGCACACAAAACAAAGAAAAACGCCACCTGCCATGACCCTAAACTCACAGGAAGTGGTGGTTTTGGACACACCTGTAGGCAACAAACCCCATGATGATTCTTCTGGTACGCCACCTCAGGCTGCTTCTTCGCCGTCTGTTTCCGCTGTAATTGACGCTCTCTACCTGAGTGACATAGACTGGGATGCTTTGTCCTTCACGTCCACCCCGCCACCTCAGGATAAGACCATCGGCGATGACGTGGAGAAAACCTCAGAACCTCAGCCAGATAGGTGTTTCACTGAGTGTCCTCTACGTGAGAGGCTTCTCATG
Source organism: Oostethus manadensis (assembly GCA_024372805.1). NCBI lineage: Eukaryota > Metazoa > Chordata > Actinopteri > Syngnathiformes > Syngnathidae > Oostethus > Oostethus manadensis. The sequence goes on from QODF01000266.1 coordinate 1,125,561, forward strand.
AGAAATGCCACCATGCAAGTAGTCTCGAAGCAACTAGGCTACACTGAAGCCGCTCCTGCAGCCAAACCAGCAGCACGAAGCCAGACAAAGCTGGACAAAAGACCTCCGCACAAGTCTAAATTGGTCTGGAAACAACAGAGGTACTACTCCGATCCATGTCATGGTGAAAAAAACAGAAACACGACCTCCAAGAAGAGCGTTTGCATGAGCGTGTGTTCATTCAGCGACACTGAGAACCAGCCCGATACAACTTGGAGAACTACAAACCCCTTACACAAACTCAAGGGACGGATCCCATTAGATGTCCCTCTGAAACCAGTTAGCGGACCGCCGAAACCCCCCAGTGGCGGTGTCCAATCCTGCAAATGTGGGCAAAGCGTAGAGAATCCAAAAAGCGGTTCCCCTGTAGAAGCAGCTGTTCTTGATGACGTGTTCCCCTCTGCCCCGGCGTCCCCCATCGTTATGTTGGGCAGCGATGACTCAGTCGTCTGTGGGGGGGACAGCCCTTTGCCGCTGGCAGAGAGACTCAGGCTGAAGTTCATGCAGTGACAAAAGCAAGATGCAAGACGACGTGTGGAGGAATTCATCATAATTCAAGGTACTCACTACAACCAATGTTAGGTAATTAAAAAAAAAAAACACGATAGTTTTACATTAATTTTGTATTAATTTTTTCATATGTATTAAATACTTGACAATTTAATACAGTAGAATTTAGTACTCATTAGTTATTGAGACATTTGGGGCCCTACAATAACACCAAAAAACTATTATAATTGAATATGGAGCAGTGTTAATGAAATAAATAGCTTGATTTTTTTACACCCCTTTAATTGTTTAGTGAATTGACAAGTTCTTTGAATTATTTAATTAAATTGTTTGTTTTTTTTACATTTTAACGTTAAATACCTGTCAGCTCTAAATAGCTTTGCAGACCTGAAAAGTGGAAATTATACAAAAAATAATATAGAACCTTTATTTCATGCACACCAAAACTGTATTAAAGAAAACAGAATAATAGTAAATAACTATTAATATCTTTGTTTTAGTTTACACATTTTGGTGGGTTTTTTTTCATATGTGTATGAAATAAAATCTAATGCACACAGCCCATACAGTCCATAAAATAAGAGTGTGTGTATGTGTGTATATATATGAAAAAAAGTTTTATATATTTTAAATATATAATTATCAATTATATATAATTATCATAATTTCATTATCAATTATATAGAATTATAATTTTATATATTATAATCATCAATTATCATCTAGGTTCCCATCTGGGTTTGTATCTCTGTGTGGAGTTTTCAAGTTTTCCCCGTGCCAAAAACATGCATGTGAGGTTAATTGGTGCCTCTAAATTGTCCGTAGGTATGAATGTTTGAAGGATTGTTTGTGTACTGTTTGTGCCCTGCGATTGGCTGGTGACCAGTCTAGGCAGGGTGTAGGCCTACCTCGCGTGAATGAATGAATGACCCATCAGTATCAGTCACAGTTGTATATAATAATGGAGAAGCCAATGTGTTCAAAAGTTTATATTTTGTATACCTTTTGTTTCTTTGTATTTTTATTGATCTTCCATGCCTAGCCCCTCTGCTGTAAAATAGCTTTTGCAAAGTCCCTAACAAACGTGAAGTAATAATGCCCAATTGTAACTGACAGGGCCTCAGAGGTATTCATTTGTTTAATGTTGTTTGTGTTTTGAGCCTCCCATGTATCAATAAGATAACCAAAATAGTAGAAACAGCTCTCAGTAGGGCGACATGCAGTAAACATCCTGTTATACTCTTTGATATTATGATTTTCTTAGCTCCTGTGTCGGATCTTATTAAGATTATGCGTCCTATTTTGCGGCAGGTGAGCTGTGGGAAGCGCACGGCGTTTTAATGATACGCCACAAGCGCCATGTCGAATCATTGGACCGGCTGCCCGTTAAGCTGGCAGTTCTTCCGCAAGACGACGCTGAGCTTTAACGGCCTCGCTGGTATTGGTCCCCCCCCTTGATCATGAGTGAGGGCTTACACACCTTCTCAGACATGAAAGGTCTGGCATGAGCTTGGTGACAGCTGCACCCCCTTGGCCCGACACAACTCTTCACCGCTCGTCGGCCCTATATAGGCTTATTTTCTTTTTCATAATAAACGCTGACACACCTTTAAGTGCTTTGACAAGTGAGCAGTCATGAAGACACAAATAAACAAGATATGTTTGATTTAGACGGTTGTCACAAGCAGGCGATGGGATATTGTCTTTAGTTTTAGTTAAGCATGTGTTTGTCATGAAATAAACATATAAATCATGAACCAAAAAAACCACGTGCATTTAACATTTTGTTTTGGTTTATCTAATTCATCGTCATCTGGCACCTTGGTTTGTTTGATTACATCGTTGTCGAAAAATACATCAATAGGTGACGAAGTGAAAAAATATCAACATTTTTTGACTTTGATTATTCATTGCACTCTTTTCAGGCAGCACACGATGTTGTTTGTAATATGGTTGTCATTAAATCGTTCGGTGTGTCAGGAAATACATAAATGAACATTTGATACAATGTATGTAGTTTAGAATGCTATTTTAACTATATTTATCGCACCCTTTTCAGGCCTTACAGTATTTTTTCCAGGCAGTGGGACGACATGAAATAAATAGGTGCTGAAATATAGATCACTTTAGTTGTTTATCCATTGCATGTGTACGTTGTAGTTTTTAAATGTCATCAGAACTGTTTTTAGACCACCATAGCAGCTTTGGCTGCTCCATTATTCTGCCGGAGTCCAAGCTCACATCAACCTGATAATTGTCGTCGTGCAGACTTTAAAGACGCATCTCCCACAAAGGGAATGTAATTGTTTTTCTTTCTATCGCATTATCCGTCTATTTAGCCTTATTCGCACCTCAGTGGGAACGAACGACGTCCCTCTCATTTTGCCACTTGTGGGGTTTTCTTTGAACTTTCTTTTTCCGCCTAAGCTGTGAGCCCATAAACCTCCGGAGATTCCACCACGTATAAAGGGGTCTCTCAGCTGGGGAGGGGGGGAAATCACCGAGATAATCTTGTCTGCTGTCGTCATCTCTGGACCCCGGGATATGGACGTCGATTCTAGAGGGTCCAAAATCCTTCCCGAGCGGAAGGTCAGTGATGAAGCTTTTGCGGAGCTCCAGTCCTCCTCACCAGAGTCTTCCTCAGTAGACTCCATGTGCTCCTCGCCGGAGATGTTCTTCACCAGCGGCCATCGGGAGATCCAAAGCCTCGCCTACGTGTTTCCAGGGCGAAGGTCCTCGTGCGACCCAAAGGCTCCGAGGCAGAACAAGTCCAAGATGTCCACCAAGCGACGCATGAAGGCGAGCGAGAGGGAGAAGCTGAGGATGAGGAGTCTCGCAGAGGCTTTGCACCAGCTCCGGGACTACCTCCCGCCGGACTACGCCAAGAGAGGACAACCTCTGACCAAAATCCAAACCCTCAAGTACACCATTGAGTACATCAACAAGCTCTCGGACCTCCTGCGCCATGCGTAAATGCGTAAAAAAAACCCATTTACGCAGCTATTCTTGGACTGTGTGTTTGCTTTATATTTCCGACGAGCTTTACATGGTAAATTAATAATTCTTCTTCGTGATTTTGATATTTCTGCCCATGGTGTAAATATTCTAAGGGCACTTAACGTTTTGTAAAGGAGGATCATTGGTAGACAGCCTGTATTTTTGTTTAATGTAACTCATTACCGAACAAAGCATTTGTCGGTTGAATAGATGCGTTTTGGTGAAATGTTTTTTGTATTTGTGTGCAGCCGGAGAACTTCAACGTACTTCTGCTGTTTCGCATATCACGTGTTCTTTTTCTTTGCCCGTTCGTGCAAAATTAAACCAACGTTGTTTAACATTTTCGCTGCTTTTATTTCTTAGTATATGTTCGGAAATTAATAAATGAATAATAAATGAACTAGCCATGTGTATGAACAACTACTGCCGGACGCCTATCAGTCCGCCCCTCCAATCACCCGGCCAGCGTCAACAAAACCGGAAGCACGTTTTGCAGGCTCATCCAATCACCTTTAAGAATACTCGCCGGTGGGCGTGGTTGCTCGTCACCCAGACGGTCCAAATTTCAAAGCCCACCAAGTGGGACGAAACTCACTACAAACGTCTAAGAGCATTTTTATATTTTTCTGAAATACATGAATATTTTTCATAGCAAGCGGCACATTTAACTATATTGCTCTATGTATATATATCTACCTCGTCTGTCCGCCACCAGCTACGGTGAGTCGTTTCCTCCCCGTCAGACTATCAACGGCAACCGCTCGTTTCAACGGAATTTCAAACTTTGTGCACGTTTTTGAGTCACATTTCTGACCACGGTTTAACTTCTAAAACGTTCAGTGGAAGTCTGGACGACACTCGCGCCTGATATATGGCGAACAGACATTTCGTGTTGGTTGAGGCCAGGAGTTAGACGGGTCCGCCGACGGGTAAATCAAAGGTGCGTTCGACGAATCCCTTTGTACGTTGTGTGTGCGTGTTTAATTCAGTGCTCCGCGTCACTTAATAGTCAGTAGTATGTGTGTGTGTCTTAATTTCTACGTTCCCAAACTGGGGTATGCGTACCCCCAGTGGTACGTCAATATACAGCATATGGGGAAATAATTCCCACAGAACACTCACAATTACGAGTCCAACTGAACGCCTCACGGCGCCAGGAAAACAAGAGGAAGGAGAAAAAGAATTAAAAAATAATATGAGCATAATATGAACAAATAAGTCAGTTAGGGTGAGGAGCTCAGAGTAGAGCCGCTGCTCCTTCACATCGAGAGGAGCCAGGTGAGGTGTTTCGGGCATGCCCAGTCGGGAGAAGGCCCCCGGGAAGACCTAGGACACGCTGGAGGGACTATGTCTCACAGCTGGCCTGGGAACGCCTTGGTGTCCTCCCGGTGGAGCTGGAAGAGGTCGGACCCGGATAAGGGGAGGAAGATGGATGGATGGATGGAAGTCAGTTTGATGATTATTTTATATCGATTATTAGGAGGGTTCTAACTTGAAGATTTCATTATGTTACTGGTCCAATCCCCGCACAGCACAGTGGTCAAAGCACTGGGATGATTCTCCTGAAGTTAAACCTTTTAGCTTTGGTTGTATGTATTTTTGTATTTCGGATACTACATTATCATGATTGTTAAAAGTTCCCCTCAATTGGGTATTAAATTAATACGCAGGCTTAAACCATAGCCTGTGATGCTTATTTGTGCCTCTTAGCCATATTATACAAAGGTTAACTTCTTTTTTCACTTGTATGACTATGTAAAAAAAAAAAAAACACACACACAAATTGCACACACGGTGAGTGTCGTGTCCACAAACTTAAATGGTTTATTTACCATAGGAAACAACAGTCAAACATTGTCTATATCAGTGGTTCCCAAACTTTTTTTTTGCAGTGCCCCCCTTTTGGAGATGAAATTATTTTCTGCGCCCCCCGCCCGAAAAATACAGTAATAATGAACTTTGTTCGTGGTAGCCCCACGCCCACCTGCCATAACGCCCCTCAGTTTGAAAACCACTGGTCTATATCAACACCTGATATAGACTTAATGTACATTAATTTGTGGTGTATCAGCCGAGTTCAGCCGCACGGTGGTCGAGTGGGTAGCACGTTGGCCTCACAGTCAGGAGGTTCAGGGTTCGAATCTACGTTGGGCATCTCTGTGCGGAGTTTGCGGAGTCCTTGTGCGTGCGTGGGTTTTCTCCGGGCATTCCGGTTTCCTCCCACATTCCAAAAACATGCATGTTAGGTTAATTGGCAACTCTTAATTGTCCATCGGTATGAATGTGAATGGTTGTTTGTCTATATGTGCCCTGCGATTGACTGGCAACCAGTCCAGGGTGCACCCCGCCTCTCGCCCAAAGCCAGCTGGGATAGGCTCCTGCATACCCGCGACCCTAATAAGTATAAAAAGCATAGAAAATGAATGAATGAATGAGCTGAGTTCAGAATTCATAAAAGAATAATTAAGCAAAGGAAAATATTTCAGCAATATTTTGGTTAACACGCTTATATATGTATGGTTTATTTCATTCATAAGATTTAAGATTAGTTTGTGCATTATGGGGTTTCATCTTGAAGATTTAATTTATATTCGTGTTTCAATCCCCGCACGGTGCAGCAGTGAAAACCTGTCACTGTGCGTGAGCATTGTCGTTGCTTCTTCTGTTATTTGTTAACATTCCACTTCAATTTGGGATTAAATCAACAAGAAGACTTAAAGCAGCCATTGTGAGTGGACAAAAAAGTGATGCACAGTTTCAAGTCGTTCATTGAAAAGTAGTAGGTTGGTTACTTATCTACAGAAGTGTTCAAACTAATATCAGTCCAATGTGACTAACCAGCAGAATCACTGTTATTACTGTATTTTTATTGGTACATGGCAAACAAGTTACCAGTAGATGCAGTAGATTCTCAGAAAACAAAAAAGACCCAGCATTTATGATATGCACGCTCGTAAGGCTGTGCAATCGGGCAATTAGTTGAAAGGGATTTGTTTAAAAAAATAGCAGCGTTGCATTCAATCAGTGATCAGTTTTGTGAAAAACAGGTGTGAATCAGGTGGCCCCTATTTAAGGAAGAAACCAGCACTTATTGAACATGCATTTCTCTTTGAAAGCCTGAGGAAAATGGGTCATTCAAGACGTTGTTTAGAGCTAAAATGATCTTCAATGCCTTAAAATGGAGAGAAACACAAGAGACACGGGGCAGAAAACGGAAGACTTATCAAAAAGGATTGACGAATAACCAGAATGGCAAAGGCTCAGCCAATGATCAGCTCCAGGATGATCAAAGACAGTATGGAGTTACCCGTAAGTACTGCGACAGAAGACGTCTGTGTGAAGCTAAGCTATTTACAAGAATCCCCTGCAAAGTCCCACTGTTAAAAAAAAAAAAGGCATGTGCAGAAGAGGTCACATTTCGCCAAAGAACACATGAACTGGCCTAAAGAAAAATGGGCTAACATTGTGTGAACTGATTAGAGTAAAATTGTTCTTTTTGGGTCCAAGGGCCGCAGACAGTTGGTGAGACGACCCCCAAACTAATAATTCAAGCCACAGTACACAGTGATGTTTCTCCTACTATGGTGTTGGGCCTATATCGCATAGCAGACATCATGGATCAGTTTGCATATGTCATAATACTTGAAAAGGTCATGTTTCCTAATGCTGAAGAGGACATGCCCTTGAAATGGGTATTTCATGACGACAATGACCACACTAGTAACACAGTAGTAAACAAGCAAAATATTGATTCCATACCAACAAAATGAATTTTACGTAGTGGCCAGCCCAATCCCCGCACCTTGAGTGTGGTTGCTAAATAACCCCCCATGGGGCCAAATAAAATTGCAAGTGTCTGCGATTTGAAAGAGAAGGTGAGAAACTCGGGCCAGGAATTACGGGAAGTCCGCATCAACAAAAAGTTTCCATTCGTCATTTAAAATTATTTTGCATTGCTTTCTGTGTCTAAAACTATATATTTTTTAATTAATGTTTTTGGGTGTCTGGATTTATTGGTTTTACATGATTTCAATTTAATGCCTTCATTTGCAGAGGAATGGGGAGAATGCGACCTTATCCTGACCCCAGAGGTCATCGAGGTAGGTATGGACCAATAGGCATGGGTCCTCCACCTCCCCCCATGCACCTCAGAGGACCCTTTCCGCCCAAGCCCAGGTAGCCTTTTCATACCAATTCCCAAATGACCACAAACTGAAGAGAAGGTTGAAGTCTTGCTCGTGCCTCTTTGGAGACACGGTCCTCCTCCACTACCACCGCCAGGTCACCTGGCTTTCAGAGGACGTCCTCCACACCCCCAGAGGTCATGGCATGCCACTCCCGGGGCCCCCGCGTCACTTCCACCACAGAGGTCCAAGAGGGTAAGTACTTAGTAGGTGAGTGGGAAGACAGCCACACCGCTGCACAATTTTTCCCCTCTCATTGTAGCTTTCCTTCTTCTATTCTGCACTCTTTTATTGTTTGCATTCATTTTTTGTGTAGTTAATCCAACTACTAATTAAAGACAGTCCCTAAACAATTTCTCTGTTCCAACTAGTGCATGTTATAATACAAATAAGTACCTTTTAGAATAGTAAGCTTGGAGACCACTTTACTTGGCTGCTCTGATGAGAGAGCTCTCTCTACTGGTGAGGATCCAATATGTGATTTTATCCTTTTGCACAGCTACCACAATGGACCAGTGTCTCCTCCGCCTCACCCTCCACCTGGCAGAGGCCAGAGGTGGGCGTGACCCCCTGGTGGCCGCCGCTTTTAGTACAGCCTGCCCTATAAACAGTACAAAAAGACAATTTCTTCTTATTCAAAAAAGGTGCAAAGCCTGATTGCATTATTAAAAAATGTTTTGTTTTTTTTTACAAGTGAGTAGTAAAGTGCAATTTTAAGTATGAGTAATTTTATTTAATGTAATGTGATGCACACGTTCTTAAAGGACAAAGTTCTGTTGACTTCCTGTGAGCCAGTTTAGACCTCCTAACCCTATTTTCTGTTACCTAGAGATATTTTAGTTTTTGTAATATAACCTGACCAAACAGTACTCTACTTGTCTAGTATTCGTAAGATGATAACATTATTGTGCAACTATTTCACAAATATCATTGTTAGGAACATTGTGTGTCTTCAACACAGTACTGTGTAGTGTTAAATGAAGAAATAGTGACAGTGATGATCCTTTTTTCTGAAGTAAATACATCTGGCCCACTGTGATTAACTACATAACATTTGTCAATTTAAGAAAATAAATAAAACTAAAAAAACACTTCTCTTTTTGGTTCATTCACAAACAAAACCTGTATTGTCAGCACATTTTCATAACCAAATAAATGTAATTTCTAATCACACCATAGCTTTGCATAATAGTTCAAATAGCATTGGTGTATGTGCCATATTACTATTTGCATTCATTGAAGTGTAGTGTTATTTTAGGTGTGCATTTTACATGCATAAATTTGGGATTAGAAAAATTACAGTGAATGCACATTTATCTATTCCACGTAAAATGTTATATATTTTTTAACCTAAACTAGATGTTGAAGCTCTTCTTTACAGTTATTTATACATAATAATCTTGATGTAAGTGCAAAAGCTGCATTCGGATTGCTACTGTTTTAATATATGCCGTGCTGCTTACAAAATAAGACTTTCTTTAAGAAATGTGTGACACTGTCCACTTGCCACCATCGGCTGCTGCAATCTCTCCCTCCGCGTTCCTTTTTTCATCTTTCTACACCCTTTTTCCTTGCTGCCTCTTCGGTCCATTCTGCCTGCACTTGTTGCTAACATGACTGACTGTTGTCTCTTATAAGGGGAGAGGGGCACACAGTACAGTTAACCTCCCCAGCCCTGGAACACAGGCCTTCCTTCTTCACAGCTCTCCCAACTGCAGTGCAGCCGTTCACTGACAATGGTGAGTCTCCTCTTTACTGTATTTCCTNACAGTGAATGCACATTTATCTATTCCACGTAAAATGTTATATATTTTTTAACCTAAACTAGATGTTGAAGCTCTTCTTTACAGTTATTTATACATAATAATCTTGATGTAAGTGCAAAAGCTGCATTCGGATTGCTACTGTTTTAATATATGCCGTGCTGCTTACGAAATAAGACTTTCTTTAAGAAATGTGTGACACTGTCCATTTGCCACCATCGGCTGCTGCAATCTCTCCCTCCGCGTTCCTTTTTCCATCTTTCTACACCCTTTTTCCTTGCTGCCTCTTCAGTCCATTCTGCCTGCACTTGTTGCTAACATGACTGACTGTTGTTGTCTCTTATAAGGGGAGAGGGGCACACAGTACAGTTAACCTCCCCAGCCCTGGAACACAGGCCTTCCTTCTTCACAGCTCTCCCAACTGCAGTGCAGCCGTTCACTGACAATGGTGAGTCTCCTCTTTACTGTATTTCCTCATGGTGGCCACACTATCAAGATGCCATGCAGCGCAGTAATGACCTTACTATGATGCTGGTATCACACTAAACATCATTAGAACAATGCAGTATTGGTACACAATAGCATATCTTTAGTATATGTTGTAGTTGAATAGCTTTATAATAAAATGTTGCCGAGAATCTGTGTGCCCTGGTCTTGTGTTTTTTTTTTTTTTTAAACGACTTGACACAACATAATCAATACAAGACACTAGGACTGCATTGTCAAAACATGAAGGTTTTATTATTTAAAAAAACCCCAAAAACATACACTTAAACAACTGGTCCAATTTCTGTACGTTTCTGTACTTCCTCCGCTTGCTCATCCTTCCACATGGGCTCAGTGATGTGATCCGGAACTTTCTCCATAGCAATCTTCACAACAAGAAGCCAAATTAGGAGGCCTGAGTATGCTTGATTGCCAACGTATTTCTGCTACACACTCACCTTTTTCACCTGCATGGCTATGCTTTCGGGAAGGTTCCTCTGGATATACTCAAGGTACACCTGCGCTGTGGAGCCTGTTAGATGAGACAACTGCCAACAAAGTCTTTGCCTTAATGAAAGAACTTGCCGATAACGTCATGATACTTTGAGATGCTCTAATCTCACCTCAATGCATCTGTAGTGTGTCCTCATCTCATACTGAACCCTGTGTTTTTTAAAAATGTGAACTGACTTCAGGACTGTCAGCCGCTCTATGTCCTTGGGGGGCTCAAAGCTGGAGGAAAGGGAAACATGTGTTACCATGATCATTTTTAATACATCAAGAGGTCTTTCAATGACAGAGGCGGCCGCCGGTTATTCAAGGATGGGAAGCTAATTTTTACATCATAAACGTGTTGTTCGTTTATATGTAAATTTTATTCTCCGTTCCTTTTCAATGATTTTTGACCCTGTCAGATCATTTAGGAGTCTGGGGAAAGAAACCACAGAGTGACAGAAGAAGTCCCTTTTTACAAAGACAAAGTTATTGTGAATTGTAAAGTATCCGGATCAGTTGCAACAACCGTATAAAACACTTAAATGCTCCAGGTAGAGGTTTATACTTCAGGATGGCTGATTCGCTCATTTCACAGTCACTCAGTCAGATCAGCCAATCATCATGCAGAAGCCAAGCGTCCAGGCCAGCCCACTTCCCCATAGAACCCCAGAGATGCAGAGCATTTGATGGGCGGTACAAAGCATTTATCCAAATGACCATCCGGTTACGCGCAGTGGAACAACACACTCTAAGCTTCCCCATCCAAGTCAGTAGACGCTCAGCGTCCGACTGTAAAAAAGCAAAGAATCGTCGGGCAGCGGGGATAAATGAGGACGTGGTGTCAGTTACCTGTGATAAGTAGCCGGTTTCACCATTTTTTTTTTTTTTTAAGGGTGGGGCATTTTAGGGGAAGCTGAGTTTTCCCTTGCAGACTTGGAACAATCGCCACAGTTCAGCAAAGACTCACACGTTGCTGACGGTGATGCCCAGCTCTTTCGCCGCCATGGTAGCGAAGTACTCATAACTGTCCAGAACGGCCCAATCGTGACCTTTCACCGACACGGTCACCTTCTGGAAAAGTGTGTCAGGCTGTGCTGTGACGGTGATCTGAAAGTATACGTCTGTGATCACTGAAAGAACGACACGGGCCTCCATTTCAATGGCGGAGACTGACTGACTGGTGACACTGTCGATGCAAGTGCTGCTGCTGCTGCTGCTGCTGTGTGGAAGGATGGGCCTCGGGTCGAAGGGAGCGGAGACCTGCGGAGATTTGAATCCTTTTACGGAAATGCTGATAACCTACGATCGTCAGAAGACACAAACAGATGCCTACCGCGTTGGAGGCCATTTCTTAGGCCGCGCACGAGAGCCCAACAGGGCTGGTCCCTACAAAACAAAGGCAAATAGCTCGTAAGGTAAGCTACGGGTGACATCACCGCGTCTGCCATTTCGACAATAACAAATACATCCTTTTCGTTTCTGTACTCGTTTATGAGACTTAATATGTAAATGCAGTCATTAAACATTACCGAATATGATACTCCACTCAATATCCTCGTCAGGGAACAAAATTCTCCTCGGAGCGCCACGGAGGCGGCCATTTTTCGGATGGGCTCGTTGCGAAACCGGAAGTAGCATATTTACGCTACTGTCTCTACCGTCTTGGGGGGGATATTACATCTGTGTCGATGTGTTGCAAATGAAGTGTCGCAAGGCAAACGGCTGTGATGCCACAAACATGAGACGGTCAATGAAATAACTAAACCGTTTAGAATTTTTGTCACGTGAGGAACGGCCGAGCCCTGACCAGTGAGCGTCACGTGACAATCACGTGACGCGCCTGTCGGGGGCCCTGCAGTGTAAGCGGAGCGACTGCAGGTACAGCGACAACAGAGCAGCCTTCAATCCCAATCCGAGGTAAAATGCCCTCTCGCGGCTTGTGTCTCCGTCCTTTTGTTCGCTCTAAATACGACCCAGAAACTCAACCCGACACGCCGCTTGTGTTCCTCCTCCCCAAAGCAGCTACACAGTTAGGCTTACGAAAAAGCCATAGGAGTAGTCGACTGTCATGCTAGCTATAGACGGGTTAGCGACGAGAGCCAGCGGCGGATGGACATCCCCCGGTTCGCCGCTCGTGTTGGTTCTGGGTCGGCTAACGTTAGCGGGTCGATTAGCCGCCGCCTTTTTTGTTTGGTCTTGTTGTCGATGACGAGGCCGGCAAAGGTACAATCATCTTTGACTGCAGCATCAGCATCTTTGTAACAAAAAAGCTCTTGTTGTCTTTCGCTGATGTGCTTAGCCGTCCTGCTAGCCACGTAGCTCTTTTGGCTTCTGTCTTAGCATCGCTTGTCTTGTTATACTGTTTTGGTTTTGTCTTTATGAAGGTAACCCCTGGAGGAATCAAACCTTGAATTTATATCAATGCAAATGCATTACTTTCAAGTATTGCCATGAAAACATCTTGATTTGTTGTTGATCTTTCTTTATCCCCACTCTTATTATTCGAATTATTGTTCCAGTTTGTTTACCTCCAGTTCTGTCACGTTTGAGCCGCAAGGGGCCGCACTAATTAAACGGCGCTAAAGTGATACATGAGCGCGTTGAATAATTCAGCTGTTCGTTACATTTCCTTCCGCCGAGTAGAATAGTCCTCCGATCATAAAGTGGCTGCGCGTGGAGCCGCGAGGAACGAGGGGTAATCCAGGCTAGGTTATTCATATTGATAAACAAGGAGTTGGGATTTGACTTGGTGTGTCAGTGTTTATTTGTGAGATTTGCTAAGTTAAAAGCCATGTTGTGATTTTCAAAATATATATATTTTCCTGACCCCCCCTCCAGTGGGATGCCTGAGGTTGGCCGACGTTATGGCATTACAAGGGGAGGCGGTTCTCCAGCAGGATTACAGCTGATGGAGAGGAGTCCCCGCTCCTCGTCTCACACTCACAGCCAGGATTGGATGATGATGAGGACGAAGCACGACGACAACACGCTGAACTGCACAGAAACGGAGCTTTCGTCGTCTGGAAGCTGCAGGCCACGTTGAGTGGATGCATTGGCGGCGCACATGACACGGTTCTTTTGTTTCTGGATGTGACTTTCTAAAAGGAGGCATCTGACTGTCGGTCCATTCCATCAAATATGACTAGTGCCTTTGCAACACTTATTTCTCCAGTTTTATGATGTTATTTGTGTCCTTAAAAGAGATTTCACTGATGTCCAAGGAAGAGCAGATACTATGCACCATGGCTGTCTCACATCCGTCATCATACCTGTAACCTCAGCACAGGAGTGGCGCCTTTTAACAAGGGGGGGGGGACCTCAGAAGAATTGCAACTCCTGCACTGCAGGGATGTTCGCCTCCGTGGAGCATGGCCCAGTCCTCTGCAGCGACTCCAACATCCTGTGTCTGTCGTGGAAAGGACGCGTGCCGAAGAGCGAGAAGGAGAAACCCGTGTGCCGAAAGCGCTACTACGAGGAAGGATGGCTCGCCACCGGAAACAGCCGAGGAGTCGTCGGGGTCACGTTTACATCCAGCCACTGCAGGCGTGACCGACCCACCCCGCAGAGGGTCAACTTCAACCTCAGAGGGCACAATAGCGAGGTAAGAAAGAATACATTCATACTCATTGGAATTGTTGCAGAAAGGAGATTCTGATTAACTGTTTAGCGTTGATAGTTGATATTTCCAAGCCAATCCGTGATTGTGGTGCATTATAATGACTCTGGAACTTAGCTTCCAATTCGGTTTAAGGTGGTTTTAACCTAAGTCTGAGTGTTGTCCACTCATTGTCTGTTTTGTCTGACACTTCTCGATGTGAAAGCATTTTAGATAAGATAACACCCAGTATTGTTTTTGCGACGACGTCTATTTGTAAAAACGCCACGAAGGAACATTTATGTTTTCTTTATTAGACCTGGTGCTGTTTGAAAACCACTGCACCTGGAACAAATGTTTCACAAATAAAAAAATGTTTTTTAAAAAAAAACTTTTGGGGTTTGCATCTTAATCCAGTGCAGATTTTAGTAGTTTAGTGTCTAGGTTTTGTGTTTTTTAAACAGAACCTGGTCTAATATGGTGCAGATGCAGATAACACATATACATTTTCCTGTATTTCCTTTTCACAAATGGAATAAAGGTTTCACAAATCAGGAATTATTTTTTAGGAACCTCCAGGGTCTGTAGATTCATCCAGTCCAGATTTGAGAAGTCTAGGTGTAGTGGTTTTCAAACGGCACCGGATCTACTATGGGCTATGTGTAGAAAGAAAATGTTCCTTTAGGCATTTCACCAGAATAAGGAGTTCACAAACCAGAAACTTTGTTTTTCTGAACTTTTGGGGTTGGTAGTTTAATCCAGCACAGATTTGAATAGTCTAGGTCTGTGTTGCATTTTCACAAATAGAATATACATTTCACAAATGATAAATTATTTTTTATGAACCTTCAGGGTCTGTAGATTTATCGAGTCCAGTTTTTAGAAGTTTACGTCAAGTGGTTTTCAATCAGTGCCTGGTCTAATGTGGTCTAGAGGCTGAAAACATGGAGAAAAGTACCTTTTATGTCATTTTCACAAATAAAATAAATGTTTCACAAATCAGAAACTTTGGTTTTGTGAACCTTAGGGGTCAGTAGATTAATCCAGTCCAGATTTGAGACGTCTAGGTCAAGTGGTTTTCAAACAGCACCAGGTCTAATATGGGCTACCTGCTGAAAAAAAAAGTAAAGCGTTCCTTTATTGTATTTTCACAAATAGAGTAAAGGTCTCACAAATCAGAAACTATGTGTTTTATAAACCTCCAGGGTCTGTAGATTTAATCCAGATTTCAGAAGTTTAGGTCCAGATGACCAGGTCTAATATGGTGTAGATGTTGAAAAAATGTATAATCGCGTCCTTATTTCATTTTAACAAATAGACAAAATGTTTCACAAATCAGAAAAAGTCAGTGGACAAACAGTCACACCGCATATTAGGTTAATATCGCCTTTACTTGAAATGGAGGTTGGCAAATTGGAATCTGACTTCAGCATTGCTGTATTATAACTATGGCAACCGTCCACGCTAGTTTCAGCGACTCAGATGTCTGTGACTCCTCATAGACATCTGATTTTTTGGAAGTATCCCTTTTCTGATGGCTGTCATGATGCTCTCCAGATGATGTTACCATGGCCTGGGTGGCCGTCCCTCATAGGCCGTTTCCATCCGTGTCTTGATTTGCCCAGGTCAGTGATAATTAGAATGGCGGACCTTCAAAGGGACGGACACTCTTAAATCGAATGTACTGCAAGCTTGCATGTTTACATAATGTCAAGTCTAATGAACAACTTGCGTCTTGCGTTTCTGTCCGTTGTCCCACACTTAAAACACGAGATATTTTTAAACTCTTGCGATGCTACAAAGTATTCCCTCAGGGACGTATTTCGAAACGCTTCATTTGACAAGCCTTCTTCATGCTTTTTTCTCTCATCCATGACGGTGTGCAGCTTCCAAGAGCCTAATCATTCTGCATGACAGATAAATATTGGAGACTGTCACCCCTGGATTGTCTGGCAGTAGACACTATTTTTCAAGTTTTTGTCATGTGTGTCACCATTTATATTGATTATATTCCATTGTCAAACCTGTCAAGGAATTGTCCCATTGGACCTTCACACGTGGTCTTCTCAAGTTCTCAATGTGCTTTCTGTCTGACCTCTTGACTGCTGCGTCAAGCTTAAATGTGCTAAGGCGAGATGGCTTTATCTTGCTAATCCAGCCATGGAGAGGACATGTTGCGTAACAGGCTTGCCTGTCTTGTCCTGCCCCACAATAACTTCCAAGACTGGACGCTGCTACAGGTGGTCCTCGGGTCACGTACGAGTTTCCATCCTAGATTGTGATGAAGTAAAATACAGTATTAAAACACCAAATACAAGAGTGAAATGAAACCATAAAAAAAAACCCAAAGCACCTTTCATCTTAAAATTAAGACAGTCACGCGGCTGCAACCTGACAGTTATGTGTACTGTAGTGTTAAAGGAGTTTTGTGATTTCCTCTGTCTGTGAACGTGACATGTGTCCTGTGTGTGTGTGTGTGTACGGATGCGCGCAGACAGGACAATTATGTTTGCTGATTTTTTTGGTTTTGGTGTGGTTTTGCAGAGAGTGGTCTGTTTTGTTTTTGCAATGAATACATGGTTGATCAACCACCACCTCGTCATCCTTACAACGTCCGGTTAGACGTTACAATACCATCTTTATCCTCAATGATCATCAGGAAAGCCAAGCGATTTATAAACCACTGAAAATGCCATTTGGATCCCACATTTATCTTAAATAGGGGAGGATCTGATCAGGGTTTTATGCTGCAGATTCAGATACTGATTATCCATGAGTGAAATTGGCCGATATCTGATCACATGGATTCATTCTAAATCTTCAAAGGGGACCTATTATACTCATTTTGGGCTTTTGTATTGAGTTGTGAACTCCTATAGAGCAGGTACAGACGATAACCCACACAAAAAGCTTTCCAGATCTTCCAGACTCTGTGTCTTTTCCTGCAGTGTTTCTTTGGGTTTCCTGCTTCCCGCCTAAACAGTGTGTGTAATTTGCTGCACCACCGGCCTTCCTCCAGGTGCGCCTCTTGCCGAACCCACTCTGCTGTGACTGGTCACACTCCCTTGCGCTCTCCAGGACTTCCGGACAACTGCTGAACCCCACTTCCTAATTCAGGGGATACAGGAGTTGATAGTAAACATCGATTTATCTTTTTAAAATGTGAGCTTTTAACAGATATTTGCAGCTCCAGACATGGGTGAGGTGGTAATTTGCATGCATGCTGGTAACACTCCCTCCACTCCCTGTATGTACACTCCAAAATGCTACACACACAACCACATTTCTCCCATTACTTACACTAAATAAACACAGTTAGGTCATTCTGATCAATTCTTACTTACAGCGTGCTCTTCTGACTCTTCAACACCAACAAGTAATGTTGGAAAGGCGTCAAACTTCAGCAATAGTTTGGCAGATAGTACAGCTGTGTATTGCTAAACAAAATTAGCTTTCCCTGACACTTGAACAAACATTTCCTGGGAGCCATTGCTCAACGTTGCCCATATAAAGAAGTCCGTGAAACACTGCGTGCTGTGAAACACTGCGTGCAGAGCCCTCCAAAACTGCTTTAAACTCACTTCCAACCTCATTATCTATATAGATAATAGATTCCCTAATACAGGTGTCTCAAACGTGCGGCCGAGATGATATTTTCAGCCCCCATCTTTTATGTAAGTTCAGTGTCAGTGCGGCCCTCAAGATTTATGTTGTTGCGCTCACGAGGCAGTGAAGAAAAGATAACTATTTATTTTTTTATGAGCAAAGTAAGAATAAAGTTCACACTTTCAACACTTAAACCAGCAGAATCGCGGGATGTCAATACTCAACATGACAGTCTCATCCAGGGAGTCTTAAACAGAATGCACCAAAACATCACACGACTATACAGCAGGCAGATAACAACAGAAAAGACACTGTTAATAAGGGGGAATGCACAATAAACAATAACAATGTCATATCTACAATGCACCTAGCAGACATTTGTAAGACAATCCCGCAAAAGACACTGGGAAGCAGGAAGTGCTCCTAGCAACGCTACAGTATGAACGGCACAGTATTGTGTGCGAAGCTGATGAACCTACCAATCACGGTGGGATATAACGCTCTCAGGGGTGTGACATCGACTGGGCTTGATGCAAGCAGAGAAACATTTTTCAATGAGAGAAAGTTACAGCAGCGTTGGCAATGATGTTTTTCTTCTGTGCCTGGCTAGGTAAACGCCGACATTCGTCCCAGCTCGCTGTGTTCGCAACACGTCCAAAAAGTGTTTTAAGTTGCTGCCCAGCGTGATATTATACGACATGAATAGGTCATCTCTCTCTGAATAAATCTAAGTGATGAGTGCCCGGCGATATAAAAGAAGTGCGGGGAACTCGTTGGTGTGGTCTGCTGTCTGAGTCCAGTCAGATCTGTGTAGCGCCGTGCTTCGTGGCCCCCATTTGCTCCCATGTTAAATAGAAAAAAGAAAAGGCACTTGGATGGCATGGCAGTAGATGGGGGTTGTGGCGTGCCTTCGCATGGATCTGGTCTGGTTGACAGTGCAGATCACATTGATGGATTCCTTGCTTCTTTTTTTAAATCTTGCAACTTAGCCCACACTGTGGGGTGTGGGCGTGGAATTGATGTCAGGGCCATTTATAGGGCTGCACCGTTCTCCGTGCAACCCGACACACCAATTGAATTAAAATACTGTATATTTAACAGACCCAAACATGTCTTTTTCAAAACAAATGTGGCTCAGCTATGCGAGAGGAAGCGCTGCCAGGTCCCTAGGTGTGGAATTCCATTGAAGCCATTTTCAGAAAAACCCATTTGTCTTTGTTCATTAAATTTTTTTGTTTATTTATTTGATTGAGAATTTTATTTGTAGTTTTAAATTTTATTATTAGTTTTTTTGAATTTTTTAAAACCTTTTTTTCATTTCAAACAATCATGGCGGCGTTCATCGTGTGGGACGTTTCACATGAAAGGCCAACATTGCTGTGACCCCCGGGGATTGCTCCTACCGTGTTTGAAAAGTGCAAAAAAGTTTGCCAGAGATGACAAGGGTTGAAACGATATGTGATTTCATCATGGAGATGATGGCTTTTACCATCGTCGACGATACCCGCTTTTGTCGGCTAGTAAGCCCCTTGGCGCCACGGTTTGTACTTTTGAGGCGCCATTATTTTGATCATGTTTTGTTAATAGCAGTGATGTCACGATATTTGATAAATCCCTGGTTACAATTTGTCAAATACAACTTTGAAAAAATATTGTGCTTCACTAATTAATATGTAACATTTTTACCACAACCCCCCCCCCCCATCACAATGTCCTTTTACTTCTGCTGACTGCCCCTAAAGCTTTCCCTTGGTTTGAATTGGCCTCTTCTTTTCAGTTGGTGAGGTCAGTTTAGCAGCCGGCCTTCGATGGAGCAAATTGACAAGCACCGCACACGCACACACACGCGCACACACACACACACACACACACATTAAAAGATGGTGCCAACAGTTTCCAAGCAGGAATTATTAATGGCTAAGTGCTGGCCAAAGATTACAGGGATCAGAGCCCTCAAGCATCCTCTTATCTTATTAGATTTGGGGTCATAGAGGTAACACATATTAAATAATGCTTTCATTCGACATTTTTTGGGCATACTCTAGCAGTCATGACGCAGATGATAAGTGCGTTAGTCTTACTTCTGTACGTGCACATCCTCAGTCTTGTCCCGTGGCTTCTTATTCCTCTTATCCCGTCTGTCGCCATGTGACTTCTGATCTCTCCAGCTCTCGCTGAGTCACGGCGAGGTGCTTAGCTGTCTCTTTCGTTGCTGGGATGCCTGACCGTCTCACACAAACTAATCTCCACATCCCTGCTAAATTTACACTCAGATGCATGGATTATTGTCACCTCTGTGCAGATGCCGGTGCAGGACATGACATGCGCTCACACAATGTAGTATTTAGTGGTTCCCACTTGGAAACACAGAATGTAGAAGAAATACGATAAGATATGTCTTTATTAGTCCCACAAAGGGAAATTTCAAGGTTTACTGCAGTAAAAGTAGAAGAGAACACAAAAGCAGAGTAAGAACAAGATCATATTAATTATGGTATATTAAACTATTTGCTATTTGCAGCTGTGTACACACAATACAGTATGTAAATGAAGTGTTGGTTTCCTATAATGAAACTTACAAAGTACAAACATTTTTACAGTTTGGGACAATAATAAGCTTAACTAATGGTTAAATGAGTAATTTAGCCACCAATTCTTGTTTCCAATTCTTATGCCTTCAATGTAAAGGATTTTCCTCAAAAAGTAAGATTCCTTCAGTTTTAGTGACAAAGACACTTGTTTTATAGTTTTGTGTTTTTAGCATGTGTTGAATGCATTTTTTTAACATTAAATACAGGGGGAAAAGGAATGTCATTTTAATGTGAAATAGTCAGAATCATAAAGCGATCTGTTTTTTCTCAGACCGGTCAGGTAGAGGTGAGTCTTGTTGCTTTCACCCGTGGCCAATTTTATACTTTTTTAATAGCAATTATTTTACTCAAAATGTAAGTTTACTGGAGTTTTAGTAACCATTGGAAATACTTGTTTTGTAATGTTGTGTTTTTAGCATTGTTTTACCAGTAAATACACGAGAAAACAGAGAATGTCATTAATTGTATGTGAAATTGTCAAAATCATCATAAAGTTTTTTCTGCTCAGGTGGAGGCAAATCATGTTACTTTTACCTGTGACCAATGTTATATCTTTTTAATGGCAATTTTTTTACTCAAAATGTAAGTTTACTGACCAAAGGAGATACTTTTTATAATGTTGTGTTTTTAGCATGTTTTCACTGCATTGATTTAAGAGAAATCATAGAATCACATTATGTTATAAAGTAAATCATAAAGCACAAGTAGAAGCAAATCATGTTGCTTTTACCTCTGGCCAATATTTTACTCTTAACATAAGGTTCCATGTTTTTAGCATGTGTTCAATGCATTGTAAATAATAAATGCCAGAGAAAACATTGAATCTTATTATGTTAAATAGTCAAAATCATCAAAGTGGGTATAGAGATTTTTTTCTTTAGTAGTAGAGGCAAATCATGCTGCTTTTACTTGGGATATACCTTTTAATTGCAATTATTTTACTAAAAATCAGTTACCAATGGAGATACTTGTTTTATAATGTTGCTTTTTGCATGTTTTCACTGCCTTGTTTTAACAGCAAATACAGGAAAAAGCAGAATTCCATTATTACCCACGCAAAGCACAAGCGTGGAGGTTATGTTTTGGCCGGCGTTTGTTTGTTTGTGTTAAAAAAAAAAATTGAAAAGCTCTGATAGATTTGGATGAAAATTTCAGGAATGGTCCGAAATGGGATATGGAAGAAGCGCTTACATTTTGAGGCGGATCCGGATCACTGTCTGGATTGATCTTTGTAATATCTTTGAATTTTTGCAAGGATCTTTTTACATTGCGAGAGAGGACAGTTTTCGGCATGAAATGGTCAGAACACAAAATACCAAAGATTGATTTCCCCCCCCCCCCCAAGGGGACGTGCCTCCAAGTTTGAAGACCACTCTGTTTTAGCATGTTTTCATTGCATTGTTTCACAGGTATTTACAGGTGAAAACGGTTAATCTCATAATGTTAATAAGCCAAATCACTTTAAAAACTTTTCCCATCAGGAGAATACAGTGCATGTTTGTTAACCAGTGGGTTCAAGAAAATTCATGCACACAATATTTGTGACATTCAGTCCCTCTGCATCGACCAAGGCTAAACCCTTTCCCTGAAAAGTAATCTTTGTAGCACAGTACCAATCACGATCCTCAAACTATGCCCGGGAGGCGGAAAGTCACCTATGTTGCTAAAATAAATGTTCAGTGCAGGCAGACCTTCATATCAGATAAACTGGTAGGGGCTCGTTTTGATTTAAACCTACACCACTGGGCCATGAATACATAGATTGGGCTGTGTTTGTGAGGGAGATGGCATGGTGAAAACGAAACGTAAGGGAGTCAACCCTCAAAAAGTGTAAGTAAGCCCAGCTAAAACCTGCCCTGTGTTGTGCCTTTGAGCAGTTACAGGCCACATGCTGCTCCCTTCTTGGGATTATTCACGCAACACGCAACAGAAGAGCAGACAGATACAGTACATCCACAAAAGGAAAAGACTGATGAGGGGCTTGGAAATTGTGATGGATTGAGAGGATCCATACCGCTCACTGGCAGCATTCACCATTGCAGTCTTTCACTTGCATGTGTGAGTCAAGCAAGGAACGTTCCTTCTGTCAGTAATATATCAGATAATTACAGCTCCTCTGAGGGTTTCCAAAATGAGGTCAACCCACTTAATGATATACCGTACAGTAGATTCATTGGCTAAATTTAGCTCATTGCTAATGTGGCCATCAGTAGCTCCCTGCAGCTGGATGTATAGAGCAACCGGAAAAACATTTTGTCCGTGAAGCACCTTCATTTTGTGTATCTATGTGCTTACCTTTTAAGGTGGTCCTGGTGCGATGGAATGAGCCCTTTCAGAAGCTGGCCACTTGTGATACAGATGGCGGCATCTTTGTTTGGATCCAGTATGAGGGCCGCTGGTCTGTGGAGCTGGTCAATGATCGCGGAGCTCAGGTAAGATCCACTTTTTCATTGGATAGAGAGATACAAAACTTTGCGCTGCCCACTTAGTATGATTTGACTATGGAGCAATGAAAATGTGTCATTAGTGGCCCCTGCAGGCTTTGCTGCTCCTTACAACCTGAAATCACTTAGGGGCTGACATTAGTGCCTTCAAGGTGAGTGGAATCAGTTACCGTAAATGCTCACCTCTGTTCAGTTAACCACCAAGTCTCCTGTCGTCGCCAGATGTGTACTCTACAAAAGCAAACAACTGCCAGGGTGCGAGCATGTTAGGTTAATTGCAGACTCTAAATTGTCCGTAGGTATGAATGTGAGTGTGAATGGTTGTATGTCTGCCCTGCGATTGACTGGCGACCAGTCCAGGGTGTACCCCGCCTACCGTCTGAAGTCAGCTGGGATAGGCTCCAGCATACCCGCGACCCTAATGAGGATAAACGACATTGAAAATGGATGGATGTATACTTCTGATGAAAGCCTTGTATTTATGGGAGATGTAATTACATTTTTGTGATATTGCCTGTACAGTAATACATTGTTTATTGTGATGGATTGGTTCCAGACCCGACCGCGATATATTCATCTCCTTGAAGTAGGATTGCTTATTTCAAATTCCTTAAACCAAATGTTTGAATAGTTAAAAATGGTTGAGTATAGAAAACATGTTTACGACCATCCACATACAGTTTTTAATATTAATAGAATCTTCTAGACATAGGTTAACAGCCCTATAGTCACCTTTGCACTCATTACCCAATGTAGTAGATATAATCAGAGAAAATAAACCATTTGAGACATGAATAAAACTTTTGCTTGTGTGGGGTGCTGTAAATGTCTTCCAGACATGTGGACAGTAAGTGACATTGGGGATTCAGAGTTGCGTTTTAGCTGGAGTACGGCCACAACAGTACTACATTTTATGATTATGATGATGATTATTATTGTTATTATCCATCCATCCACCCATTTTCTATACCGCTTATTGTGCCTGTAATTGCTGTAATTGTTGACACTGATCAAGTCTGGTGCTACTAGTGACACCTAGTGGCCAGTTCGTCTCTTGAGTCCGTACATGTATTTTATTGTATTTTAGTTCATTTAGTCATTTTTGTACTTGAAAATTCTTCATTTAGGTCAATAATATGTAAAATGTGCTTAATATTTATATTTTGTTGACTGATAACACTCACTAGTCAACCACGAAACAGTGGCTATTTCTTAATTATTTTTTTTTTGGGGGGGGGGGAGCTATATAGTGAGGGCACGATGTTCCAACCGCAAAGGGGCGGGAGACGACTGTCTTTCTATAGAACTACACCCAATATGTACAGTATAAAGCAAATACGAGTGAATACAATCCTGTTTGTTGGTGGCTGTGTAGGTGAGTGACTTCACATGGTCACACGATGGCACTCAGGCGCTCATCTCCTACCGAGATGGCTTTGTTCTGGTGGGCTCAGTCAGCGGGCAGAGGCACTGGTCGTCTGAGATCAACCTGGAGAGTCAGATCACCTGTGGCATCTGGACTCCCGATGACCAGCAGGTACGACACACATGGATTCCTCTCTCTTGTTTCTGTATTCTAACCTTTTTACCTTTCCTGCGCAAGGTTTTGTTTGGCACCGCCGACGGACAGGTGATAGTGATGGACTGCCATGGCCGCATGCTGGCCCACATTCTGCTGCATGAGTCAGATGGCATCGTCAGCATGTCCTGGAACTACCCCAGCTTCCTGGTGGAGGACAGCAGTGAGAGCGACACGGATTCGGACGAATATTCGCCACGGCAAGGTGCACTGCGCCGAGAAACCACAATCGCTGTTTTATTTGCAACGGAGGAGGAAAGCAGATGTGCGACCATCTGTGAGCCCCCCGCCCCTTTGCTCTTTTTGTATGGAATCATTAGGCTCTGCATCCCACCTTAAAAAGGTTAAACCCTTAATCGCGTTGCACTGGTGAACATCTCAATGAGCCAAATGATGTCCTAGCTGAAAATTGCTAGCCTTTGCTGGAAGCCAGATAATACCCTAACTCACCACATAGTCATTAACAATTGAGTGACCTGGATAGACATGATGTCTGAAACGGTCTCACTCCACCTGCCAGATGTTCTCCATTATGATGCATGGTGATCACTTTTAATTAATGCACCGTGCAGTACATCGCATGCATTTCCAATGTTGATGCTTAATTTAATGGCCTTTGCCATTTACTAGGAAGCGTTTGCAGGTTTTCATCGGAGAAAACGGCTACAAACGCAGCAGTGTTATCTTGACTGGTTTTGCCTGGATCCTTATTTCTTTTATTCTGCTGTCAAATCAGTGCACAGCCACAAACCTCTGCTGACGGTCAGCTTCACCTCTGGAGACATTAGCCTGATGAACAACTACGATGACCTCTCACCCACACTTATCCACACCGGCCTGAAAGGTAGTCCAGGCTTTGTCTTACCCAACCCTATTGCCTGTAAAACATCAAACATCTGTTCCGTAGATGTGGTTGTCCAGTGGTGCTCGCAGGGGGACCTTCTTTCAGTAGCTGGCATGGAGAAGACGCTCCTCTTCCCCGATTCCTCTTGTCCTCCCCCCACCAGGAACGCTATGGTCAAGTTTTTTAACGTCCGGGGTGAACACATCTACACACTGGAAACACCAGCACAGGTAAACAGCAGCAGTTTAGTCTATTGTGTGGAATTAATTGTTGATTAATCCCGCCTGAGGTAAAATGGCGTGCACTACTCAGCTAACTGACTAGATGACATAATGGAAAGTTAAGCTCCAGTCATAACATGGCAACACCTGTAATCTCACTCTAGTGCAACTTGTCCATTTCACCGCAGCGCCCCATCACCACCCTTTGCTGGGGCCACCGGGACACCCGTGTTTTCCTGGCGTGTGGCCCAGCGCTCTACGTTGTGCGCGTGGAGCACCACGTTGCCAGCCTGCAGCTCCTCTGCCAGCAGGGCATTGCCACGGCGGTGAAGGAGGAAAAAGACGTGCCCAAGCTCACCATGCCATCGCGCCTCTGCTCTTACGTCACTGCTGCATTCGCCCCCACCATCAAGGTAAGACAGCAAATGTTTTTATTACTGAAGTCTTTTACGTCATACGCTAACATAACACATGCGTATTCTCTCACCAATCCACCCCAGCCACCCATCCCTGATCCCAACAACATGCGTGACTTTGTGAGCTACCCGACAGCAGGCAACGAGCGTCTGCATTGTACAATGAAGCGCACAGAGGATAACCCGGAGGTGGGGGGTCCCTGCTACACTCTATACCTGGAGTATTTAGGGGGTCTGGTGCCGATTCTTAAAGGCCGGCGGATAAGTAAATTGCGTCCAGAGTTTGTCATTATGGACCCCAAGATGGATGGAAAAACAGGTAAAACTTATGGTTTGTGTATCTAGTAGTACATTTGCTAAGTTAGTGTTTTCGTAAACAATAAAGCCATAAACAAATGAGCTCACCAACTTACATGTACTGAACGACTATTCCGTCTCTCTCCTCAGACGAGATGTATGGTAACAGTCTGATTACGGCAATGATTGACAGCTGCAATTGCTCAGACTCCAGTGACATCGAGCTCAGTGACGACTGGGTGGGCAAAAAGTCTCCGAAGATATCCAGGGGTAGCAAGTCCCCCAAACTGCCCAGGTAAGCAGGCCAGTGACTTTGTAGCACAACCGTTGTTTCCCTTTTGCCTCCTGGTTGATATTAATAATAAAAACATTATTAGTCACTTGGAATTTTAAATTGCTTTGATCATGTTTTGTGCTTCGCTGCATGCCTAAACCATCTTTCCCTCCCCCATTTTGCTACCTTCTCTGTAGAGACTTAGTTTGTCCCTTTACCAACAGAATCAACATTGATCCCAGGAAATCACCCAAACTGTCCCGTGCCACTCAGGAGGTCTCCAGGTCACCCCGGTTACCCTTACGAAAACCTTCCATTGGATCGCCCAGTCTGACGAGGAGAGAATTTCCCTTAGATGACATTACTCAGGTATTTTCTGGTATTATCCTGGTCAAGGTTCATTTGTTTTTCTTCAGTACCTAAGCTTCTTTTAGACGCTGAATTGGTGAACTAATTTATTTGTTTTTGAATTTTGTGAACAAATTTTCTTATTACTTGAAATTTTGTGGAAAATGTCAGTTTTTTAAATTTGGTTCATTAAAAATACAGTGGAACCTTGACTTACAAAAACTAAAAATTCATAATGCGAATTGCTCTTCGAAGACATTTCCGTCCCATTTCACCAAAAAATATTCAGAATTTGAAAATGAAAATGGAAAGTGCCGCTCAGAACTTTGAATGTACTGCACCGCCATACAAGCTGCCCTCCCCTGGGACTGTAATGCACCAAGTAATGGATGCATTACTAAAACCAAAGAAGAAGAAGCTGCCCTCCTATCTCCCATCATCCTCTTCCTCACAGTCCCAGATGGTGCTACATCACGGCGTCCTTTTGCTCAACATACCAAAAAGCTCCCGTCCATTGTTAAAAAGTATTATTTCAAAAAATCTGTACATAAAGTCACTTACTTACACTTCTGGTAAATTAAGACTGAAGCAACTGATCTCAAATCAGGTGTATAGCGTGTCATCACATGACTCTAGCCTTACAAAAAACAGAAGTGTATATGTGAGTTTAACAACATTACAGTTATTTACACTGATTTTTTTATAAACTGAATTTTCATTTTTAAACATTGTATTTTAATAAACCAAATTTGAATTCATTGGATTTTTATTCATGAAAAATAATTTGATGTAATAAAAATATCAGTTCACAAAATTCAAATGCACAAAAATGTAGTTAAATAAGTTCAGTGACTAAAGAATGTTTTGGTAATAAAGCAACAAATTATTCGTCTCGTGTAACTTTGCCATCTGTTCTACATTTTGAATCAATGCATTTTAATGCATATCTTTCAGCAAAACTACCTTGCTCAGGTCACATCAAATATTTGGGGGACAAAATTCAAGATTGTTGGGCTTGCTGCCTTCTTGCCGACAAACCTTGGCGCAGGTGCGTAAGTTATCATTCACTGGTTACTCATTGAAATGTTTAATTTATTGGATACACTCTTCCTCTAACTTCCTTTTGACTTTGCACTTATCTCCCCTCAGTCATCTACAAAACCAGCCTCCTCCACCTGCAGCCCAGACAGATGACAATCTACCTGCCGGAGGTGCGCAAGATCTCCTTGGAGTACATCCATCTGCCTGTCTTCAGCCCCAACGTCTTCAGCGAAGATGAAGATGACCTGCCAGCCACTGGTCCAGCTGGTGGCGCTGATGACAACCCGCCCTGCACCGTCAACATTCCCATTGCACCCATCCATAGTCCTGCCCAGGCCATGTCCCCCGCCCAAAGTATTGGTCTGGTGCAGTCCCTACTAGCCAATCAAAATGTTCAGCTGGATGTTCTAACAAACCCCATGACCACCTCCCCCGGGGCTGCTGGTGGTGGTGGTGGTTCAAACCAAAGCCAAGACACCATGCTTACGGCCCAATACACAGCTCCCACCCGATACTCAAATCCTGGTCAGGTCATCTTTGGAGGGTTGGACATGGGTCGCCTCACTGTAGGACCTTCTCATGCTCTTCATGCTTCACAGCAACAGCAGCAGTTACAACAACTGCAACACCATCAGCAGCTACAGCACCATCAACAACAGTTAAACCAACAGCATCAACAACAGATGCTGCAGCAACAACAACAGATGGTCCAACAGCAGCAACAACACTTACAACAGCATCAGCACCTACAGCCGCAGCTCCAACACATGCAGCAGCAGCAATCACAGCAGATGCAACAACACCTGCAGCAGCACCACCATCAACTTCAGCAGCAGCTTCACATTCAGATCCCTGTTTCCTCAATTTCTTCAGGACAGACTTCAGCAGCAGCCATGCTTCCACCAGGCGCACTGCAGATTCAAATCCCTCACCTGCCTCCCGATTTGGTCCTTGAGAGGGGCGCCAGGGGTGAACACGAGACCCTTTTGAAAATAAAGACGACATGTTCAGGTCCACAGCTGGCTGAGGGGGATACTGTGGTGTTCAGCGCACCACTGGAGCTCAGCAAAATGAATCCACCTCCTCCTTATCCTGGGACCGTGGCCGCAGCTGTGGTGGCTGCTGCTGCTGCAGCAGCGGCTTCCATGTCCACCTCAAGTGCTCCCTTAAATGCTTCATCAGGAACAGTCGGGGCCTCCACTGGAACCCCCCCTCCTGGTGATCTTTGTGCAAACAAGGCGGACTTCCCGCTTTATCACTCTAGTCAGCAACAAGGGCAGTATCCAACGCCACTGGGCTATGAGAGGATAACGACCTTTGACAGCAGTGGGAACGTGGAGGAGGTTTGCCGTCCACGAACGCGTCTCGTCTGCAATCAGAATGTTTACAATCTGCAGGGACCCGGCAGCTCCTCCACTCTCAGGGTCAGTTCATCCTCCTCTTCAGCGGAAGGCAAAAAGATCCAGATGCCCTACAGCTCGGCCACCCTCAACAGACTCACCGCACCTCGCTATTCCATACCAAGTGGAGACCCTCCCCCGTATCCGGACCCGGCCAATCAGAGTGCGGGGAGAAATCTTGGACAGAAGCTTGACAGTAGTCTCATCCACGCCACTCTCAGACGGAACAGCCGAGAGGCAAACCTCAAAGTGTCACAAATGATGGACCCGCCTAGACCGCTGCCGCCTAAAGCTAAAAACAACAATGCACTAGCATCCTCCTACCAGCAGAGGGCGCAAACAGCCTTATACACATGTAGCCAGTGTAGCAGTGGGTCCAGTGTTGGAGTCACAGCCCCAGGGAGCGCCAATGGAATAACAGGGGGGACTATCATCAGACAGGATTTTCCTCCAGGGAATGGAGCACCGCATAGCACAGTTATCGTTCACTCCAACAGTGCCACCCCGCTATCCTCCCAGTCCTCTTACAGCCTGCTGAACTCACTTGAAGCATCTGGTACTGCAGGAGCAGCAGCAGGAGGAGGGGGTGGCAACAGAGACCGTCTTGATTATGTTAATTCAGCGTTTACTGAAGATGAAGCACTGACTCAGTCATTGAGGCATTTAGCTTTAGGAGCTGACACATCAGGTCTGGTTGTCAAACGCCCACCTCCCTATCAGTGGGACCCTTCTCCCACAGAGGAGGTGTGGGTGCCTCAGGAACGGACCGCAATGCTTAACCCCACCAGCCACCCTGGACCACACAAACCACCTCCCCTTATTCTTAGCCCAACCCAGCACTTGGATGTCTCCAGGCTGCCTTTTGTTCTGTCTCCAAAGTCTCCAACAAACCCCAGCGCTGCTGCCTCTTTTCAAGCTGCCGCTGCTGCAGCAGGTTACCAAATTTCTCTCCAGTACCCGCCAGTCACTGCCTACCCTGGAGCCCATCTTCAGCCCATCCTGGGGTCGCCGCGCCCCAGCTCCTCCCCAAAGGAAGCGGTGGCACCTGTTTCTTTTTCACAGCAGGACGCAACTGTCATCTTACCCGCAGGTTACCCCGCAAATCTTACCAACCTGGCCTGCTGCCCTCTGCCGCCAATGTACCCTGGAGGAAGCGCTTGTGCTGGGCTTCCCATTCCTCCCATTGCCCTTCACACACCATGGGGTACATATAACCCATCCCCTTCTGTTCCCAGTCCTGTTGTGCCCCTGCCACCCAAAGCCTCCCATATGGCTGTAGACAAAATTATCCTTTCGCCACCTCCACCACCTCCTCCTCTTCCGCCGCCGCCGCCTCCTCCACCACCACATACAGAACTGCAGAACCATGCAGGATTGCAAGAAGCCATGGCAGAAGCTGTGGAAGGTTACCAGGAGGTGCTGTCCTTAGCTGAGAGTCCTGTTCCGTCACGCTCAGAGAAGTTCAAGAAAAACCGCAAAAGGGCAGACGGTCGGGCAGAGGAGGCGAACGTTCCGCCTGTGGCTGAAGGAAACAAGTCCAAAAAGGAGGGCAGAGCTCTGGGGGATTTCAACTCCATCTCCAGTCCTCGCCTAGGAGGGCGGGACAAGAAGAAGCTTAAGGGACCGAAGGAGCAGCTGAAGGCAAAGAAGCTGAGCAAGGCCACGGCCAACAGCGAGTTCCAAGACAGCTCTGAAAGTGAGCCGGAGCTATTCATCAGCGGGGACGAGCTGCTCAACCAGTGCCAGAGCGGAAAGAAAGGCTGGAAGAGTAAGAGGAACCTGAGGGCAGCCAGCGAGCTGGAGGAGATGAAGTGTCGAAAGGCCAACGAAAAGGAGGACCGAGGGCTGGGCAGCCAGGGCTTTGTGTACGTCATGGCTAACAAGCAGCCACTGTGGAATGAGGCCACGCAGGTGTACCAGCTGGACTTTGGTGGGCGCGTCACACAGGAGTCTGCCAAGAACTTTCAGATTGAACTTGAGGGCAGACAGGTAAAAAGATCACTGCATCTCGTATGACTGTTTCTTACGTTTGAATACAGTAAATAAATTGGAGGCTAACTAGTTAGCTCACTAGCTTGCTAATGTTTAAAGCTATGGTTGTCTGTTGTGTTCCTGCACTGATCCTGTAGCCTGCACATTACAGTTGAGCAATGTGTTGTAGACAAAAAATAATAGGAGTATAAAGGTGAATATAGGGGTGTTATGTTATGTCTACAGGACTCTAATAATGGTAAAGATTGTATTTAGAAAGTCAGGTTTGGTATGCTCTAACTCTAAATATTCCGTCCAACCATTTTTTAATGCTGCTTACCCTCATTAAAGTCACAGGAATTTGCTGGAGCCTATCCCAGTTGACTTTGGGGGAGTTGGGGGTGTGCACCCTGGACTGGTCCCAGCCATCTGCAGGGCACATTTAGACAAACAACCATTCACACTCACGTTCATACCTATGGACAATTTAGAGTTGACAATTAAAATGACGTGCATTTTTGGAACGTGGGAGGAAACTACAGTAATCGGAGAAATCCCACGCACGCACGTGCAAACTCAACACAGAGAAGCCCAAGCGGAGAGTCTAACCCAGATCTTGTAGATTTGCGAAAATATTCCCTGTATTAACATTGAAGCTTACTTCTGGTCATTATGGATATCTGGTCTGGCACCAATTAAACGAAGGATGACTGTATGGTAAATAGTCCAATTGATGCTTCTGTTCAATTACCCATTGAGTCTCTAATATAAGAGCTGTGGCTGTAGGCAACCTTTTGATGTAGTTTTTATTAACTCCGCAAGATGACTGTAACTGCTGTTGAAGTAGTATGAGTGGAGCATCCAGCAGACTTATCTACCTCTGCATGCGCATTACGTTACGTTGGTTGAGCTACTCCACTGCTGGTGTTAGTGAAGCAGTGTGCTCCATATTGCTATTGCAACATTGGTTCTGTTGCTGCTGTATTGTACAATAGACTCGGTACCTTTTCTTTTCCACTTTCTCATGCACTCCAAATCATTATTTCGGTTATCTAAAAAAGTAAAGTTATGAAAGTCTACCACATGGAATAATTTTCTTGAGAAAATACGTTGCACAGAATCCTTGAAATTGCCACAAACACTTTAAGGAGAGCATGCTAGTAATGTGCGGATCAATACTGAAATGTCTATTCTGAAATGAAAATAGTGATACTTTTGGTACTTCAGGTTTGGTTTTTTATATTAGCTTGGCTATATTGTAAATCATCCCACTACCTCAATGTACTTCAGGGTTTAATAAAAGTCAATAAATTACAATGATGTCTACTTTATTACTATGATTTATGCTATGATTTGAAATACTGTACACTGTGTTTTTAAATTTACCAGACACATTAGGTGAATTTGCACATAGTACAATTGGTACAGATACCAGCCTGAATTGTACCCAGTATCAAATCAGAAATTACATCAACAGTATCGCACATCACTGGCGCACAAACCACTGCTGTCTTTACTTCCGTAAACACACGGAAATGCGTGCGATGTCAGGCTTCTGGGCATGCGCGCCACTTTCTAGACGCTTTGCCTTCACATAAGTTGCATTTGTTGGGTCATGTTAACCACCACATAAAAACTCAGTACTGGGAAACATACCCTGCTGTATGCGTTTGATGAAATGGTCAAGAGCTGTTTTTAACCACGTTACCACTTTTACTCTTATTGTTGCTTTTTTTTGGTAGGTGATGCAGTTTGGCCGGATCGACGGCAATGCCTACATCCTGGACTTTCAGTATCCCTTCTCTGCTGTGCAAGCCTTCGCAGTGGCTCTGGCGAATGTCACGCAGCGCCTCAAATGAGAGGTCAGAGTGTTTATTTTGATAGCAAAAACTCGAGCCGGGCATCCATACGCCGAGGAGAGGATACAGTCCCGCTGCACTACGCGATGCTGCCATATTAGCCGGCGCCACGGGTATCAGTCGGGATCGTCAGCCGAAGGCGCCCCATTTGCAACGCAGAGCTGCGCTTCGGCGATCGTCATGCAAATAAAACGCTGCTTTAGGTCTTAGACGTTTTTAGACGAGCTGAGAGGGAGAGGAGAGAGGAACCAAGCAGAAGTAATACTTGAAAACCACACTCTGGTGATTTGAGTTGGTTTTTTTTATTATTATTCCAGAGCACACAGGTACTACTGGGCACTCAAATCCATTGCTGTACAAACACTCACCACTTTTGTTTTCGAGTTTTATCATTCGTCTTGGCAGGTTGAAGGGGCTTTTACATTTTGCTCTCTTGCCGCTCCGTTTGCTCACTCTATCACCTTTCAAGAGCATTAGCGTTTTACACACGTGAACTGTGCATTCACATGAATTTTCTGCTGTGTTTGCGTCATATAATCACCACATACCACACATGCTTTAACTTGGGAGGACGTTGGCTGAATTATGACATTTAAGGCATTGTCCAACCATCTACGGCGGTGTTTACGTGCACGCATTTTTCCTCGGCAAACCGCTGCGTGTCCTCCACATGGCACACCTGAATAGGTGGAAGATCAGTTTCCTCACTTTTGACGTCTGTTTACGTCCAGTGTATGACATAGTACGCAGGATGCGCATTGTCCCAGAGTGGGTATGCATTGTCACCCCCGCTATTCTCATTCGTGAAGCAGTCGCGGCATTATTTGTTCTCGCTTTGTCTCTTGTGTCGCCCCAGCTTCACTGCTTCCTCTATTTGCAAGGGACCCACAAGGTGTTGAACCCTAGAGAAGCAAAAGGTAAGATGATGATCTCACCGCTTCAGGAAGAGAATGTGGAAAGTGCAGGAAGGAGGCAATAAGACAGAAAAAAGGAAGGCACAGACAGCGTGGGAGAGGGAATTGCTGACAAGAAGACCTGGCTTTGGTCATTATGATGAATAGAAGTTCACAAGGAAGATCCAAGAGGTTATATAAATGACTTGAGAATTCCCCCCCAACTTGCTCCGAGAGGGGGTGAAAATGTTAAACCCATTCATGTGAATGAGACACACTGCCACTCGCGGAAATGTGTGCCACAAATTGTGAACATTTACAAAAATTGGCACACAGCCCCGCCCAGTTCACACATATGGTACTTTACACCTGTTTACCCGAGATTGCGCACCACCGCGGGTACAAAATGCGTGCAATTGTAAACTCGGTTAGGAGTTTTCAGCCACTTCTTGTCACTTCTGTGAAGTGCACAGTTAGCGGCCTGTGCCACACTGAAACAAGGTGCAGGACAATGTGTTTGTAAATGTTTCTCTTAACGCCATTTCACAATCACCTAGCATAAGAAACATATCATATGAAAGCGATTTTTAAAGTGACTCGGGTCACTCTGACAGACATTTCTGTTGCCACTGTGTTTCAATATTCAGCTTTTGCTGGATTTCTTTTCCAAGTCATAACTCTAAAGAAGGATGAAGTAAGTGAGTTGTGTTATTCAAAATGCTGTGTTCAGACGACGACGACATAGGATCAATTTGTGTGCCAAAAAACTAAAACAAACACAAAACAGAGGCTATAAAAGTAAACGTTGGAATATTTCACTCTATGAATTGGTGAGAATTTTACCGTCTTATTGTGGTTTGTTGCGACAAAAAAATTGCATGGAATAAAATCCATCTTTTTGTGTTAATTGTGCAATATTTTTCCCAGGAGAAAATAATCTGTTGTTATTGCCCCCCTACCATTTTGACATGTATTTTTATGTTCGGCATCTCAACTTGCTGGTCTGTACTTTTTATTTATGAGATTATTTCCGAAAGGAGATATAGTTTCTATACATACTGTATATTGTGGAGTTTTCTGAACATTTTGCTGTTTTTTTTTTTGTTATGTGTGCAGAAGCACGACATCGCTCGCATTTCTGCATGTTTACGGAAGTAATGATTGCTGCGGTGTGTGCTCCAGTGATGTGCGATACCATTGATTTAACTTCTGATTCAAAACTGGGTATAATTACGGCTAGTATCGGGGATAACAATTCAATAGTATGTGCAAATTCATCTAATGTGTCTGGTAAATTTTAAAACGTAGTGTACAGTTTTTCAAATTATGGCATAAAGAACACAACAATACATTTATTTTTTTATTTTAATGATTTATTTTAAACCGTGAAGCATATTGAGGTAGTGGGGTGACAAAATCATATACCTAAAGTATCAAAAGTGTCACTATTTTGATTTCAGAATCGACTTTAGATCATGAAGAGCTGGTATCGGCTGTACCAACATTTCAGTATTGGTCCACACATGCTCTCCTTAGCATGTTTGTGGCACGGTTCAACAACTCGCTGGTGAGCGTATCAAAATAAACACATAATTTCTCTCCTACTTCATTGTTGTTTGTCTATTTATCCATTGTAACAGATGACAAAATTAGTGAGTACTTTTATTTTGTTATTGTTTTTTTTGGAAACTTTTATAATGATGAACTGATTTAGGCCAGAGATGGGTTTTTGAACTTTATGTGATATTTATGCTGTTTTGCTGTGCTTTGGTAAGCAGCAACATGGAATAATCTGTACAATGCCACTAATTTTACGTGAACGTAAATGTAATCATTATATAATAATTTTGAAAACAAAAGCACATGACATACAGAAATTAATTCAATACGAGGGTTATTACTGAGCCAAATAGACATATAGCATGAGATTATGCACCATGTCAAAATTCACAGCAGCACAGAGCAAACATTATTTAACCTAACCTTGGTGCATTTACCCACAGTGTAAACATTTTTGAAAAAGGACGAGGTGAAAATACACGTATTTCTGTGCAACGTCAGAGAACGTCATACACATACAGTTAGTCTCAATCTGAGTCACACATGGTGTGGACCGACGAAGGAGACACAATATTGGTGAAAGCATACATTTACTTCGCATGCAAAATTAGGGGCTTTCTAACATAGTCAGTGCATCCAGTCAATAAACAAATGAAAAGATAATACAGCTCAGAAAATGCATTAGTCACAACATAACCGACTTTTTTTACCACAATGCCCTCTTGAGGATGTGGTGGTGTATTAGTAAATGTTGTGTTATTGCTTTTTGTTTATTGTGGTCAGGCACGGCTCTGGTGGTGCAGTGGACCCGCCTCCACCTACAGGACGCCATCCAATCAGGAACGTTCACATTTCAAGCTGCCCTACACAGCTACAAACGCATTGTGTTTGCCTACAAAGAGGTCACCTATTTTCACCTTGCTGTCTTCTTTACTTTAGACACTTTTTAATTGATTGTTTTCTGCCACAGATTCCTATTGACATCAGTGACATCAGCAGTGAGAATCATCCCGTTAAAGTCGGCCTGTCTGACGCTTTTGTGGTGCTTCACATGATTGAGCAGATCCCCAGTGAGTGGAGTGTACCATACTGTAGTTTTACCCACACTTCTATATTGTTCATTGCTAATTGAGCTGAACCACAACTCTAATGAACAGCATCGTCTGTACTCTGGCAGATGTCCGAAGGAGAACCATCGATGAGTACCACAAAGTGAACATTCTAAAGTCCAAAATCTGCAATGCTACCACTGTAGAAATGCTACACTGCAGTCACTGCACTTCGCTAACGCTGGAAAATTTTATTTTTTTTGGTCATTTCTGTTAACAAATTCCCTCATACTTCCCTACATACAAAAAGGAAATGGCAGGGGTGTCCAAACTGCGGTCTTGGGGACATTTGCAGATAAAATTATTCTAAAATTATAATAAATAAAAAAATTGAAAACAAACTAGCAACAACAGCATAAATTCAAACATAGCAGTATTTTACAAGAATAATGTCCAAATACTAAGAGAAAAAAGTTTCATTTTACAAGAAAAAGTAGTAATTTTATGAGAATAATATTGCAATAAGAAAAATATTTTAGGAGCATGACATAATATAATATAATATAATATAATATAATATAATATAATATAATATAATATAATATAATATAATATAATATAATATAATATAATAAAAATATGTTATTAAAAAAACTTTTAGTATTATTTAAAAAATGTTGTCATTTTTGGAAAATTAGGTTGGGGAAGAAGTTAGGAAAATAAAGTCATAGCACGAGAAGAAAATTCACAAGAAGAAAGTTACAAAAAAATCCAACAAAAATGGAAACAACAGCACTAACTGTATGAGAGCAATTTTGAAACATTAGAAATATTACAGAATATTAGAGAAACATCAGCAGTAATTTTATCTGAACAAAATCAAAATATTAAGAGGAAAAAATTTTAATCTAATGAGAAAAAGTAATGATTTCATGATAATAGCTTTTTCAAACATATTTATTTGTTTATTTTAGTATAGTAATAATTTAGTTGCATGAAGTTCAAATTTCTCTAATTTTCTCAAATGTTATGACGAACAACACAAAATAAAGTTGGAATTTTTGGAAATTTCCGTTGGGGAAAAAGTTACAATAATATTTTTATTCATTTTTTTTTTAATTAACCAAAGAACACACTAGTGCCCTGCGATTGACTGGCGACCAGTCCAGGGTGTACCCCGCTTCTCGCCCAAAGTCTGCTGGGATAGGCTCCAGCATCCCCGTGACCCTAATGAGGATAAACGGTATAGAAAATGGATGGATGGAAGAACACACTAACTGGCCTTACGCTACCTTAGGTTTCACTGTATAAGAGTTTCACTTTTTGAATTGGTGTACTGAAGTAAATACTATCCATCCATTTTATATACAGTAGAGCTCATCCTCATTATGGCCACAGGTGAGCTGGAGCCTATCCCAGCTGACTTTGGGCAAGAGGCGGGGAAAACCCCGGGACTGGTCACCAGCCAATCACATGGCACATCCTCATATACACAAACCACCATTCAAACCACCAAAAGTGGGTTGTGGGTCTTTGCCTGGGCAAAACAAAAAAATGTAATGACCCGCATTCTTGTCTGTCAGCTTCTGAACCATTGCGATCAGGAGTTAACCCACAAATGCAGTGGGTGAACACAGAGATGCACAGGTCGTGATTCAATCTCCATCCATCCATCCATCCATTTTCCATAGCGCTTATCCTCATTAGGGTCGCGGTTATGCTGGAGCCTATCCCAGCTGACTTTGGATGGTAGGCAGAGTACACCCTGGACTGGTCGCCAGCCAATCGCAGGACAAACAAACAACCATTCACACTCACATTCATACCTATAGACAATTTAGAGTCGCCATTTAATCATGCTTGTTTTTGGAATATGGGAGGAAATCGGAGTACCCTGAGAAAACCCACACACGCACGGGGAGAACATGCAAACCCCACACAGAGATTCCCAACGGAGATTAGAACGTGATTCAAACTCTTGATCTCCTAACTGTGAGGCCAACATGCTAACCACTTGCCCACCATGTAACCATTCCTTTTTTTTCCATGCCGCTTATCCTCATTAGGGTCCACGTAACCATATTAAAATAAATATTATAATGAATTGAGATGCACCTGTACATGCACAATCATTCCAGACAGTAATAACCTTCTCAACACAACATGACTGACATGGAAACAGGAGTTCACAACATTCAGAGGGTTTGTCCTTAGTCCTAGCCTGTCGTATCATTTTGAGTGGTGAAATGTAAGAATTAAAAGCCCAAATAAAGAGGCCTACCTGGTTTGTCCTCAGCATGTTATCCAGCTGCGTTCCGTGTATCACTTCTCAGATTGGCTTCAACTGCAGCTGGTGCTCCCGTCTGCAGAGGTCAGCCGGAAAAGCACACATAGCACATGACCTACAGAATGTGTAGCACTAGGGTGCCCAAAATGCGGCCCACGGCAGTTTTTCTAGTGGCCCGTGGCACATTTTCATAATAAAATTTAGCAAGAAACTGTAAACAGTAAAATAGAAAAATCAGTAGTAATTTTGAAAAAATACTGTTAAAATATATTTTTTTAAAGAAAAAAATGTATCAAGAAAAAGTTGCAGTTTTAAAATATAATGTTGTAATGTTATGAGGGAAAAGAACATAATTTTTGTAGAATAAAGTTGAATATATTACAGAAAAGGCGAAACTTTTTAGTTAGAATATTAT
>QODF01000256.1:0-29787 GCA_024372805.1 Oostethus manadensis
GGAAAAGCTCAAATGGAGCCAGGACAGCCCCGCGCTGGATGCATGAGGAGGTTTCTAAGCTGAAAGTTGGCAGACATCTTCTGGAAGGAGTAGAGGTGCCTTTTCTGAATGGCCGCCCGGAATTGTATATTTCT
Source organism: Oostethus manadensis (assembly GCA_024372805.1). Taxonomy (NCBI): domain Eukaryota; kingdom Metazoa; phylum Chordata; class Actinopteri; order Syngnathiformes; family Syngnathidae; genus Oostethus; species Oostethus manadensis. Next base: position 135 of record QODF01000256.1, read on the forward strand.
GCTCCGATCAACGACACTGTAAAATCAATCCTAAGGCGCTGAATCTAAATTGACAGCTGCTCGGAGTTTCTTTTCCGACAATGAAAGGATTTTGTGCTAACGTGCGCCGGCCAGCTATGGTTGCGTTTTTGGGTTGGGACAAAATGTGCATGCTGATTTGTCACTTTTTTTGTGGACAGACTTTAAAAAAACTTCACTTGGGTGTATGGACTTCTTTTTTTTTTTACATTTCAGTGGAGGAACTGTGCAGTTTTGAAAACATCCATGTTTTGTCCGTTCAGTCCGGCTACAATTTCTACTTCTCTGTGAATGTGTCCTCGCTGCTGATTGGATGAGCCAGGAAAAGGGGCCGGTTGTTGGTTTCGATAAAGTCATCCTCTGAAAAAGCTACAATCCATGAGATGTGTGACCTGCAAGAGTGGCGCAATGGGCAGATTACGTGTTTCCCAGCATGCTTTGTTGTCGTGGTGATAGCGTCTAATGCTATCTTTTTACAGTGGTGTCGTTACTAGTCGAAGTTACATTGTTATTCCGTTCGGTCTGAATCAGGCACCCTTAGTAAGAATGGTTGTGCATGTTTGCCGTATATAAGGCATATTGCCATATGGCCAATCATTGAGAGCATTTTGTTGAGACTATTGGAATAAAAAAAGTATTACTGAGAATGTTAAGGCTGAAATGTTTGTCAGTTTCTAAAAGGAAAGATAAACTGGTCCCCAAAAAGACCTGGCTAATGTCTTGGTGCATATAAAAGTAGCAAAACTCTAGAATCCCCTGCACTTATTTATTGCAGAGACATTTCCAGACAATCATTCATGAAAGGAACGAAAATCAACTGCGAGACTACATTTTGGTATTTATAGAATGGAACAAAGTATGCTACAATGGCGTAGCAAAAAGACTTTGTGGAGAATAAGTATGGTTTTTTCGCACAGGAAACGCCAGCTGCCTATTGTTTTAAAAATCCACCCCACCAGCAGTCATCTCATGGCACTTTACACACGAAGGTCTCCGAGAGCCAACGGAAACCCCACATGAGCGAGCATTTAGCGACGGAGGCAAGGAAGAACTGCCTCTGGGGAGGAAACCTTGGACAGACCCAAGGCTGTGTGGGGCGGCCGTCTGTCTCGACCGGTCGGGTTGTGTCGGGGAGATGGTTCCATAACGGAGGAGCCTGGTAACTAAAGACCTACCTCCCATTGTCCTTCTAAAAACTCTACGAGTGACAAGTAATTGTAATTGTGTGAGTGCGGTGTTCTACTGGGTTCTTGGAGTTCTCTAAGATACACAGGTGCCTGAGCTGCTCTATTCTTAGGGCTAACGCTGCCACCTGCTGGTGTTGCGCCCACACATTTACAGTGCACGGACACCTCCATCTGTTCAAAACTCAAACCATTTCTTTACTCCGGCAGGTCCGTATCGGTCCGCAGCCCGCCAGGTAGTGAACCCGGCTGTAGCGATTATTCTGTACGCTTTATGTCTTACATTGTTCTGGTTTAGGGGAAGAAGATGAGAGAAAACAACTTGTTTGTTTGGGTTTTTCAACAATGCATATTAAAATTTCCTTGTGAGTGAAAAGGAAACTGAACTTTGTTGGTTGGACGCCATTTTACATTTTAAATGCAAAGTGTTGCATGGATTTGTGTGTCTATTATTTTTGCACTGCGGAGAGCTTACCGGATCGGGTCCGACGCTCAGATTGAAATGTGACGGAGCTGTTTGTAAAGCAACAATTCATTAACGCTGGTGACTTGCTGATATCAGGAGTGATATCAATCGCCCTGAGAAATAGTAGCAAAAGAAGAGCAGTAAGGACTTCAGCCACAGTACAAGGATTTGAGTTCCAATGGAAACAAAGACGAAATTCATGTTTGTGTTTTTCCTCCAGGTAAATGAGGAGATGTCCAAGATTGTGTCTACGGTTTTGGACAACTATGCAGGAGACAACTCCACCACAGAGCAGGCATGGGACTTCATCCAGAGGAATGTAAGTGGTCGTCCCCCTCAAGTCTCGCCTGGTTTGACCTTGTTTGTCATTCCGATACCAAAACACAAACATGAGCTTTGCCTGCCGCCGGTATGTCTTGAATCGTCACGCTGAAGTGTCGGGTCCAGTCGGTCCAGTTTGATGTGGTGTCACTTGCGCACGATATCATCGCCGGCAAAAAAATGATGCTGATCTGATCCGCCATGACACCTTTCTGACATGCCTAAAGTTTTGGTTTCAAAAAAGGTCATTTGGAGCAGGTCCCCCTCGGTCCCTCGAAGTAATCCGAGCCTCCAAATAGTTTCAGAGGTAAACAGACATGAGAATAGCATCATTTGGCAGTTTTGGTGAAATACAAACTTAGCAACACATCAGATGCCAGACCATACACAGCGATCCCTCGTTCATCGCGGGTCGTTGGTTCCGGGCCCCACTATGATAAGTGGAATGTGTTTGTACTGAAAGAATAGAAAAAGTGTGTATGATCTTCTAAATGTGGATTTCAACATTATTAGAGCCCTGCAGACATGACATAACACCCCTAAAGTCACCTTTACATTGCTACTAGCCAATTTAGTGGCCATAATGTGGGAAAAGAAGCCATTACGGACATAACTTAGCGTGCCTTGCTGTAAATGTGTTCCAGCGACAGGGGAGCCGAGTGGGGGGGCGGACAGGAAGTGACAGTAGAAGTGTAGAGTTGAGCACAAAAGTCCAATTATTCTATCTTTAAGTGAATCTCCAACTGGCTGCTCAGAAAAATCTTGAGAATTCAGGCCAGAAACTTGCGTTCGCCTCGAAGTTCAGGTCCTCGGGTGACCCGACGGAACGCTGACCCCAGTCACCTTCCCAACACAAAAGCGGATGTGGAAAATAAAGAACAGCGGCGGCGTTGAGCCGTCAACTATACTCCGTTCTCTTCAGAGCTAGATGAACGTAGAGCATTGCTGGCTGGTGTGGGCGTGAGACATGCTATCACGGTATGGCAAAGTAAACTGGGCGGAGCCAGAAGTAACATTCGGCAAAGACCATGTCGTTCCTGCTGTCTGCAGATGGAATGCTGCGGCTGGAACAGCCATGAGGACTGGAACGCAAACACGGTGATTTCCAACAGCTCCCAGCTCCTCTTTCCCTGCTCGTGCCAGAACTTGTCACTTGCGAGCGCAAACGTCTCCGAGAGCGGATTCTGTGAGGCCCCGACGCCCGACTGGCCCGTGTACGCCCCGGTAAGATGTTACTTTCGGCGGAGCTTTCGGGACTTGAAGGTGAAGTCGTCTCCCGGTGTGCTCCTCAGGGCTGCTCTGCCAGTGTGGAGAGATGGTTCCTCACCAACATTGGGGTCGTCCTGGGCGTCTGCATCACAATCGGATTTATTGAGGTACACATGATCCCCCCCACTTTGATTGTCGGCTTGCGTGTGAATCGGGTTGTTATTTATGATTTCTGGTGTTTTTCGATGCATCTGCAGTGCAATGAGACTAACCAGCCTTAGGAGCGTGCATATCATCAATGCTGGGGCTCGAGAATCTACTGCACCTACCCGTTTGCCGCGTAGCAATAAAAACATGCTAATAGGCATTCATCTCTTAGTCGCATTGACTGCTATTATTTTCACCACGACTGTACGTACATTAAAGCTCCTGCAGGAAACTCGTATATTACTCGTATATTACTCGTATATTACTGCAACCCCTCAACTAGCCAGTCCTGCATTAAAAAAAAAATACTATTATGCTGCTTATCTGGCTTGGCCACAGTTCCCAGTCTGTGGCCACCGCTTCCAGCTCATTTCAGCGATCTTGCTGACACAAATTCCATGATCAGAGGTGAGGGTAGGAACGCAGATCGACCGGTGAATTGAGAGCTTTGCCTACCGGGTCAGCTCTCTCTTCACTGTCCGATTCCCTGCAGAAGCGTGAGTAGAAACACGGTAATTATGTGTAGAACTACAAATAAACTTGATCCTTAGCTTGTGTATCTGAAATTTGCCATCAAAAGTCTAGACAGCGTAATAATTCCATCCGGACCCCGGCCTCCACTTTTCACCTTGCAGTTGGGACCCCGTGTTTAATTGTTCACAGATGGTTCTGACACACTGACAGCTAAGTCCGAACATTAGTTTGGACGCGTGGAGCTCCACTATGCGGTGAGAACGAACTCGAGATCCACACCTGCTTTCACTTTTAAGCACCCAAATACCAGAAAAGTCTTTCCAACGACTGCAGAAAAAGTAGTTAGATTTGTCGCTAGTCCCGTTTGAGAAAACACGGGTTTGAAGACCTTCGGGATTTTGCGGCAAAATCGCCAACTCTTTGGTGGTGACCTTTTGTGTTTTTATCCCGACAGTTGCTGGGGATGATCCTGGCCATCTGTTTGTGCAAGAACATTCACATGGAGGACTACACCAAAGTGCCAAAGTACTAAAGTTCCCCCAGACTGAGCTCGGCTCAAACTGAAGCCGCACATCAGTGGAGAAGAAAGAACCCAACCCAATGTTTGGTCCAAAAGTAAAAACGAGCTTTCTTTTAGTCAGATAATTCTTCTGATGAGGGACTTTTGTACATTTTCTCTGTCTTGTTTTGCTAAAAGCACTTTAGACATGTTTAGGATTTTGAACGGATGCAAATGTTTGGATTCTTTGTGCTTCCATGATGTCGTCGGGTAAGGCTTGTTTCACTTTTCTTTTTTTTACCAGTAAGAACTTTTTCGAGCCGCTAAAGGCCCAAATTCTCTCTTTTGGAACAGCAAGGATTTCATTCCAGTCTAGAACCCCATTGATTGTGTAAATTTAAACTTTCCTTTGCAGACCTAATGAGATTCTGACCTAACACATTTTGCTGCTGCCTTTGATAAGAAAAAGCCAGGCTTCTTTTAAAAAGATTACTTTAACGTCGAAAGAAACTCAAGTATCTCCTTGAAGTGGATACTTAATGATCTGGAGGAAAGATGTTTTGGAAGATCCACCTCAGGGATTTTCTGTCCTGCAGTTCTTTTGTAATTCATTTTTTGTATATGCAATTTTAATATTGGGCCAAGAATTTTTGATATGTGTACATTTCTCCGCCGTTTTGACGTGTAAAGCTTAACTTGCAATGGTACCTTAAAAGGCAAGTCCTTGTGACAACATAGACAGCCGGTATCGTTCTTCAGCTTTCCTTTTGCCAATAAAGTAACTCCAGTTATTTATCTGACTGCCTCCGACTCCACCCAGTCATGGCCGTGCTTCATCCACTGCAAGAAGCCCCCGAAAAAAACTCCCCAGGGTGCATGGGCCGCACGTCCTTCAACTTGGCCGTTCGAGAGCCCCGTTACAAACTGAATGAAGTGATTGGCAATGATTGGCATGGTCTGGGTCACATTAAGAGGGCTGGTGGACATTTTTTTACTGGGAGCACAGGGGCCCCTAACTTAAAAATGGCTGTTGTGTGCAATTACTGACTCTAGAGCGGAACGCACCACCAAACCGCTCCATCGGCGTCACATGTTCAAACGTTACTGCTGTACTACGACGCGTTCCTTTTCACAGCGAACTGCTCCACGCTGATGAGGGTAGAAATATATCGACTCCGTGCTATTAAAATGACATCGTTCTGTCGTAATACGAGTACATGCTTGTACTGTATTCATATTTTCCCTTTATTCTTGTCAAATTTCCAAATATCTTCCTGCAATGTCGCTTTTTCCCAGCCCACATTTCCAAAAGTGACCATTACTACCACTGAAGAAAGCCTGCTGCCTTTACTTGTGTGTGTGTGTGTGTGTGATGGCAGACTAATACTACAAAGCCACTGCACTGTAGTACTCCATTAGGCAAAACTCCCAATAATAACTCATGTACTCTTTTATTATTACTATTACTCTGCAACACGCAAAGACGGCAAATAGTTTGGGACAAAACGCGGATTTTATTTCAACACTAGTGGAGAGAAGAGCATGCTTGGACTATCCCACAACCACCGTGTCTTCATCTGCAAACTCGTAGTATGGAACCTCCAAGTTGAGAGGGGCGGGGCCTCTCCTGATGCGGCCTGAAGCGTCGTAATGCGAGCCGTGGCAAGGGCAGTAGTAACCTCCATAGTCACCAATGGATACAAACTGAGTGACCACCGTCTTAGCGGCGTAGACGCCCGTCACCGCCGTGGCACCCGTCACCAAATATGAAAAGACTCTTCTGGACTCACTGGTGTCTTGGGAGCACTTATGGGGGTCCAGCACCTCCGGTCGTCTGTAACCGGAGAAGTCCGGTACCCTGACGTCCGTGTGGGCCAATCGCACCGCCGAACAGGCTGCAATCAGGACACGAAAAAGCAAAGCACAATAATCATCATCAATAGCAGAATACGTGAATCAGACTTAACTGAGTCATGGCATTCAAAGACAGCACCTCCTTGAACTTGCATATGTTCCTGTTTGGGACCCCCCCCATAGTCTGCAAGATTCTTGCATCGTCTTGTATGCACGGCTCTTTTAGGAGCTACCCGCAGATGTTCAATGATCTTCAGGTCTGGAGAGTGTGAAGGCCATTGCAAAACCTTCAGCTTGTGTTTCTTGGGTACGTTTCGGACCATTATCCTGTGCTAGAAGCCTTTTCAGCTTTTTTTAACAGACGCTGTGATATTTGCCGGCATTTAATGGCATACATGTTCCCTCCTACACCGCGCTCTAAACTATCACGCAAATGATATTTGTCTCTGCTTTTGACAAATTGTCAACATAAACTACAGTCATAATTGTCACAGTATTTTTTTAATAACAATAAAACTTCAAACACACTGGTCCACATTATTATGCAAACTTGCAGCATAAGCAGGTCATGTTTACAGAAAGCACGAGCTATTTTAACAGGCCATGTTACATGTTAACTTCATAGCCCTTCTTTGACAGAATAATGCTGATGACACAAACATCCTGTCTGCGTTACAATTTGCAACACGGTGTGTATGAATGCTCTACGATGTACTAAAATAGCATTTTAAGTGTGCATTAAGTTACGTGGTGTCTTTGAACGCCACCCCGCGCGTGCTTTTTAGCCGGACTAAAATGTGCGCCTCACTTGGAGCTCCTCGCGTGCGTCCTGTGATTGACAGGCGGCCATTCCAGCGGTACCCAATCAGCTCGCCGCAACCGTAAGGAGGAAACGCGCTACAGAAAATGCATAAACAAACTCTCGACTCACCATTTAGGCTAACCGTGATGGCGGGTCCTGTCTTGGGGCTCTGGCCGTTGAGCGATTCACGGCACAGAAACAACTTCTTGGGGTTCAACAAGACCCGTTCGGACTTGACCGGGACGCCGGGAACCAAAGCCTTGAGCGGGCCAGCGACCGTAAAAGACGTGGCTTGCATATACGGAGCCAAAGCCCCCGATCGCGTTAAAAGTGTCATCATTTTCAGCGCTGATCACTCAAGGGGACCTTGGTCGTCGTCTTCCGTGCCTTTTCCTCTTCGTCTGCTTCCGGGTCGTTGAAAACACTTCCGGTTGAAAACACTTGTACGTGCTGCACCGCCCCCTTGTGGCTATCTGGAGGATTGCAACTCAACGCAGAATCAGGCATGTCCACTGTACATTCTAAAAATATAATTCCGCCCCCTTGTGGCTATCTGGAGGATTGCAACGCAGAATCAGGCAGTCCACTGTACATTCTAAAAATATTCCGCCCCCTTGTGGCTATCTGGAGGATTGCAACTCAACGCAGAATCAGGCATGTCCACTGTACATTCTAAAAATATTATTCCGCCCCCTTGTGGCTATCTGGAGGATTGCAACTCAACGCAGAATTAGGCAGTCCACTGTACATTCTAAAAAAATAATTTAAGAAAAAATCATCAGTAATATTAAGAAAATTAAGTCAAAATATTAAGGCAAAAAATGTTATATTTAAATGATAAAAGGCATAATTTTACATGAGGAATGTCATAAGGAAAAAGAACATAATATTAGCCCATCCATCCATTTTCTGTACCACTTATCCTCGTTAGGGTCGCAAGGGTATGCTGGAGCCTATCCCAGTAACTTCGGCCGAGAGGCGGGGTACGCCCTGGACTGGTCGCCAGCCAATCACAGGCATAATTTTAGCATGAAGCTGAAATATCAAAGAAAACTGTTTTTTTCTTAAAAGTCAAAATAATTTGAGAAACAAGCGAAACAATGTATAACATTTTAACCAGGTTGGAAAAATCAAAGAGCAGAAAAAAACAAAACAAAACAGCTTTAACGTTACCAGAATAAAGTCTAAATATATATTTTTTAAATATAATATATAATAATAAATATATATTTTTAAGACAAAAGTTGCATTGTTACGAGAAAAAATTGTACAAGAATAAACCTGCAATAATATTGTGTTGATCCCACTGCAGTTTGGTGTGTGGGCTGCAGGGGGCAGTGGTGTTCACGCATGCTGGTTAGCGCAAGCGTTTGGAGTCAAGTGCCGTAGAATAAGAAAAAACAAAAACCTTTTTATTTTCTTTGAAATATTCCACATAATTATCTGTCATTTCGGGTCAAAATTTTGTATTTTGCATGGTCACATTTTTAAAAATGAGTCACGTGAGCATTTTCCATCCCTGTGCCGCCAATCCTCACTAGGGTTGCGGGCATGCTGGAGCCTATCCCAGCTGACTTAGTACACTTAGACAAGCCACCATTCACACTCACATTTATACTTCGGCCAATTTAGAGTCGCCACCTAACCTTGCGTACTTATTTGCATATGACGCACAAAGTAGCGGTGTGTCGTTCGCGAACGAATCTGCTCGTGAAACGAGCCGGCTCCCGCCGCTGGGCGCCAACTGACAGCCGATTCGTTTCTTTCTGGTCTTTTTTCTGTTAAGTGGTGACGCAGTGGGGGCGGGGCTACAGGCACCACACGGAGGAGGAGTTTTGAATGGCAATCTGCTGCTTTTTCGTTTTGTTTTGCACTTTTGATGTTTTATTGCGTGGTGTTTTTTTGATGCTGTGTTGTTTGATTGTAAATTACAATCATTCACATGATTTTATCTATTTATTTTTACAAAAGAAATTAATTTATTACCAAATTATGTGTAAGAGAACAAAACAAATCTGGGAGCCGAAAGAGCCTTTTTAGTGAACGGAGCCAAAACAACTGACTCTTTTTGGTGAACAGAAAGAACCGGCTGTCTAAAAAGAGCCGAAATTTCCATCACCAGTCTCCATTGTGCTTTCTGCTCCTTCTCCTTGGGCCGTGAGGCGTTCATGTGCACTCATAATTGAGAGTGTTCTTTGTTAATTGTTTTGAATTGGTTTCACGGTCCCCCTTATTACAATTGGTGTATCCCTGTACCCCACTTCGTACCCATCGTAAAATCTCTGATTTTTTTGCGTCGTATGGAACCGCTCATCTGCATGTTCACTGAAATTCACGGGAGTGAAACCGAAAACAAGACAGACAATACAATAAAAATGTGCAGAAAAACGATATATATAGCACAACAGATGGCTTTGAACACTTTTTGGAAGGTACGGAAAACCAAAACACAAACAAGAAAACGGCAATGCAAACGTAAAATCATCCCAAAATGAACTCACCAACATAACTATTGGCAGGAGCTACGTTGGCAACTTCATATTTATATTTCTTAACGATCACTGATGTTCAACAACACAGTATTGGCCAGCTCAGCTATTGTGGAGTGCAGCAAAGATTCTGACCCGGTAGCAAAACAGAGCCTGACAGGAGGCCTTCAAATGTCAAGAAAGAAGCTCGACACGGAGAGAAAACAATCCATGGACAGCCTACGCGTCTATGTTTGGCCAAAGGCGTGGACCCTTCCCTACACCTTCCTTCATCATTTGCCCCAATTGTGGATGACCCAGCCGGACGCGTTGACGTCCAACTTCAAGATGTTCATGATCCACTCGTCCTTCTGGGCTCCCTCCATGAATTCTGACAAGGTTATCTGACCTGTGAGACGACATACAAAACTCAACGTACTCAGCAAAAAAACGCAAAACAAAAAGAAATACCACAAAACTCAAAAATAGCTGTTTTTTTATAATTTATCTAAAAAAATATTTAGCCCTTTTCAAAAATTGAAATGTCATTTTTTTTTATTTTAAATGTCCATCCATTCATTTTCTACACCGCTTATCCTCACTAGGGTCGCGTGTATGCTGGAGCCTATCCCAGCTAACTTTTACATTTAACTAAAAAACAGCCAAACTTGTAAAAAAATGCAAAAGAAAGATTTGTAATTGTATGAAACCTGTCAATGTTGTGCATACTGCGTGTGTGTGCTCCGCCCTGGCCCACCCGCGGAGGGGAAGTGTACCAAACGGGTACTCACCGTCATTATTCTGGTCAAGCAGGTCAAAGATTCTGTCACAGATTTCAGACGGCGTCAAAGTGACCTCTGTTTTTCGGAGCTTTATTTTGTAGAGAATCTGCGTGATGGACACACACACACACACACACACACCAAATGAGATTGCATCATCACAGTACATGTGGAGTACACGAGCCGGCAATGGTGGTGTGGAGTACAGCAGTACCTCGTACGACCCAAATGACAAAAGTGCACTTTTGCAGGGCAAAAGAGTGCGCCTAGAAAAGGAGTCTGTCTTGATGTTTCGTCAACACACGTATCATTTCCAGCAATCGCGTGTCCAAGAAAGCATCCGTGTGAAGAATGGATGGTGGTTCTGTTAGAGTTGGGACACTACAGACAGATCCCGGCCAGGGAATCCTTTAATTTGTTACGTGTGCGTGGTTGATTTGGTCACAGAACACTACAGAGAACGATGAACAACTCGTATCCGTCTCCTTCCTTGCTCCTAATGAGCAGAGTGCTGATGAGGCGTTCGAGCAGACGGCGTATTTCCCGGCGTTCGGAGGGCTTTTTGCCTGCGAAACAACCCAGCCTGATGCCAGAAGAAGTGCCTGAATGTTGATGAAGACTACCGAATGGATTATCCCTCATCCTCACGAGAAACATCAACTCATATTTCTTCCCTTTTCTGGGCGTTTAACAAACAGATGAGCGAGCTGACAGCGGACGACACGGGACACGCCTTTTTCGACGATAAAGCCTAAAAAACACTGAGCTGCGTGTTAACCGAGCCGTGTTGGTATTGTAGCAGCCGACCCGGAGAACTATATTACCAGGCGGAGCAACACAAGGCCAGTCTCAGCGCCACTCCCAATGCCTCAAGCCGCTGCCGAGCTTCACCTAGCACTTCTGTTTCTGCACGTAAACTACGCTGTCATATTTTTGGGAGTCTGGAACTTTTTTGGGGATTTTTTATTATTTCTAATGGAAAATGTGGATTTCTTTTTTGCCAGACCTTTTTGGAATGCATTAAAATAATAGACAAATAAACGCAGACTCCCAAAAACTGCGATAAGAACACAAGAGATTGATATTTTTTCTACTTGTTTAAGAAAAAATACCAAACATGTAAATATTAGTATTATTATAACCCCCCCATTTGATTCAGTGATGTCACATTTTGCTTGGAAAGATAAAAACAAAGAGTTCTTTTGCATGTAGTAGTAATAATAATCAAAAATAATAATGTCCGGCAGTTGGGGAAGATCGGGTTTTATACGTAAGATTGGTAGCAACATTGATTTTGATGCTTTGCTTTTTTTTTGTAGGATCAGGTTCCAAATTTCCTACACTTCTGTGACCCTACAAGGACAAAAAGTCCACTCCCAAAAACAGGAAAGATTGACATTTTTGGCTGGAGAAACGGTTCTAGTGTCATCCCCGTGTGCTTTTTGGACCTGATCCTTTACGACTTACTGCCAAGTGGGTCCAGATATAGCAAAGAACCGCTCTTCCATTTCAGCATGTAAGCCGTGTCTTTACTGGAGTAATGACTCCTAAGAGGATTCTGAGGACTTTATGGAAGCCAACACGGAGGCTTTCTTCAAGATCAGTGACGGAGGTGTGAGTCTTCACGTACCCCGATGATGTCTTCCACTTCAGTCCTGTCTAACTTTCCGTTTCCGTCCCTGTCGTACATCTTGAAAGACCACTTGAGCCGGTCCTCAAGGTTTCCTCGCAGGATGAGATGAAGCGCCGCGACATACTCCAGAAAGTCCAGGGCGTTGTCCTGATAAAAAAGCAAAGTGGACTTGAGCTGTGACGGCAACGCCATGCTTTGCAGCGTTTACCACTGGCGGTACTGGGATTTCTAATTTCTGGTGCGAGTCCCGAGGTGTTATTCACCCCTGCTGAGATGTTCACAGTTCTTCAGCTCGTTCTCCTCCTGCTTTTGTCGTGCAAACGACCCATTACCTGTGAGGCCTGGCACATTTGCATCTGTTGAAGGCCGGCCAGACCTCTGTGCACAGAGTGGATATAAAAATGTATAAACCACACTGGAAATATCTTCATGGAGAGGCTTGCAATGTAGCGACAGGGATTAGGAACTAATATTGCATCTATACATATATAGAAATATTGCACATAGAAGCTACCATGGTGTGTTGGATGTCTGTATGTGTGGGGTCAGCTCTTACAGGTATCGGTGCCAGTAGCAGATATTGGGGACTGCATGAGTGAGGGCAGTATGGGGGGAAGGCGGGGGCAGATGAAAACCTGTTGAACAAAGTCCGCCGTGAACTTCCCCAATTTGTGCAAGACTCTGCACAGCGAGGTTTTCTCCACTGCACTGCTTAGGAGGGGCAGTGTCTCCTTGACAATTTATGCACCAAAAAAACCAAGACTGTGTGTTCTAAGTTCCGAGCACCAACATGTGAGGCTGGGCGAAGCCAGGAGGAGGAAACCCAACACGACTACAACCGCATGAAGGTATGGGAATGTGTATAATTTCCCAGCAGTGCTGCAATGTTTGCTCACGTGTACTATGCAGGCCTATAGAACAAAAGCACATGCATGACTCTCTCGCTCTCTCCCGGTGTAGCCGTGTTGGACCAAAGGGCACGGATGTGTTCTGTAAGAGCAGCAACACGCTGGTGGCCAGTAGCGGTTTTTTACCCCATGGCGGCGGTGAAGGCCTACATGTTGTACAAGGCATGTACAGGACAGGACAGGCACAAGAAGGTTGTTTCTGAGTCATCTAGCGAAGGAACGTGGTTGCCGATTCATGCAGCACCAGCAAATATTGGCACAGAGGCAGGCTGCTGATGCTGCTGCAGTGCCAGGGACTGTACAGACGACGCAGTGCCAGGTGCAAGAGACCTGCAGCAGGTCTACCTGTGCAACATACCCTAAATTCCCCCGCCTTAGTAAATCTCGTGTTACCTGGTTTGTGTCAAAGGAGTGGAATATTGTTTCGATGAAGAGAGACTCCTCCGCGCAGGTGCTGGGGACTCCAAAGATCCTCTTGAACTCGTGCAAATGCAGAGCCCCGCTCGGACACTCTTTCATGAAAACGGTGCACAACTCCTGAATCTGCGCTAAATCCATCTCCTCGTTGCGGCTTTCCTCCTGTCCCATGAGCTCCACCGGGAAAAGGCTGAAATGTCCCCAAGGTCACGAAAACAGGGACGCTCTGTCAAGCAGCACGACCGACTGGAAGTCTTAAGAGGACAATCCCATTAACAGTCCGGATGCATGCTGGGAAGCCAAGATGGAGTCAGAAACAGGCGTCTGTCTCCCTGTGTTTGGACTTCCCGTTGTTCGACGAATCCACAAGTGAAAACCTGAAAGAATCAAAGCAGATAACGTTTGCATCAATGTACCAAAACTAACACCCTCCTATACAAGGTCATTTCTTGGGTTTGACTTTCAGACACGACACGAAGGGAAATCTGAGATAAGGCGGGGGAGAAGGAACTTTTTCCCAGCGAGGGCCACACATTGAAAAATAAAAGGATGCAAGGGCCACCTTGATCATTTGTACTGGTGGTACTGGTGGATGCTTGGAAGTTATCTACATTTCAGGAAAAAAGCAAAACTGCATCTGAGCTTTGCGATATACAGTAGGTGAAAATGCCCAGTACGATCAGAGACAGTCTAGAGTTACCTGTAAGTACTGTGACAGTTAGAAGACATCTGCGTGAAACGAATCTTTTTACAAAAATGTCCCCCAAAGTCCAAAGGCATGTGCAGAAGAGGTCACGTTTTGCCAAAGAACACACCAACTGGCCTGAGGACAAATGGAGGAACATTTTGTGGACTGATGAGAGTAAAATTTTTAAACACGCCCCTTTCAGCTAATTGGCCAATTGCACAGCCTTAACAGCGTACATATCATGAATGCAGAGTCTTGCTTGTTTTCTGAGAATCTACTGCACCTACTGGTAACTAGTTTGCCATGAAGCAATACAAATACACTAATGACTAATACTTCATATGGTGAGCCACACTGCACTGCTATAATTCTCAACACTACTGTACATTTCACACAAAAACGGTATCTGAGCTTTGCATAATACAGTCGGTGAAAAAGACTTCGCTTTTTGCTTTTTCTTCTCTGAATATTATCAAGGTAGGTAATGTAGTAGAAATTGCAATATATTGTCATTTATTTTCATATTTGAACAACAAACAAAAAAAACATAAATCAAACCTTGTACGCACCCCTACTAATTAAATTAATCACAGGTTTGACGTGAATTATTCATGATTAATCACTATTTGAAACTGTGTCTAAATGATGCCTATTTTGAGTGTATTTAAAGATACATTTCAAAATAAATGGAAGGACAATATGACGTATATATATTTTTCGTATAAATGAGCAGCTCCAAACAAAGTAAATCTAGTCTGGTTGCTGGAAAAAGTCCTCACTGTGACGTCACAGCTGAGATAGCGGCGGTTCAGAAACCTGGCCAGGGGGGCGGGGTTTGACCATCACAACTTCATTTCACTCTTAAAGTTTCCTGGCGGATGAAAAAACCCTTTTATAAAGTCAACACAACGAGGGGTTGCGTTCAAAGAACTCATGTAACTTTAGCTGAATTTGCATGGTTGGAGTATGGTTGGAGTCCAAGCACCCTTAGATCAGGAGTGGGCAAACTGCAAGCTGCGGCCCGTGGGCCCATCCATCCAGCCTGCCAAGCACCGCAATCCGAACACGGCAGCATGACCTGCAGTGTTTTGTGGCACGCTTGAGTCGCCAAAATAGTCATACGCAATCTTCCATCCCAAAAAGTCACATGACGCACAAAGTCAGCTTGCTACTTCACCATGTGGGATTACAATCAAAAACCCACGCGCAATACCCAAGCCAGAAAAGTCACCACCGCAAGGCATGCTGGGTAGCTTGTGGTGAACATTTTGCCATGATTGTCGCATTTTAGCGAGATATGTTGAGGTCGTCACGACGTAGTTAACATACACTTGATATCCAATATTTTATTGTTCATAGTATTGTTGCAGCAGGACTACCCAGCATGCCTTGCAGGCATTTGGAAAAACAGTTTGGTTGCAGGTTATGTTTAGTGCTTAGTTGATGTTTCTTCAGTTGACTTCAGCCCGCGAGTCAAAAGGTTTGCGCGCCCCTGACTTAGATGCCGATGAGAACCCCCACTTTTATCATTTAGAGCACCTGGTAAAGACGTGCTCGTGATGTTCATGAATTCCTAGAATGCTCCCAGAAAGAACGGAGCAGATTGATGACGTTGAAGCTGACAAGAAAGAAAGCAAAACGAGCGCGCCAACAAGTCTTTATTCATCACTATTACTACTTTTGGTGGGTCGGGACCCAAAAGCGGGTCAGTATGCTAGTCAGTATTGGTACACAACCCCTCATTGCAGTTATAAGTGACACGTCTGCTTTTAGGGTTTCCTTCAGTGCATGCATTCTTGTTCACACACGGTTGGCATGTTCCTTTCCCGCATTTCCATCCGTAGAAAAAGCACGTCAGGCATGCAAAAGTGTGTATTCGTGAAGCAGAAGAAGTAGATGGAACACAAGTATGACTGAAGAGGCAGATCACAAGGACAAGCTAATAGAAATTGGCGGAGGGGTCAAAAATTGATCCACTCTTGTACTTAACGTACACATAAAAACCCAACAAACAAAAACACGCTGGGAGCTTAGATGATGCCAAACTGAGCCAGGTCGCTGAGCTCCATGTCACCAAACGCCTCCCAGGGACACACCACCGCAGAGTCTGCACAGGCCAGCAAGAAGAAAGTACACATCACATATCAAAAAGGTCGAATACTGTACAGTAACTCCCTATTCCGTGGCTTCCTCACTCTACACAAAATGCTCTTTTGGGTTTGGATACGATCTCTAAACTTATAAAACCTATAAAAGATGCACTTTTTGCCTTTCCAAACTGTCTGAATGAAGTAAAATACACATAGAATGAACTCAGAAGGCCCATTCAATGCCCTTGTGATGACATGTAGTGTCCCACGCTGGCCAGCAGATGTCAGTAATGTTACTGTAATGTTGGGTGAGCCGCCAGAACATCAGGCTTCTATTGCAGGTTTGAATGAGCCCACAACAGGCACAACAATAACAATACTAAAAATAATGATAACAATAATAATAATACCAATAATAATAATACTAATAATGATAATAACAATAATAACAATAAAATAATAATAATAATAATACTAAGAACAAAAATAATAATAATAGCAATAATAATAATAATAATAATAATAGCAATAATACTAATAACGAGGTTAATAATAATAACAATAAAAATAATAATAATACTAGGCTACTGTTGCGGCCGTAACTCACACCAAGCTAGAACTAAGAAGCCCCAACCCAGGGGTTGGGAACCTTTTGGGCTAAGAGAGTACTTAGCTCTACTTAGCTCAATACTACTAAAAGTGTGCCAACCTTTTCCACAACCTCATGTTCCAAAAAGGACAACTTTTTCCTTTATTTTTGTTAAAATTACTGCTCATTTTTCAATGTTTGTTGTTTCCTTAAAGTTTTTTGTTAAATTGTATTTTTAGATTATTCCACGGGCCAATAAATTTCTTGGACCACACTTTGAACACCCCTGTTGTAAAGCAAGATATGTTGCATATATTTTAGGAAACAACTCAATGAAAATAAATAAATGTTATGGTGTTTAGAAACTTCTTTAGAAAGAGCCACAGCAGGATCCCGAGCCTTAGCTCCCCCACCCGTCCGGTCCCGTAGCACCGGAACACATTTACAGCAACACACAGTCCTATTTATGTCTTGTTTTCTTTTATTGTGTCTACTATATTGGCTAATAGCAGTGTAAAGGTGACTATAGGGGTGTTACTTTATGTGTAGAGGGCTCTAATAATGTCAACACTCATACTTCGAAAACTGAAAACAGGTTTTCCATGCTAATGTATTTCTAAATAAGGAATCCTACTTCATGGAAATTCTTGTGCGGGTGTGGAAGCAGTTAGTAAAAGAGGGGTTACTGTAGATCAAAAAGTCTTACCCCCAAGACCTTCCATCCCTGGAACATCGTTGGCAAATCTTTTTGGAGAAACAGACAGTGTGAAAGTGTGAGAAAAATATGAGGAATATGATGAGGTTCCTGATGAGGTTTACCCCTTCCGTCCTGCTTTGGGGGGTTTGCTCTTGAACTGCCTGGTTTCCTTCTGCTTGAAGTTTGGAGGAGCCGCCTTGTCTCCTCCTTGCGCCACCGCCTCGTTCATGTTGCAAGCTTGCAAGACTGCAAACAATCATTTGGTCAAATCAAATGGTTATTTGTACCGTCCCGCTCTTATGTAATACTTGATGACACACTTCTGGGTCTGAGGTGTTCGGATTTCAATCCTCTTTGTGTCAGAGATCATCTTTATTAGCTGAGCTCCCACTCATCTCGTGTTCTGGGTCAAGGGCGGATTACAGCAAGGATTTGTATGATATTTTAAATATCAATTCCTATATTTACCACACCCAGCTCTTGAAAGTACTGGAGGCGTTCACGTTGACGCTGGTAAAAAATGAGGATGATGAGTATTATTGGTACTTCTTTACGTTTCAAAATGGCTGTATGAGTTTTGGTGAAACATGACGTGAACAGATTGACAATGAAAATACATTTATCGGAGAAAAAGATAAAAAAAACGTTCATTCGTACTTTCAGCGCTGCTCTTCCAGGACTTTTTTTTGTGCAAAAGTTGACTTTTGCTATCAATTCTTTTTTAATGACAACAACAAGTTTCCCAGAAAGAAAATTAATTTCATGTTCCTCCCGGTCGTATATTTTATTAGTACTAGCACTGCGACACTTCATTGGCGTCTTGATGCTTAACCGTTTAGCCAATGAATTGACAACTGATTTGGTATTCAATTCATGTTTTTTTCCACCCATCCATTTTCTATGCCGCTTAACCTCATTAGGGCCGCAGGTATGCTGGAGCCTATCCCAGCTGATGGTTTTGGGCGAAGGTTTTTTTCCATCCTTTTTAATATTATATGATGTTATACAAATATTATGAATATTTGTTCATGTCCGTAGTCACTATTTAGTAGTGTAGTCATATTATTATAGTCAGAATTTGAATATTTCATATATATATATATACACACACATTTCCCTATTCCCCCACCGCACCCTCACCCATCCCTTTTTAGGTCAGGTCCGGCATGGAAATGTGGTTCAACAAAATTCATAATAAACGCAGTCAAAGGCCAAGGAAGATTATGAAGTCTCCCTTGGCAAAGCAATTTTGCTCAGCACTTACAGGCAGCTTGACTCCCATTCAGCTGTTATGATGGAGGACAAGACAATAAATAAATATATATATATATTTCTGGGGAAAAAAGGGTTCTGTTATGGCTGAAAAAGCACATTCTTTGTATGAACTTCACTTTTTCATCTTTTGTTAAAAACTATTTTAAAATGTTGGCATCTCCGTTGGGTACCTCTGTGTGGAGTTTGCATGTTCTACCCGTGCGTGTGTGGGTTTTCTCCGGGTACTCCGCTTTCCTCCCACATTCCCCAAACATGCATGTTAGCTTCACTGGTCCATCGGTATGAATGTGAGTGTGGAAGTTTGTCTACACGTGCACTGCGATTGACTGGCGACCAGTCCAGAGTGTACCCCGGCTTTCGCCCAAAGTCAGCTGGGATAGGCTCCAGCATACCCCTGCTACACTAGTGAGGATAAGCGGTGTAGACGATGACTGAATTTCAGCTCAATGCCACTAAAATGATTATTATTCCGCATAATATTATACATTTATTTTCATAACATTGCCTTTTTTCCTCCTTTGAATATGACTTTTATCTTTTGACTTTATTCTTGTAAAATTACAGCTGTTTTCTTTCATTTCAGTTGTTCTTTTTAAAATGTTTTAACATTTTCATCTTGTAATATTATGTCTCATAACATTTTTAACCTCATCCTCATAAATCTTACTTTTTCCTCATTTTTTTTAAATACTTTTTTTGTTTTTAAATTGAACTTTATGCTACTAGGATTATTCTCCTAAAATTACATCTTTTTCCCTCAATATTTGGACTTTAATTTTGACCGCTATTTGTTCCATTGTTTCTGCTCTGTGTGGGTTTATTTGAGTTTCTTGTGAAATGATATTTTTAGAAGGTCCTGCGAGCCACAAAAGGCCCAGGTGCCATACCTTGGGCACCCCTGGTTGAGGGCCCTAACCTGTTACTCGAATAACGGAGACAACAAGCTCCAGATTAATCCAGATTAGTTGCATCCCTACTCAACACATTGTGTACATTTACTGCACATGCATTTGTCCTATTTATATTTTTTTACAACAAATGGGGGCAAACCTAAAATTCCATGAAGGTTAATTTTGAAGAAGTAACATTTTGGGGAGCAACATAAACGGTCATGCTACAGCGCTGTCTTTTTCCCCAAGCAAAAGTACTTTTTACTCTTGTTGTTGAGACAAAAAAAAGGTACTTACTGCGTTTGCCGGATTGCAAAAAGAGTTCTCTTTGCAGAGAAGCTGTGAAAAAGCAACTGCAAGACAAAGACTGTCTTCTTTCTTCTCGCAGTGTCTCTATTCTGTCCCCTCCAATGCCGACACGGCCCTTATAGTCCTGCTTTAAGCTCCTCCTACTGCTTGAGCCTGCATGCAATTATGAGCTGACGGGTTATTTTCAGTTAAGGCATCTTATTTCATCACAGGTAATCTCGGGGTTAACGGTATCATAATCTTGTACTGATACTACACATACTTTTCAAAATCTATTTACACCAGTATTCCATCCTCTTCTCTTGCTGGTACACGCTCATTGCAATTCCCCGAGAGAATATTCAATAAAAACTGTAAAGACACATGAAATCACATGAAACGGTGTTTTTAGGTGCGCGGAAGTGAGAAAGGCTGCAGTACAACTGGAACATCGGAATTCAATTATGGCCTCCACCCCACGGACGTTGGATTGAATTTGAATGGCAGGAAGTGTAATTGACTATCATTGTCATGACATATCAGTGAGGATGTGATACTTTTTAACGTACATTTTTCTTACACATACACCACAGTACTTCCACATGTTCCGTCAATGAGGCAGCACCGTTCTGGTCTGGACATCAAAGTTTTATTTACGTAGCTTAAACCTACTGGAGGTGCTTCCCCAAATTTCCAATCCAAGAACTGAATTGGAATTTGGAGGTCATTCTCAATGCAGCCAAAATGTGTTCCCACATTTGTGGAACCCTCAGCACCACAGTTGGGCGGGCCCAGAGCACTGTCACGCACTCCGCTTTTGCAGTTTGAATTTGAATTGCAGTCCTGCTTTGTAAATTGCAATCCAAGAATTCAATTGGAATTAGAGGTCATTCTCAATTCAATTCAGAATTTTGTACAGCCCTGCAGTTAGTCAAGGTCCAGTAAGTCTGTACGCACACACGCAATAAACAACACAGAGTAAACATAACACGAACACAAGAAAATACAATAACAACAGTCGAGTGCAGTTTAAATGTAGGACTACTGGGACCTTCTATTTCATACTTGCTCTTTGATTCGTTACCAGCCAACCGTTTGCTGCTCATTTTCTTGTATTGAAAATAAATGAGCACATGGGCTCTGCCCAAATGTCCACAACAAACATTACACAATGTGAACAGTGTGGCATCGTGCACGTCTAAGCGGCCTGAGCAGGATTATCTCCGCGCCCTATCGCCACTCTAGAAACAGACAGTTATGTATGTCTGGGTGACGAGCACGTTGCAATGACTTGTCACGCCGGGACGTGTGGGGGAGGAATAATGCATCATAATATGAGAATAATACAGGAATAACGCCAAGGGTCCCTGACTGACAGGGGCCACAAAAAGAAAGAAATCTTAAAACAATCAGAGGAGGGGGATCAATATGATTTTTTTTGGTGTGGTTAAATGGTTCCAGACCAGACTGGGATGAGTGAATGTACGCAATTCCTTATTTAAAAATGGAATATTTCCATAGTCAGAGCATAAAAAACCTGATGACCTACTAGATATGGTTTCTAGACATAAAATGGCACCCCTATGGCCACCTTCTATTACCCTATGTGGTTGACGTAATAAGAGAAAATAAGCTACTTAATGAGCTAGTTAATACACAGACATGGACAGCAAGACTCACGCTCGTGTGTGCTGCTGTAAATGCGTTCTGGTGCTGAGGAGGCGGGCTGGGGTGCGGACAGGAAGTGACGCGGGGGTTCAGAGTTGAGTTTTAGCTTGCTATGCATCTTCTAAATGCCTTCTAATTGTATTTGAAAATGAAATTCATTGAAAATGCTTCATTAAGGCAAAACAATGTAACATTTGATTAAATGTGCTAATTTTGGACTAATATTCAACCAAAAAACAACATGATTTATTAAGTCATAGATGTATGAAAAATGTTAAAATAATAATAAAAAAATATTGAAAATAAATGTGCATACACTATCATTACACATACATTGCAAGAACAACCATACTGGAAATAGTCCAAATGAGCCTAACGTTAGACATTCATTCATTCATTTTCTATGCCGCTTATCCTCATTAGGGTCGCCGGTATGCTGGAGCCTATCCCAGCTGGCTTTTGGGCGAGAGGCGGGGTACGCTCTGGACTGGTAAAGTCAGACAACTTTTCTTATTTCAAGCAACAATTGTGCTTAGAACTCTGCTCAACAAACTTTAAAAAAGAAAAATACTAATGTTTGAATCATCTGCAGATCGATTTGATTGATCCCAGGAAAACAGAAAATAATGTTACTACTGCTAATAAAAATAATACTAATAATGGCTGATGGCAGGTCAAATCACAAACGTGTTGATTAAAAAAATAAAAATATTAACATTATAGTAACATTAAAAATATTACATACCATCTCCATCTCCATAAAGGCAGCGTTGCTGAGGCAAGCATCAGTGACAGCTTGTCGGGTCTACAAGCGGAGCGGTGCTGCTCTGCTGGATGAAATGCGGCAGGTTACATCGTCTCAGCTCCTTCTTCAGCTCCTCGGCTGTCTCCCATCTGCCCTGAAACATGAGGTGGGGTTACAGTATATTCATCCTCAAATATGATACATCTTTAAAAAAAATATTGTCCAACACTGATGGAGGTTGCGTAAAGAAGGTCTGTTCTGCCGTACAGGCAGTCATTACGCTGAAAAAGGCCAAGAAGAACAGAAAGTGAATTCCTGCATTGAGAACGTAATTATCTTTGCTGGGGTGGAATAGCTCAGGTGGTAGAGTGGGCGTCCGGGAACGTGACGGTTGCTGATTCAAACCTCAGTTGAGTCACTTGACTGAGTCAAAGTATCTTTGGGCAAGAAGCTGAACCCGCAGTTGCTCCTGATGCTGCATCATCAGCAGGTAAACATGCTAACAGTACCGTGAAGGCAAGTGAAAGTCCATTTACCACTTGTTGTTAGCTTGTAATAGCAATTTGGCAAAGTTTAGCTACTGCTGTTAGCTATCATTTATTGTATACTTGCTCTATGATTTCCGTGTACAGAATCACGGAATTGGCCAATGAAAACTGACTTTACTTTTGAAAGGCGAAATCTCGTGGAAAGTGACATCACATGAATGAAATGCTGTGAGGAGAAGAAACGTTCGCAGGGGTAAGCAGTCTTTTGTTATTGTTGTTGCTGGTGTTGTTGTCGCTCTCTGTTTTGTCCCCCTTCTCTCCCCCGCCTGTCTTCTTTTCTCTTCTTCTCTATCCCCTCCTGCTCAGCTCTGGCCACCCCAACTTTGCAACTAAATAAACATGAAAATGAACAAAGTATTAAAATATATGTGACAGGGGAGAGTATCTTATACTTTTCCCTGTTTAGCATAAGTACTATCATTCGGCAGAAACTCTGAGTATAACCTCTGCTCCTCAGCATTGAGAAGAGCCAGATTAGGTCAGGATGCCCCCCAGATGTCTCTCTGCGGTGGATGGAGGAGTCAGGGAGGGTGAGCTAGGACCCATTGGAGAGACTATGTCTCTCAACTGGCCAGGGATTGCTTCAGCATCCACTAGGAGGAGCAGGATAAAGCAGCAGGGAAGAGAGAAACCTGAGCTTCTTGTATGAGACTTCTGACTGTTCTAGCCTTGGATAAGCCAAAGAAGATGGATGGATGGAATTCTAGATAGAAATGCCATAATCCTATCAAATAAAATATCTAAATCATACCCGAAGTCTTTCTTCTGCATCTTGTAGGTCTCTTGAAGTTTTAGACAATGTTTTCCTGCAGTTCTTCTCTCTGCTGCACACGTTGCTCAAGCTCCTGTTTTAGGGGCCTCAAGATTTCCAAAGGATGCTGAGTGTCCACCTGAGAGGTACTGATGTCCCTCTGGAGATGCGCAAGAACGTCCAGAAGCTCTTCAATCCGAGAACTTTCATCCTCCAGTGATGACTGGACATGGTTGAGTCGAGTCTGCAAGTCTATCAAATTTGAAGAATGTCAACACATTTTATTTGAAAAAATGTAAACAGACAGTTTACAAAATAAAAAGACTTTGATGGTACCTTGTTCTCTGTCTGTTTCTTATTGTAACGTTTCTCCCCATAGTTGACTCATCACCAGCTCTGCCTTGTTATGTCTGAACTGTTGCTCTAGTCTGTCCATTTCATCCGTTGCCCTCAAATTCCATCCAGAAATGGCAGCATTGGCTATTTCTTCCTCCCGCCACTCCATGTCATCTTCCATAGCTTCAAGCTGAAGTTCTAAATCCTTCAGCGTTGATTGTTGCTGCAGAATCTGCTTAAACACCTCTTCCTTGGAGGCGGTAGTGTACCACTGTACTGTGTTTTGAGAAGCTCTTGGTTCTAATGAGGTTCGTGGAGAAGACCAGGCTCGGTTTGAGTTCTGAGTCCTGCTGGGAGCTGTGGATGGACCAAGACTGAAAGTGAGAGCCTTTTTTGGCTGCCTGTGTTTGAGGGATTCTGGCTT
This sequence comes from Oostethus manadensis, assembly GCA_024372805.1. NCBI lineage: Eukaryota > Metazoa > Chordata > Actinopteri > Syngnathiformes > Syngnathidae > Oostethus > Oostethus manadensis. The sequence goes on from QODF01000256.1 coordinate 24,366, forward strand.
TGATGGTCTAATAAGAGCAGGGTGGATGACTCCGGATGTTTTCTCCTGCCTATCACTCAGGCTGGGACCAGTCCACCTCAGAACAAACTGAACCTCTCGAGCAAACTGTCCCAGTTTATTCAGATGCCGTAGTGGATATTCATCTGCTCGCAGCTATCTCTCTGTGCCCCGGAATTTCAATACCAGAACGTAACGACCAGTCTGACCTGTGTGATAGAAGAAACCATGAAAAGTGAAATATTCTGCACAACGGGACTCTTTTCCGCTTTTTCCACCGACAGCCATGTACTGAAAAATGAAAGGATTTCTGGGCCACATTGATATTTTGCAGACCAACCCCGTGTTTAGGAGTTACATACACTGCTCAAAAAAATGAGAGGAACACTTTTAAATCAGAGTATAGTAAGCTATCTATAGAAGCTAACATCTAGCTAACCATAGAAGCTAACTCTCCCAGAAGCTAACTTCTGGGATATTAATGTGGTCAGTTAAGTAGCAGAGGGGGTTGTTCATCAGTTTCAGCTGCTTTGTTGTTCATGAAATCAACAACAAGTGCATCAGAGGGGCAACAATGAGACAGACCCAAAACAGGAATGCTTTTCCAGGTTGAGGCCACTGACTCCTCATCTCCTTTGGGTGACTTTTTACTGACTGACTTTCTACTGCTGTAGTTTTTCATTTGGCTTAGATCAACATCTCTGTTGATAGCATGATGCGCTACCTGGACACTACAGCGGTTGCACAAGTAGTCCAACTCCTCCAGGATGGCACATCAATACGTTCCGTTGCAAGAAGGTTTGTTGTGTCTCCCAGCACAGTCTCAAGAGCATGGAGGAGATTCCAGGAGGCAGGTAGTTACTCCAGGAGAGCTGGACAGGGCCGTAGAAGGTCCTTAAACCCTCAGCAGGATCGGTATCTGCTCCTTTGTGCAAGGAGGAACAGGATGAGCACTGCCAGAGCCCTACAAAATGACCTCCAGCAGGCCTCAGGTGTGAATGTTTCTGAACAAACAATCAGAAACAGGCTCCATGAGGGTGGCCTGAGGGCCCGATGTCCTTTAGTGGGCCCTGTGTTCACTGCCCAGCACCGTAGAGCTCGACTGGCATTTGCCATAGACCACCAGAATTGTCACTGGCGCCCTGTGCTCTTCACCGGTGAGAGTAAGTTTAACCTGAGCACATGTGACAGACGTGAAAGGGTCTGGAGATGCCGTGGAGAACGTATTGCTGCCTGCAACATCATTCAGCATGACCGGTTTGGTGGTGGGTCAGTAATGGTCTGGGGAGGCATATCCCTGGAAGGATGCGCAGACCTCTACAGATTAGATAATGGCACCCTGACTGCTATTAGGTATTGGGATGAAATCCTTGGACCCATGGGCAGAACCTACGCTGATGCAGTGGGACCTGGGTTCCTCCTGGTCCACAACAATGCCCGACCTCATGTGGCTAGAGTATGCATGCAGTTCCCTGAAGATGAAGGAATTGATTCTACTGACTGGCCCCCACGTTCACTTGACCTAAATCCAATAGAACACCTCTGGAACATTATGTTTAGGACTATCCGGCGCCATCAGGTTGCTCCTCAGACTGTCCAGGAGCTCAGTGATGCCCTGGTCCAGATCTGGGAGGAGATACCCAAGACACCACCATCTGTGGACGTTGTCAGGCATGCGTACAAGCACGTGGGGGCCAAACAAACTACTGACAATCATTTGGAGTTGCTACAAGGACATTTTGGCAAAATGGACCAGTCCGCTGCATCATTTTTTCACTTTCATTTTTGGCGTGTCTTTGATTCCCCCCACCCCATAGGGTGGTCATTTTCATTTCTGTCAAATGATGTGGCATCATTTTGTTACTAATACCTCACATACTTATTATCAGGAAAGATATTCAAGATAATTCCCCCCCCGTTTAGATGTGTTTTCAAATTGTTCTTCTAATTTTTTGAGCAGTGTGTGTTTGAAGAAGAAATATCCAAGCTTTGGGATATCAGTGAAACAAACACACTTTGACCACTGGTCTTGTTCGTCTTTCTTCTCGCTCTTCTAATACGGGGTGTCCAAACCTTTTCTACTGAAGGCCGTATATAGAAACATCAAAAGAAGCAGGGGGCCACTTTGATATTTTTGTGTATATTTTTTATTTTATAAAAAACCCTAGGTACACATATTTCAGGCCAAAGCTTTTTATTAATTATTAATATGAAAATATCAGCCTATTTCTTTACGTTGTACCATTTTGTGTGTTTTTACAATTTGTGCTGTTTCTTTAGTGTTTAATTCAATTTTTACAACATGCCGAGCCAATAACAAACAAGTGACGGGCCCGCAAGTGACTCCCGGGCCGCACTTTGGACACCCATGTTCTAGTACATTACACTTCTTGTAATTATGATTTCACTCCCATACTTTCATTTTATTCTTCTTATGTATAACTTGTGTATAAGTTATATATTTTTCCGCAAACTGTGTTTGTTGTTTTGTTTCTCATATCAAAAATGTATTTATTCTTTCTTTAATATTTCAACTTTACGCTACTAAAATTACATAATTTTGCTTCATATTATAACAATGACTATGTTTTGTTTTTTTTACAACAATTACAACTTTTTCCTGCTAGATTAGAACTTTTTTTCCTCAATATTTTGACTTTATTCCTGTAAACATTGTGACGTTTTCCCAAACAGAACTACCCCAAAAATTACAACATTATTCTTTGTTTTTGTTTCTCATAAAATTAAGACTTTTAAAAGAACACTCCGACTTTTTTTTTGCTATGTAAATTATGTGCTAATGAGATATTACAAGTTCATTCTCACAAGCCTTTTTTAAAGACTTATTTTCCCTTAATTGTATTCTATTTATATTTCTGCTGTTGCTTTTCTATTGTATTTTAACTTATTCTTGTAAAATCTCGTTAAGAGTACAACTTTTTTTCATAATATCAATTTTTGCTGTTCTTGTATTTTTGTTTTCAGTTTAAGTTATATTAAAAATTAAAATCATAAAATGTAATTATATTTAAAAAATATATGTTTAAAACAGCCACGAGCCCCAAATGGCTCCCAGGCCACACTTTGGACACCATATGCTTTTCAAACTATTGTTTCCAGGAGGACAAGCAAAACTATGAATGATTTTGATGAAAAAGAATTTGTAACAATCAACTGCTAAAATATTGAAGCGCTGTCAAACAATACAGCTTCCATAATGACAAAAATCACAAAAAACATGTTTTGACCTTGAATATAAGCTATACTGAACATTGTCACGGAAAATAAACAGACGGCTTACCAATGGCTTGCGTGAGAGAAATGATAACATCTTGACAGGAAGTAGTCTGGGATATGCCACGCACCACTCTGACCACACCGTCCAGCCACACCTTGACCTCCATGTCTTACACACACCAGCAGGAGCTGCAGGAGGACACACGTTCTCTTATGAACACGGATAAGCGCTGTATATAAGACCAACACAAAGACAGAAGCAGAAAACAAGCAGAACTATCAACTTCATATTTCCTTTCATCCAATATATCCGTTCATTGCACATGATTCTAATTCTTTTGAGATCAAAAACCTTTTACACTCCCAAACATTTTGAATAGAATGACAATCGGCATCACTGACATCTCTAATTTAGCAGGAAAGCTGATCGTGTGTGTGTGTGTGTGTGTGTTTGTACAAATGTGCTAAAGGCAGGAATGTAGCAGAACACGTTGACATTCCGGGATGACTCACGCTCAACATACACTTCCACTCTGTTTACCGTGTTTCATGGCATCCAGAGTGATTGAAATAATCAAATTGACATAACGACATACGGCAACTTGGCTGATTTCATGAATGCAATACGCCAACTTGGCTGATTTCATGAATGCAATACGCCAACTTGGCTGATTTCATGAATGCAATACGCCAACTTGGCTGATTTCATGAATGCGAGATGGCAACTAGTGTGATTTAAATAATGAAATATGTTTACTGGAATTACCTCATGGTATGATTGATGGTGTTGATCCTGGCCAGTGGTGTTGAGGTAGGTCTCGAGCAAAGGAGACTAACATTAAGTATTTATCCGCGGTGTCGCGGCAGCTGAGGAGGAGGAGACCCGGAACACGGGAATGTGGACCTTCTAGGTGTTCTGGGAGAAAAGCGATGTCAATTGTGGGCGGTATCCCGCAGTTGTTGCACCACAACAATGTCAGTTCCATGCTGAATTCTATTCTCCATTTCAATCATCCAATGCCATCAAATCTCCAATTCTTCAATACTGCTTGCTGTCATCATACCATCAGAACCGGGAGATTGAGACACTCGGCCCCCTGGTTCACATTAGGCCATATTACGCAAGGAGACAACAACTGGAATGACGACACAAAAAATGGTCTTAATGTCCACCTCTAAGCTCACGTTGACTTCATCCATCATGCCTATAACTCCGCCTGTTCCTCCTACTACTCACACCTTATCCATACTGGCTCAACGAACCCAAGACCCTGTTATCCACCATCCATAAGCTCCCCAAACCCAGTGACAATATCTCTTCATCAGTCACTGCCAGGATATTTAACTCCTTCCGCTCATTCCAAACCAAACCAAAATTGATTAACCTTCCTCGGGTACATGCCTTCTTTGGTAGTCAAATTGTATGAACATACTGTACCGTTAACTGTAAAACTGTTTTCTGTACAAAACTACTAATAAAACAATCAACCAAACAACCACAACAACATTAACAAAAAATTAAGTACGAAAAAGTATTTCAATCAGTAATACATTTCCGTTCTCAGTTCAATTGTACAGTTCTTCAACCTGCGTCAACGTTGTTTTCTGAAAATGGCTTCTCCTTACGTGGAACAGGAAGACGTATTTCTTTCCCTTCTCTGTGAAAACGAGTTAGCATTAGGGAGCTAAGCGTGCATGTCATGGGTCGCATGTATTTCAACTATAAACCTCTAACAACATTTTGCGGTTTATATACATGCTGTGATCATGCATTAACAGGTACCTTCATGTTCCATTTCATTCCATTCCAATTTCATCCGCTTATCCGGGTCCGGGTCGCGAGGGCAGCAGTCTCAGTAGGGAAGACCAGACTTCCCGGCCCCCAGCGACCTCTTCCAGCTCCACCGGGAGGACACCAAGGCGTTCCCAGGCCAGCTGTGAGACATAGTCCCTCCTGCGTGTCCTAAGACGTGTTCTCCCGGCTGGGCATGCCCGGAACACCTCACCAGGGAGGCGCCCGGGAGACATCCAGACGGGATGCCCGAGCCACCTCTACTGGCTCCTCTCGATGTGAAGGAGCAGCGGCTCTACTCTGAGCTCCTCCCGGATGGCCGAGCTCCTCACCCTATCTCTTAGGGTGAGTCCAGCCACCCTACGGAGGAAACTCATTTCCGCCGCTTGTATCCGC
>QODF01000256.1:30197-97408 GCA_024372805.1 Oostethus manadensis
GATGAGGCCATAAGGACCACATCGTCTGCAAATAGCAGAGACGAGATCCTAAGGTCACCAAGCTGGACTCCCTCACGCCTTGACTGCGCCTAGAAATTCTGTCCATGAAGATTATGAACGGAATCGGTGACAAAGGGCAGCCTTGGCGGAGGCCAACGTTCACCGGAAACAAGCTCGACTTACTGCTGGCAATGAACCAGGCTCCTGCTTCGATTCTACAAGGACCGGATGGCACGTAGTAGCAGGCCACCATTCCCGTACTCCCGGAGCACCCCCCGCAGGACACCACGAGGGACACGGTCGAATGCCTTTTCAAAGTCTACAAAGCACATGTAGACCGGTTGGGCAAACTCCCACATACCCTCCAGTACCCTTGCAAGGGTGTAGAGCTGGTCCAGTATTCCGTGACTGGGACGAAAACCACATTGCAACTCCTGTAACGGTCGTGCCCTTCTCTCCAGCACCCTGGAGTAGACTTTCCCCGGGAGGCTAAGGAGTGTGATCCCCCTATAGTTGGAACACACCCTCCGGTCACCCTTTTTAAAAATGGGGACCACCACCCTGGTCTGCCAGTCCAGCGGTACTGTTCCCGACTTCCATGCGATGTTGTTTGAGGCGTGTCAACCAAGACAGCCCCCCTAACATTCAGAGCCTTGAGGAATTCAAGGCGAAACTCGTCTACCCCCGGAGCCTTGCGATTGGGAAGTGTTTTAACTACCCCAATTACCTCAGCCACGGTGATAGAACTGTCCACGTACATATCCTCAGACTCTGCTTCCTCTACGGATGGTTTGTCAGTGGGATTGAAATCCTTCCACCAACCAACTATATCCTCAGTTGAGGTCAGCAAGCCCCCAGTTCACACTGTTTGCGCCTTTCTGAGGTGCCGGACCGTTTGCCAGAACCTCTTCGAGGCCGACCGAAAGACGTGCTCCATTGCCTCACCAAACTCCTCACACACCCGAGTTTGCAGGAGTAAATCAGGAACTCACGTACTAACATTTAATGACACTCACAGTACAACACCAAGACAGCAAGATGTTGATCCGGAAATCAACAGGGGAAGAGGGGAGGAAAGAGGAGAAATAAAAAGAAAAATATGATATATGCATGTATGTGTATGTATGTAATATACATATATATGTATCTATGTATGTATACATATGAATGTATGTGTGTATGCATGTATATACACAGTATGTATGAGTATGTATTAGCAAACCGAACTCCTCCCACACTCTTCCCCCGCGTGTCCAGAACATGCGGACGCAGGTCTGATGATACGATCACAAAGTCGATCATAAACCTGCGACCTATGGTGTCCTGGTGCCAAGTGCACTCATGGACATCCTTAAGTTCGAACATGGTGTTTGTTATGGACAAACTGTGGTCCAACACAGGTTCAGATTAGGAAGGCCGTTCCTCCCAACTAAACCCCTCCAAGTCACACTGTCATTGCCCACATGGGCGTTGAAGTCTCCCAGTAGAACTTTGGGGTGACTCCATAGGGGTCCATCATAGGGGTTCTCCAGAACCCCCATGATGGGTTTATAAACAGGACCCATAAACAGGTTTATTAACATTCTGTTTTTTTTTTTTTTTAAATCTCTCTATTGCCTTCTTGGTTGTCACATACTGCAAATGTTTTCAAATGAATACACCACTATCTGTATCTGTATCTGTACACTGATGGGCAAGGCATTAACTGAAAGGTAGCATGTATTTATCGGAAATGGGTGGGGCTTAAATAGATACATTTGTGTGGATTGGTCAGAAGTTGATATAGTTATTGTTTATTCAAAAAACTTGCCGAACAGCCTTGTGTATGTGTGTAAGTGATCTGTAAGGCTTTATTAGATCTTTTTTTTTTAATCTGTGCGAGGTTGGTGAATAATGCAAACATGCAGTGATGGCAAGCAGAGAAATAATCTGTCATACTCATATGAGATTATATATGAGATTATGCACCAAGCGAAAACGTACCGCAGCACTGCACTAACATGATTAAAGATCACCTCTGTGCATTTACGTACAACATTAACGTTTTGAACAAGGATGAGGTGAACGGAATAATAGAAAATCTGTCGCAACAAAGTGGCCACAACACAGCATTATTCCTGAAAGCATACATTTACTTATACGTGCAAAATTGGGGGCTTTCTAACATAGTCAGTGCATGCAGTCAACACCTCAAGTCACAGCACCATGTGAGAAGACCAGCTCCCATTTAGGCACACAATATCAATAATGTTGGACAGTCCACCCATCCATTTTCTACGCTGCTTATCCTCATTAGGGTCGTGGGGGTATGCTGGAGCCTATCCCAGCTGACTTCAGACGAGAGGCGGGGTACACCCTGGACTGGTCACCTGTCAATCGCAGATCAGACAAACAAACAGTCATTCCTTTGGACAATTTAGAGTTGAGTACCTGCAAACTCCACACAGAGATGCCCAACAGAGATCCGAACTCTGATCTCCTGATTGTAAGACCAACATGTTACCCACTCATTCACCGTGCGGCCATGCTGGAAAGTCCTTCCGATGAAACACTTTTAATGCAAACAGTCATCGTAAATCTTACTTATTTCTCATCTAATGCACACGCAACAATGAACAACTTCATGCTGTCACCTTTCGTCACTACTACGGGCTGTGGAAGTTCATGTGAGGCGTTCGATAATATTACGTAAATCTTAATGTTCAGTACTAATGTAGTCAGGCACTTAAATCTTTATTCACATACCGCCTACGGCAATCTGCGTACTCCTACGGTTATGTGTACCACGCTTTTGGAACCTAAGATTGCAGCATAAAAAAAGTTTAGATAATAGTACTGTTTAATGCTTGTTCATTGTCAGTGAAAACATTTGCAGTACATGACAAGAAAACAAGACAAGATACGGCAAGAGGGAGATAAAGGAATGTTTAAAAACCTGTTCATCAGGGAAATCTAAGGCTTTCTGTTTCTGTTTGCTGCCTTTAAATACCAGAGAAGAGAATCAGTCCCAGGACACTGCTGGCTGCTATGGAAGGTGAGTCAACCTTTACTGGCATGTGGATAATAATAAATATTATATTATATAATAAACATTATTGTTTTCTTGAAATTAATCTTGCAGGTATGGTGGTAACCCATCTGTTTTTAGAACGAATGTATCACCAACAGTTCGTATAAGGTATGACAAGAATATCTAACCAAATGACACTGTGGTTGACAGGTTTTTAGGACAGGAGACTTCTGAGGGACCATCAGACCATGGCTACCATGAGCACTGACGAACAAAAGCCAGGTACATTCCGACTTTGATAAAATACACAGTTTGCTTGTATTAATAGTAACATTTTTAAATAACCACTGCTGAGTTGCTATTGCTTCTATGAGTATGAAATGAGTATATACTACACAGCTGTCTGAGGACACCCCTGTACATTTCCAACAGAATATTGCATCTGGCCACAACGCAAACATGTGTTCATGCAGAAAGAAACGTTTTGAAGGATAACTGAGAATGGAATGTTTGTCAGCTGTCATAAGACTAAAGCTGGTACTCTGACGTGTTGCGAAACACAGCAGAAGGATAAATTCCAGTAATACATTCCAGTAATAATTTCCTATTAAAGGAATGTTAAAAAACCTGTTCATCAGGGAAATCTAAGGCTTTCTGTTTCTGTTTGCTGCCTTTAAATACCAGAGAAGAGAATCAGTCCCAGGACACTGCTGGCTGCTATGGAAGGTGAGTCAACCTTTACTGGCATGTGGATAATAATAAATATTATATTATATAATAAACATTATTGTTTTCTTGAAATTAATCTTGCAGGTATGGTGGTAACCCATCTGTTTTTAGAACGAATGTATCACCAACAGTTCGTATAAGGTATGACAAGAATATCTAACCAAATGACACTGTGGTTGACAGGTTTTTAGGACAGGAGACTTCTGAGGGACCATCAGACCATGGCTACCATGAGCACTGACGAACAAAAGCCAGGTACATTCCGACTTTGATAAAATACACAGTTTGCTTGTATTAATAGTAACATTTTTAAATAACCACTGCTGAGTTGCTATTGCTTCTATGAGTATGAAATGAGTATATACTACACAGCTGTCTGAGGACACCCCTGTACATTTCCAACAGAATATTGCATCTGGCCACAACGCAAACATGTGTTCATGCAGAAAGAAACGTTTTGAAGGATAACTGAGAATGGAATGTTTGTCAGCTGTCATAAGACTAAAGCTGGTACTCTGACGTGTTGCGAAACACAGCAGAAGGATAAATTCCAGTAATACATTCCAGTAATAATTTCCTATTATAAACAATTATGGTTGTACTGATAATTATGACATACATTTGTTAATTAGAGCAGTTTGACTATCGCTCCCCCGCTCTATCATGGTTTAAAAACAAAAAAAACAAATGAAGGCTCTTTTGTGTGTTATTTGTCAAAATATATTGAAAGAAAAAGGTTCAATGAACAAATGACAAAGAACGAGAGCCAAATGGACGCCAACCTCCATTTCTGTTCTTTAAAATGTTCAATTCACTGAAGACAGCTATGACAGAATACCTAAAAAAGATTGGCTTGCAAGTACGATAGAAACACATTTTGGATGCTAGGACGCTATTCGTGATGCTATGCTACACAGGAAAAAGAACGTCAAAGTTGCCACTGAGCAGAGTAAGTCATGCCACCACAGCAACAAGCATTCAATGCATTATACATTTTATAAAACATCTTTTCACAGCGATCTTGCTGTAAAGCCCACAAGAGCTTAAAACTATTCAAGAGTCAAATTGCATGTTGAGTAAGATAAATTTGTACATGTTGGCAGGTTTGCAGTAACAATGGATATACAAAATATTCTATTTATTAATATCGACTCCTACTTCACAGAAATTCACCTATTGTGGTTGAGTCTGGAACCAATTAACTACGATAAACGAGACAATTAGCGGCATTTTTTTAAATCTCTTTTTTTTGACAGTTCTGTTGGATGTCCTCTGCAAGCTTGGACTGGAGAAATATTACCCCAACAAACTCAGTCTCCAGTCTCTGCTGGAAGTCAACAAAAGCAGCATATATGAAAAAGCTGTTTTATCAGTGGATGAAATGCCATTTCATTTCCTAAGAAAACTGTTTCAAATCAATGCTGGGTGCAGGAACTGCACTCGTTTACTCAGCAGCCATGAGGAAACTGATGTCAACCTTGACCTACTAGATCTTTACACAGCATGTAACTCCTCAGAAGACACAGTTCATCCTCTTGACCTCATAGTAGGTCTGTTTCTTTGTGCCGACAGCTTCTTGCAGCAGGAAATGGCCCTCAAGATGTCGTTATGCCAGTTTTCTGTCCCGCTGCTGTTGCCCCAAACCGACAGCAATCGGTGTACCCTGATGCTGTGGGCTTTGAGAGAGATTGTCAAAGAGTGGTGCCCACATGATTTGTCTCAATCAAGAGGATTTGTTGAGGAAAACGTTGTCCAAGCAAGAATGCCGTTCTTCTCCTTTGTGAGGTTAAAGAGCTGCAGTTTATCCAAATCTCAGTTTTTAAATCAGATCCTCAGCCGTGACCAGCAGAATCACAATATGTTCATACACAGAGACATGGAAGGAGGAGCTCTGACTAGAAAACTGTCAAACGGTTTGGTGGAAGTTTGCTGGTTTCTTCCTTGTGGGAGAGAAAATCTTGACGTATTCCCAGAGCCTGTTGCATTTGCTAATTTGCGAGGAGACATTAGTGAGTCACTGGTACAGTTTACTTTTCTTTATGAAGTGTCCAATGCAGTCTTTGTATTCCTGGACAAAGTGGAAGAAAAGGAGCATCACATTCTGAAAGCTCTTCAAGATGCAAAATCCAAACTCTTTTTTGTTGTTCATCGCAAAGAGAGTGTCGCTGAGGATATGACGTCTGTCAAGAAAACACTGCAAGAATTGGATGTACCAATGAGTAGTGTTAAAATCAAAGATTCAAGGGTGAATACAGCAGAGTTTTCAAAAAAGCTTTGTGGAGCCATCAGGACCTCACTGTGTTCCATAAAAAACACAATGAGTATTGCAGATATGCCAGAAAAAGCAGTTGAATTAGGTCTGAATGTAGATGAAAATAAAACTCTTGATCAGAAAAAAACTGCTGAGGAGATCATGAAGGGGATTGGTGTGCGAAGTATACCACACTACAAAAATCAACAGCTTCCTTTGCAAGGAGAGAACTGGAAGAGATTATCACAGCTGGAGAAGAAGGAATGCAGGATAGGTGATGTTGGCACTGATGCTGTTGAGCATTATAAAGCTCAGCTACAAGAAGAGAAAAAGCACATTTGGGAAGAGCAAAAACAGCAAAAAGCATCTCAAGGAATGCAGGCTTTTATTGAGACCTTATTAACCAGCAAGAGAGAGAGAAGACATTTTTTCTTGAAGTGGATGAAATTCAGGTTCAATGACCATTCTCGGGACAAACTGACCAGCCTGCGTAACAAATTCAAAGAGCAATGCAAAACAAAGGATGCCAAACTCATTGCAGAAGTTGATCAAGCTTTGTTGGACAGCTCTTTAGGGGTAGAACATTACATGAGAGAAATGGGACTTCACTATGAGGTTTCTGTGCACTCAGATGATACCACAAATAAAAAGTCCCATTTGCCTGGAGTAGTTGCTGAAATGCTGTTGGATGGTTACCCATTAGAACTTTTAGATGGAGTTGCTTCAAACGTTCCAGAGAAGTGGGTGACAGCCGTGTTAATGGAGCTTCACAAGAAGGTTGGGGGAAAGAGCAAGTTGTTAGTACTAACCGTGTTGGGGGTTCAAAGTAGTGGAAAATCAACCCTTCTCAACACCATGTTTGGTGTTCAGTTTACTGTCAGCAGTGGCAGATGTACAAGAGGGGCCTACATGCTCTTTATCAAAGTTGGAGAAGATACACAACAAGAGTTGGGTTGCGACTTCATTCTCCTCATTGATACAGAAGGTCTAAAATCCCCTGAGCTCGCACAACTAGAAGATAGTTATGAGCACGACAACCAGCTTGCAACATTTGTCATTGGCTTAAGTGATGTTACCATTATAAACATTGCAATGGAAAATGCAAATGAAATGAAAGATGTCCTGCAAATTGCTGTTCATGCCTTCTTGAGAATGAAAGAAATTGGAAAAAAGACAATTTGTCATTTTGTGCACCAAAATGTTGCTGGAGTTTCAGCTCATAGCAGAACCCAGTCAGAGAGACAACATCTTTTGGACCAACTCAATGACATGACACAGATTGCAGCTGACATGGAGAAACAACCTTCAATTCAAGCATTCACAGATGTGCTAGACTATGATGTAGAAAACAACAACTGGAACATCCCAGGACTTTGGCATGGAACACCTCCAATGGCACCAGTAAACACTGGTTACAGTGAAGCTGTATCAGATTTCAAGAAAAATCTTCTGGAGACAGTAGCAAAAGAAAGGCAATTCCAAGCCTCAAAGATCCCAGACTTTGTGGAATGGATGAGAAGTCTGTGGAAATCAGTGAAATATGAGAACTTCATCTTTAGCTTCAGAAACACTCTTGTGGCCCACGCTTATGACAACATGTGCAAAGAGTTCAACCAGTGGGAATGGGAGATGCAGAAAGAAATCCTCTCCAGACAGACAGCAGCAGAGCTAGAAGTTGTAAATGCCAACGAGGGTGGCTTGGAAACATGGAACACGTTGGTCAGGCTGAAAAAAGCAGAACTAGCTGAAGCAATAGAATCACAAAAAAGAAAAATGGAGGAGAAACTCTCTGATTATTACAGAAAGAGAGACCGACATGCAAACCTGATAGAGAAATACAAAACAGACTTTTTCAATAGCATCACAAGCCTGTCAAATGAGATTCAATATTCAGTCAATGCTAAACTGGAAGGAGCTCTTGGGCGAAAAATAGCTTTGAAAAAGGCACTGGACATAATACAGGAGTACTGTGGCAGGATTGAGGAGAGGGTCATTAAACTTCTGAGCGACTGTAAAGACACCAAACTGTCTGATGACCAACTGCAAGAGGAGTTTGACAAAATGTGGGATGCTGCTACTGCCAACGTACCTGCACTGAAAGAACAAGATATACCTGCATCCATTCTCACCCAGCTGAAGAGGAATTTGTCACACCGGAAAGTTAATGAGGACTTACAGCACATTAAAGACCTGAAGAGCTTTGGAATGGACACATTTAAGACCAGGATTGACCATGTTGATTCCTTAATGAAGAAGATGAAATATATATGGACAGAAGAATTAGAGATGTTTGCAGACAATATTATTGAGACATCAACACAGTTTGTTGTTGATAAGACCAAGTCAGATGCTGATTACCATGATTCTTTGTCAAGGGATCTGTTGCAAAGGATTGATGAATCACTATATAAAGGTTATAAGTCTCACAACTCAAACATGAGATTTGAGATTGACCTCAAACTTCACATTTGTGGAATTGCCGCTAGAGAATTTCTCATAATGCACCAAAGATTCTTGTTGAATAATGACCCCCGAGCACAACTGGAAAAGTACAAGCATCAATACTTGTCAGACTTTCTGGATTTGTACAAAGAGACAGATCATTGCCAACGCAAAGCAAACGATTATGTCCAGTTTTGTATCAAGCCCGCCATTGAGGATTTCATGAACAGAACCTAAGGAATTGACATTGTAGATGACATTTTGACAAGCTACCATTCAGTGGAGTACAGTTCACGCTCCTCTTTCCAGTACAACATTCAGAAAGAGTTACTGCTGAAAGATGACTTTAAGTCTTTCAACAAGTACATTTGTCACTAAGAAACGTATGTTAAGGATTGGATATTTGAGCAGGTCTTACAAAAAATGCAGGACAAAACTTTGTGTGAATTAAAGCAGAAAAACTTGGAAGTTGTAGTTGCCAAAATATTCAACGCAATGAAGGAAGCCCCAAGTATGGTATCTGATGAACATGAAAATGTTCCAAATCTTGTCTGTGAAATGCGCAAATATCTGATGAAAGACATTGCAATATCAGAGGAGGCTGAAAAACGCACTTTGTTTCAGATCAAAAGCACATGCCAGTCTTTCAAACAAAGCTTGACTACATCCTTGAACCTGTTAAAGGAAACACTCCATGTGGAATTCGCCAACATTGAAGACATACCTGAAACCCTAAACAAACTTGCAGTAAAACCACAGGATGAGCTCTTCAAGAGGATATTTGGATGCGGTCATCAATGTCCGTTTTGCCAAATTCCTTGTGAGGCTGGAGGCAAAGAACACAAGAAACATCATGCTGCTGTGCATCGGCCACAGGGGCTGACAGGATACAGAAACACTGACACTAAAGTGCTGGTTGAGTCTTTATGCACAACTGATGTGCAGACTGATCGTACATTTTTAATCTATGATGGGAAAGCTAGGCTGTGGATTCCATACAAAGAATACACTACTCAATATCCTGACTGGCACATTCCCCCAGATAACACAATAGAAGCGTCTGATTACTGGAAGTTTGTACTTGCGCACTACAACAAGAGATTTGCTCAAAGGTACAAGAGCAAGCCAGCTGATGTTCCAGAGGCCTGGAAGAAAATCACAAAGGAGCAAGCCCTGAAGGGTCTGAAAGATACTTTCAACATCACCTAATCTTTTGCACTGACAACAGAAGTAAATCTGGTGTATTGTATTATACAGTGCTTCCCAAACTTTTCTGTACCCCTTCAGACATGTACCCCATAATCCTGTACACTTAAACAACACTAACCCTTTTTATTTTCATTATGTTTATTAGGTTAATTAATTTTACAGTATGTAATTCTGGTTCAAAAATGTTTTATTCAGCACAGTCCAAGTTTGATAAAAGTTTTACATGACTACTAATGAATAGATGATGTAATTTCCTCTTGGAGATAAATAAAGTATCCAAGTATTGGTCCTACATATCTTTTATTTCAGCCAGATGTAGAGATTCCTCTGTTTGAATGTGTTAAACTTCACTTTTTTCTACTTGCAAGTGCTATTATTTAGGTCCGTCTATTAATTTGATAGCAAATTGGTTAATTTATTTGAACATGCATATCAATTACATTGGAATACATCACTTTATACAACTGACAGTTCCACATGTCCAAAAAGAGTAGAAAGAAGCAAAGCTTATCCAATCCTACCTCTGTAGGATTCTCCCCTATTCCAATACATTTATGCATTTACTGCATTTAGTAAGTTTGAAATGCATAAGTAAGGTAATGTGACAGAAGTCAACGACCTTGTCGTAGTAAATAAATTATATGGCAATCATGAAGAGTTATACAGTAGTCATAATGAATTATAATAAATAGAATATAAATCAATAGATCAGAACATACAGTGAGGGAAAAAAACAATTTGAACCCCAGCTGATTTTGTAAGTTTGCCCACTAACAAAGAAATGATCAGTCTATAACTTCAATTGTAGCTTTATTTGAACACTGAGAGACAACAATGACCAAAAAAAATCCTGAAAAATGCCTTTCAAATAGATTTATAAATGAATTTGCATTTCCATGAAGGAAATAAGTATTTGATCCCCTGTCCGTCAGCAAGATCTCTAGCTCCCAGGTGGATCTTATACAGGTAACGGGCTGACATTGGCAGCCCTCTCAGCTCGTTACCTGTATAAAAGAGACCTGTCCACAGAAGCAATCAATCAATCCAGATGCCATACTCTGCACCATGGCCATGACCAAAGAGCTTTCCAGGGATGTCAGGGACAAGATTGTGGACCTTCACAAGGCTGGAATGGGCTACAAGACCATCGCCATTTGGTGACAACAGTTGGTGCAATTATTCGCAAATGGATGAAATTAACTGCCAATCTCCATCGGTCTGGAGCTCCATGGAAGATCTCACCTCGTGGAGTTTCAATGATAATGAGAACGGTGAGGAATCAGCCCAGAACCACTCGGGAGGAACTTGTCAATGATCTCAAGGCAGCTGGGACCGAAGTCACGACAAAAACAGTTGGTAACACACTACGGCGTGAAGGACTGAAATCCTGCTGTGCCCGCAAGGCCCCCCTGCTCAAGAAAATGTACATCTACAGGCCCGTTTGAAGTTTGCCACTGAACATCTGACTGATTCAGAGGAAGACTGGGGTAAAGTGTTGTGGTCAGATGAGACCAAAATTGAGCTCTTTGGCATCAACTCAACTCGCCGTGTTTGGAGGAGGAGGAATGCTGCTTATGACTCAAAAACACCGTCCCCACCGTCAAATATGGAGGTGGAAACATTATGCCTTGGGGGTGTTTTTCTGCCAAGGGGACAGGACAATTGCACCGCATCAAAGGGAGGATGGATGGGGCCATGTACCGTCAAGTGTTGGGTGAGAACCTCATTCCCTCAGTCAGGGGATTGAAAATGGGCCGTGGTTGGGTATTCCAGTATGACAATGATCCAAAACACACGGCCAAGGCAACAAAAGATTGGCTCAAGAAGAAGCATATTAAGGTGATGGAGTGGCCGAGTCAGTCTCCAGACCTTAATCCAATAGAAAATCTGTGGAGGGAGCTGAAAGTTGGAGTTGCCAAACATCAGCCACGAAACATTAATGACTTGGAGAGGATCTGCAAAGATGAGTGGGCCAAAATCCCTCCTGAGATGTGTGCAAACCTTGTGGCCAACTACAAGAAACAGCTGACCTCTGTGATTGCCAACAAAGGTTTTGCCACCAAGTACTGAAGCACCTTTTTTTTAAGGGATCAAATACTTATTTCCTTCATGAAAATGCAAATTAATTTATAACTCTTTTTAAAACGCATTTTTCTGGATTTGTTTGGTCATTGCTGTCTCTCAGTGTTCAAATAAAGCTACCATTGAAATTATAGACTGATCATTTCTTTGTTAGTGGGCAAACTTACACAATCAGCTGGGGTACAAATAGTTTATTTCCCTCACTGTAATACAGGAGTACTGTGGCAGGATTGAAGAGAGGGTCATGAAACTTCTGAGTGACTGTAAAGACACCAAAATGTCTGATGACCAACTGCGAGAGGAGTTTGACAAAATGTGGGATGCTGCTATTGCCAACGTACCTGCACTGAAAGAACAACATACAGTGAACCCTCGATACTTCGCGGTTCGACTATCGCGGATTCACGACTGTACAGTGAACGAGGGTTCAGTGAACCCAAGGTTTATCGCGGTAGATAGGTTCCAGAACTGGTCGCGATAGCTAAAATTCGCGAAGTAGGGACACCATATTTACAGTATTTATTTAACAGGTATTCAGGATTCCGACTTTTTAAACCCCCCCTGTACATAGTACTGTTAACAAACCACCCTTTACAGTAATGTACAGATATCTACAATACGTACATACAGTACACAGGCACAAATGATAAGCAATAAAACAGTAAGTGAACATAAAAAAAACATCTGCTATATATTTTCTCTCATAATATACATACGTACTGTAAAATAAAAAATCAGCAAAGTCGTGAATCCGCGATAGTCGAACCGCGAAGTAGCAAGGGTTCACTGTATACCTGCATCCATTCTCACCCAGCTCAAGAGGAATTTGTCACACCGGAAAGTTAATGAGGACTTACAGCACATTAAAGACCTGAAGAGCTTTGGAATGGACACATTTAAGACCAGGCTTGACCATGTTGATTCCTCAATGAAGATGAACTATATGTGGACAGGAGAATTAGAGATGTTTGCAGACTATTATTGAGACATCAACACAATTTGTTGTTGATAAGACCAAGTCAGATGGTGATTACCATGATTCTTTGTCATGGGATCTGTTGCAAAGGATTGATGAATCACTACATAAAGGTTTTAGGTCTCACACATTTTTTTATGCATACAAGATATATTTCATTAAAAGATATAATAGTAATCAGTGTTGATGGTAATAATAATTAGTTTGGATAGCACGTGTCCTGCATGAAGAGAAGCCAAGGACTTTGTGGAACTGTTGCCAGAGTGGGACTGCGCTCTTGCAACACCGACGCTCCTGGCCAAGTGTCATTCCCCAGCTGGCTTTGGGCGACCTGGCCAAGTGTCCTATACTTTATTAAAAAGACAACATCACAGAGGTCAGTTGCTAGGAGATGGACAATCTCCTGCAACCGAGTCTTCACTTGTCTGCTCTAATCTAGGGATGTTATTGCAAGTGTCCAATACTGTGCATTAAAAGAGACAAGATTTTGGAGGTCTACTGCGAGAAGATGGATGATGATCTCCTGCAGCCGAGCCTGCAGTTGTCTGCCCTACTCTGATGAATTTTGTTCTGTGAGTGTCCTATTTTGTGCATTAAAAGAGACAAAATTTTGGAAGTCTGCTGCGAGAACGTGGATAATTTCCTGCAAAAGAACCTCCACTTGTCTGCCCTGATCATCTGATTTTATTGTATGACAAAAAATCTAGAAAAGACAACATAGTAATGACTTTATGTATTTTTCATGTGATAAATTATTAACATAATCACCTTTACCCTCTGTTTAAGATCCATTTAGTCTATAAACCTGAAATCAGGATTTAGGTTGTTAAGTATGAATATAATAGTGATAATAAAAATGCTTCTCCCTGAGTCACCGCCTTATCGTGGTGGAAGAGTTTGCATGTCCCAATGATCCTAGGAGCTAAGTTGTCGGGGGCTGTCATGCCCCTGGTAGGGTCACCCATGACAAACAGGTCTTAAGGGAAGGGACCAGACAAAGAGTGGCTCAAAAGACCTTAATGATGAATGATACAATTGGACTTTGTTTTCACTCGCCCGGACGCGGGTCACCGGGGCCCCCCTTTAGAGCCAGGCCCGGAGGCGGGGCACGATGTCGAGCGTCTGGTGGCCGGGCCTGCACCCATGGGGCCCAGTCGGGCATAACCCGAAAAGGTAACGTGGGTCCCCCCTCCCATGAGCTCACTACTAGTGGGAGGGGCCAAAGGGGTTGGGTGCAAAGACAGCTGGGTGGCGGCCGGAGGCAGAGGCCTTGGCGGTCCGATCCTCGGCTACAGAAGCTAGTTGTCGGTACGTGGAATGTCACCTCTCTGGATGGAAAGGAGCCTGAACTGGTGCGTGAGGTGGAGAAATTCCAGCTAGATATAGTCGGACTCACCTCAACGCACGGCAAGGGCTCTGGAACCAGTCCTCTCGAGAGGGGCTTGACTTCATTCCACTCTGGTGTTGCCAGCAATGAGAGGCGACGAGCAGGGGTGGCAATTCTTGTTGCCCCCCGGCTCCAAGCCTGCACGTTGGAATTCAACCCAGTAAACGAGAGGGTAGTTTTCCTAAGCCTTCGGGTGGGGGGACAGGTCCTGACTGCTGTTTGCGCTTATGCGCCAAACGGAAGTTCAGAATACCCGCCCTTTTTGGAGTCCTTAGAGGAAGTACTAGAGAGTGCTCCCTTGGGGGATTCCTTTGTTCTGTTGGGTGACTTCAACGCTCACGTTGGCAGCAACAGTGAGACCTGGAGAGGTGTGATTGGGAGGAACGGCCACCCTGATCTTAACCCGAGTGGTGTCTTGTTATTGGACTTCTGTGCTCGTCACGAATTGTCTATAACAAACACCATGTTCAAGCATAAGGGTGTCCACATGTGCACTTGGCACCAGGACACCCTGGGCCGCAGTTCGGTGATTGACTTTGTGGTTGTGTCGTCGGACTTGCGACCACATGTTTTGGACACTCGGATGAGGAGAGGGGCGTAGCTGTCAACTGATCACCACCTGGTGGTGAGTTGGTTCCGATGGTGGGGGAGGATGCCGGTCAGACCCAAACGCATTGTGAGGGTCTGCTGGGAACGCCTGGTAGAGTCCCCTGTCAGAAGGAATATCAACTCCCACCTGCCGGAGAGCTTTGACCATGTTCCGAGGGAGGCAGCGGACATTGAGTCCGAGTGGGCGATGTTTCGTGCCTCCATTGTCGATGCGGCCGATCGGAACTGTGGTTGGTCCCTGTCGTGGCGGTAATCCTAGAACCCGTTGGTGGACACCAGTGGTGAGGGATGCCGTGAAGCTGAAGAAAGAGTCCTATCGGGCCGTCTTGGCCCATGGGACTCTGAAGGCAGCTGACAGGTACCGGAAGGCCAAGAGGTCTGCAGCTCTGGCGGTCGCTGAGGCAAAAACCCAGACATGGGAGGAGTTCGGAGAGGCCATGGAAAACAACTACCGGATGGCTTCAAAGAAATTATGGACCACCATCCGCCGTCTCCGGCAAGGGAAGCAGTGCACAGTCAACACCGTGTATGGTGGGGACGGTGTGCTGCTGAACACGACTCGAGATGTTGTGGACCAGTGGAGGGAATACTTTGAAGACCTCCACAATCCCACCGAGACGCCTTCCAACATGGAAGCAGTGCCTGGGGACTCTGACTCAGGTTTGCCTATCTCTGGGGCTGAGGGCCCCGGGGGTGGATGAGATCCGCCCGGAGTTCCTTAAGGCCCTGGATCTGTGGGCGTGTCTTGGTTGACACGACTCTGCAGCATTGCTTGGACGTCGGGGTCGGTGCCCCTGGACTGGCAGACCGGGGTGGTGGTCCCGCTTTTCAAGAAAGGGGGCCCGGAGGGTGTGTTCTAACGGGCCCCGGGGGTGGATGAGATCCGCTCGGAGTTCCTTAAGGCCCTGGATCTGTGGGCGTGTCTTGGTTGACACGACTCTGCAGCATTGCGTGGACGTCGGGGTCGGTGCCCCTGGACTGGCAGACCGGGGTGGTGGTCCCGCTTTTCAAGAAAGGGGGCCCGGAGGGTGTGTTCTAACTATCGTGAATCACACTCCTCAGCCTTCCCGGTAAGGTCTATTCAGGGGTTCTGCAGAGGAGGATCCGCCGGATAGTCGAATGTTGGATTCAGGAGGAGCAGTGTGGTTTTTGTCCTGGTCGTGGAACTGTGGACCAACTCTATACTCTGGGCATGGCCTTTGGGGGTGCATGGGAGTTTGCCCAACCAGTCTACATGTGTTTTGTGGACTTGGAGAAGGCCTTCGACCGTGTTCCTCGGGGAATACTGTGGGGAGTGCTCCGGGAAAATGGGGTATTAAACGCCTCCACTTGAGGCAGGACCTCATCACCAACCCAGAGATGGCACTCCACCCTTTCCCGGGCGAGTACTATGGACTCGGACTTGGAGGTGCTGATTCTCATCCCAGCAACTTCACACTCAACTGCGAACCGATCCAGTGAGAGTTGAAGGTCACTGCTCGATGAAGTCAACAGCACCACATCATCTGCAAAAAGCAGAGATCGAATCCTGCGGTCACCAAGCTGGACTCCCTCAACGCCCTGGCTGCGCCTAGAAATTCTGTCCAGGAAAATAATGAACAGAATCGGTGACAAAGGCCAGCCCTGGCGGAGTCCAACCCTCACTGTAAACAGGTCCAATTTATTGCCGGCAATGCGAACCAAACTCTGACACTGGTCATACAGGGAACGAACCGCCTGGATTAGGTGGTCCGATACCCCTAATCCCGGAGCACTCCCCACAGTATTCCCCGAGAAACACGGTCGATTGCCTTCTTCAAGTCCCCAAAACACATGTAGACTGGTTGTGAAAACTCTCATGCACCCTCAAGGACCCTGCCCAGAGTATAGAATTGGTCCACAGTTCCACGACCAGGACAAAAACCACAATGCTCCTCCTGAATCCGAGATTCGACTATCGACTGCTCCTCCCCGAGTCACCACCTTATCGTGGTGGAGGAGTTTGCGTGTCCCAATGATCCTAGCAGCTAAGTTGTCGGGGGCTGTCTTGCCCCTGGTAGGGTCACCCATGACAAACAGGTCCTAGGGAAGGGACCAGCCCTCAATAGAGTGGCTCAATAGACCCCAATGATGCACAAGAACAAAGGACTTCGTTTTCCTTTGCCCGGACGCGGGTCAACGGGGCCCCCTCTCTGGAGCCAGGCTTGGAGGTGGGGCACGATGGCGAGCGTCTGGTGGCCGGGTCTCCACCCGTGGGGCCCAGTCGGGCATAGCCCGAAAAGGTAACGTGGGTCCCCCCTCCCATGAGCTCACCACTCGTGGGAGGGGCCAATGGGGTCGGGTGCAAAGAGAGCCGGGTGGTGGCCGGAGGCGGAGGCCTTGGCAGTCCAATCCTCGGCTACAGAAGCTAGTTACTCCTAAAACTTTATTTTTTGTCACTTTATCTATTACAATACCATCTAATTTTATACCAAGTCAGAGTTTTTCTTCTAATTTCCAAAAAACCTAACTTTTGTTTTATTTAAATTTTGGGATATTTTATTGTCATCCATCCATTCTTTTAATTTGATTAGTTCCTTGTTTACATTATCTATAAGTTTACTAAAACTATCCATAAGATAGAGTATATTTGTGTCATTTGCAAATAATAACAACTCTAATAAGTCTGACACATTAAGTCATTTATATAGAGATTAAACAGCCTGGGGCCTAATACAGATCCCAAAGGGACCTCGCAAGCAATGGCCAACAAAGCAAACATAAGATTTGAGATTGATCTCAAACTTCACATTTGTGGAATTGCCGCTAGAGAATTTCTCGAATAATGACCCCCGAGCACAACTGGAAAAGTACAAGCATCAATACTTGTCAGACTTTCTGGATTTGTACAAAGAGACAGATCATTGCCAACGCAAAGCAAACGATTATGTCCAGTTTTGTATCAAGCCCGCCATTGAGGATTTCATGAACAGAACCTTAGGAATTGACATTGTAGATGACATTTTGACAAGCTACCATTCAGTGGAGTACAGTTCACGCTCCTCTTTCCAGTACAACATTCAGAAAGAGTTACTGCTGAAAGATGACTTTAAGTCTTTCAACAAGTACATTTGTCACTATGAAACGTATGTTAAGGATTGGATATTTGAGCAGGTCTTACAAAAAATGCAGGACAAAACTTTGTGTGAATTAAAGCAGAAAAACTTGGAAGTTGTAGTTGCCAAAATATTCAACGCAATGAAGGAAGCCCCAAGTATGGTATCTGATGAACATGAAAATGTTCCAAATCTTGTCTGTGAAATGCGCAAATATCTGATGAAAGACATTGCAATATCAGAGGAGGCTGAAAAACGCACTTTGTTTCAGATCAAAAGCACATGCCAGTCTTTCAAACAAAGCTTGACTACATCCTTGAACCTGTTAAAGGAAACACTCCATGTGGAATTCGCCAACATTGAAGACATACCTGAAACCCTAAACAAACTTGCAGTAAAACCACAGGATGAGCTCTTCAAGAGGATATTTGGATGCGGTCATCAATGTCCGTTTTGCCAAATTCCTTGTGAGGCTGGAGGCAAAGAACACAAGAAACATCATGCTGCTGTGCATCGGCCACAGGGGCTGACANCCAAAGCACTGGGAGAAACTCTTTGTACAGCGAATGTGCAGACTGATCGTTCATTTAAAATCTATGATGGTAAAACTTGGATGTGGGTTCCATACAAAAATATACATTACCTACTTTCCTGACTGGCACATTCCCCCAGATAACACAATAGAAGCGTCTGATTACTGGAAGTTTGTACTTGTGCACTACAACAAGAGATTTGCTCAAAGGTACAAGAGCAAGCCAGCTGATGTTCCAGAGGCCTGGAAGAAAATCACAAAGGAGCAAGCCCTGAAGAGTCTGAAAGATACTTTCAACATCACCTAATCTTTTGCACTGACAACAGAAGTAAACCTGGTGCTGGTGCAATATATGTTTATAATAACAAACACATTACATTACTGTTCTGTGTAGTAAAAGATGCTGATAATACATACAGTGGAATCTCTGTTAGCATAACCCCCATTTAGTTTGTTTTTGAGTTAACAAAATTTTGACAAGTATTACGAATATTTTCTGGTTAGCGCATATATGATGTGCATCTTGACATGTTATTGATACACTGCGTGAGTCCACCTGTGATTTTACCGCATTTTTATCAAAAAACGTCCTTAGCTTCGGACAAAGAAGCTACCTCGCTAGGGTACAAAATCAGAAGTCAACCATGTCATCTACTGTATGTCGTATCTATCTATGTCGTCAGTTGTTGACTCTCACAAACGTAGAGTTTCACATGTATAAAAGTGAATAATTGGGATAAATGAACGTTTAAGGATACTTTTACTTTTTTTGAAGATGTGATTATTGCCGTGTTCCCAATACAAAATGTGCCAACGAGAGACAACACGGACGCGTCACTGGCATGAAAAGTTGAGTGGGGTACACGACGGGCACTTTTCATGCACAAGCAATACCTTAGCAATAATAATTCATGATGAAAACAGAAGCCAGCTTATATGTATATGTAATACTGTATATTGCCAAATCTGAGCGTGTGTTGATTGCGTATTGACGTCACGTGACGTATTTCATTCCCATATTTTCATTGGATGAAGGACCCAGCTAATGTGGCCCCGTGGGCGTCTACTGAGAGCAGTTTTGGACATGCGCACAATGATTTGAGTGACTCATTTACTTAAACAAGCGCTCAGGGGCCGGCCCTGTTTCAGTCCTGTTTAGAGAAGTTAGACCATTGAACTTGGCATTGGTAAAGCCTTTTATTCTTGCATAAATGCCCACCAATTTAGGGTCGTGGGTATGCTGGAGCCTATCCCAGTTGACTTTTTGGCAGGAGGCAGGGTACACCCTGAAATCGCAGTGCAGACAAACAAACATTCACACTCACGTTCATTCCGATGGACAATTTAGAGTCGCCAATGAAGCGAACATGCCTGTTTATGGAATGTGGGAGGAAACCGGAGTACCCGGCGCAAACCCACCCAATATTTTATAAACTGTTATCAATAAAGTTGACAAATTATATTCACATTATTTTGAGTCCTATCATCTGGTGGGGCCCAGCCCCACTGGCCTCGAATGCAGAGACGAGAGAATGCACCACTTTCCTGGTTGTCTGCAGTTTTTTCTTCAATTCCATTCAACAGTGATTTTCACCTGCTTTATTATAATACTGGCAATTCTGTATCGCCATTTGGGGTTATTGAGGTAACACTGTTGAATTCAAGAAACGAATTACTGCGAAACAGGACAGTATAAACATGATTTATGTTAATATTTTTGACATTCTGGGACTGATTATAGTATTTTTCAGACTATAAGGCGCCATTTTTTTCCCCTACGCTTTGAACCCTGCCGCTTACGACACGAAATCGAAATGTTGATTTTTTTTCATGACGGCGTATTAAAAATAACCTGAGATTCAAAGTTTTACATTTACGGGAAAAAAACAAGACAAGCTTTAATTTATAATGAGACAGCAAAACAGAGCAGTTGGGCTAGCTAGGGTTAGCATCACCATTAGCACCATCTCACCGTTACCCTCACTTACCCTTCCACTTCCACATAAAGCTAGCTTCTCATAGCTGTCTCGGGAAAGGAAGGAAACGCTCCACTGGCTTCAGACCATCTTTTATTTATAACGTGACAGCAAAACAGCAGTCGGCCACAACCAGGTTAGCATGAGCTAGCATCACCTCACCGCCAAGCTGTAATACCCCGCCCTCCACATACGGCTGCCCAGTTCATAGCGGTCTCAGGCAATGCCTATAAAATAAAGTTACGAATTTTATTCCTGTGAAGTTACTCTTTTACTGTCGTAATGAGGATATATTCTTGTAAATACACAACATTATTGTCGTCAATTTACCACTTAATTCTCGAAATCTTGATGACTTTAATGCTTTATTTAACAGGCATTGCCCGAGACAGCCATAAACACAGGGGTCTTGTGTGACTCTTGACCTGGGTCAGAGGTTAAATTACGACTTTTTTTCTCGTAAAATTATGATTTTAAATCTCCTAAATTTATGATCTTAAATCTTCCAAATTTATGACTTAAAATCTCGAAAAGTTACTATTTTTACATTTTTAAATGTGCAACAAAAACGTGTTTGAACATAATTACACAAAACACTATCGTTTCCCATAATGCACTAGGGTTTGGGCATGCGCAGATGCCTCCAGCGTGTAGAAAAAGACGACCCTTGACGCTAGTTTTTGAGGCGCTCGAGCGCAAAATATTTTGTATTTTTCACAACCTCATGGAGATTATTTATTTATTATACACCATAACATTCTGCAGCCTGTATAATGTTTTTAATATAAATGTGTCATCATTATTTTTGCTAATCCCACAGCAAAATACACAGAAATGCAACACGGGAGACTCTAGCAGTACTTGCTTCATCTGGAAGGGGTTGTGACACGTGTGGTGCTTGTCACTGCCGTCCTTCCATTGAGATGAAAAGCCAGCAGGCTGAAGGGCAGCAAGTCAAATGCATAAAGTACATTTTTATTCTCTCTGAATGAATTAATACATTTGACTGCTGAGATAGAGGATCAGTAGTTTAATTGAAAAATATAGTAAAGAGAACTAAAACGTATTTTACAAACAAAATATTTAACCAAAGTAAATTATTCTCTCTTTTTTGTGAGCAACCTGTATTAACACAAAAAATACAAAGACGCCTGTGCCTTACCAGCCATGAACCTCAGTGCACGTCACGGAGAACTAGACTAGAGAAGCTGCAACAGTTTCTCAAATACTGGGCAAAATTGTCTCAAATGAATGGACACTTTATTCACTGACACAGAAAGTACACACACTAAGTATAAAAGGTCAAAAATGGAATTGAAAACAGTTAAAACTTTTCATGTAGGGCCCCTTGCAGTGTAGAGTATACTGTGTTTCTAGTGTGCCTGCACTAGAGGGCGGCAGAGAGCTGGATGGAGAGGAGATAACGTTTTGGTGTCCTGTCAGCTTCATGTTTTGTCATAAGAAATGTTTCTGTGAAAGTATTATTTATTTATTATTACCTATTATTAGTCAAAGCGTGTCTATTTAACCAATCTGTCATGAAAATAGTTCAATGAACGTCATAATGGTCGTAATAAATGGTCGCTGTTTCGTGGAATACTATGATTTATTATTAGTCAAAACATATTCAAACACCAGAGATGTGTGCTATTCTTGTCACTGGGCAGCAGTAATGACACAAAGATTACCTTAACCCAACATAAAGTGATGAGGTCAACCAAGGCAGTGGGACAAACTTCTCATTCCATTTGGTGTGGAAGTGGTAATTTTTGGCTTTTTGATGTTTGGAAGAAATGCATTTGAGGCAAACTGCTTAGTTGCTTGTCAGCTTGATCGCTTTCTAGCCTTCTACCGGGCGACGGTGTCGAGTCCCTGGGCCACATAAGCCGTTAAAGTCGTATTTACATTATTCAAGGACGCCTCATTGCTCTTATCGCAATTTTCGACGCTGTTGTTATATTTATTGATGCCAAAATGCTGTTTGTTTGTCATTTATACCAAAAATGCCCCACTCAAATTTTCGACGCCATTGTGTCCCACAAGTGAAGGTTTGTCCAGTCGGATCTAGTCAGCCTTGTCAATCAGGGCAGCGTAGCAACACCAGGCAGGTAATATACTGTATCAATAATCACATACTGTATGAGAATCAGTAGTTTTGTTGATCCGAACAATCATCTTAACGCCGCTGCTGATGGATTTAATTGAAGTGTTACACGGATGTTACACGAATGACCGACTGATATCAAATAAGTGTACATGTAACCCCAAAGAAAGTCATAATAGTCTTGCCTTTGTTAGGGGGTGCCTGGATTTAGTCTTGCCTTTGTTAGGGGGTGCCTGGATTTAGTCTTGCCTTTGTTAGGGGGTGCCTGGATTTAGTCTTGCCTTTGTTAGGGGGTGCCTGGATTTAGTCTTGCCTTTGTTAGGGGTGCCTAGATTTAGTCTTGCTTTGTTAGGGGTGCCTGGATTTAGTCTTGCTTTGTTAGGGGTGCCTGGATTTAAGGGGAGGACCCGGGGGGGAGGGGCTTCGGGCCATCTGCCACCGAAAGGCTTTTGTTGTGAAGGGGTGATGACATGCATGTTGTCACCAACTGCTCTTTTAATCAAGTCAAAGGGCTGACGTCGCCGCCCCGCACGCGCACGCGCACGGCCAGCCATCCGCTCCTCGCGCCCTGAAAGGAATCGTCAAGTTGACTGCAGCAAACATAAGACAGCGGAAGCGCCTGCTCGCTTCAAAATAAGCCTCCGACGTAGACGTTGAAGGCGCTGCAGGGGTTATGATCGATTCTTTAAACATGATCCGCGATCGATATGAGTCGGTGACTTTCCTATTCTATTTTAGATGAGTTAATGGGAAATGTCAGCCGGTGTCGACGTTGGACCGAGTGCGCGTATTTTGAAAGCGGCAGCCGGAAGCGGAGGGCGCGAAGTGACGTAGGACGCCATCGAGACAGCGGCAGTAGATGCAGTCCCATCACCAGTTCACACCCAACGGCTGGAGCGCCATGACGTCCAGGCCGGACGATCTGCACTGAGCCTTCGTGACCCAACATCGGACGGCATCGGGAACGGAAGTGGAGGCCATCACGTGCTCTCCGGAAACGGGGCCAACTGGGACAAGAGGAGCGAACGCCACAACATGTCCTCGTCCGGCAAGGAGGCCAACTACGTGGGACCTTACCGCCTGGAGAAGACGCTGGGCAAAGGACAGACAGGTGAGCGTTGATGACGTAGCATCCGGACTCTGCTCTCGTGGCTTTGTTGTGATGACGGAATGGATGCTGATGCTGATGCTGATGCTGATGAGAGTGCTGTGTCTTTCATCCCTGTTGGCAGGCAGAGCAGGAAAGTGCCAATGTTTATTATTATTCATATTTTCCTCAAACCATACCCTCTAATATCAGCACAAATGTGAGTGTTGTTCTCACTTTATGAATACGAACTCATCCAGGCTCTTTTTCAATGAGGTCGGAGCGGCGGTGTCCAAAGTGCGGCCCGCAGCGCATTCTAAAAACAGAATTACCAGGAAAAGTAAAAAAAAACACCAACCCAACAATTGCAAAAATGGTGGAAAAATTGGAACAGTTGAACAAGAATACATAAAAAAAAACATCAACAGAAAACAATCTCCATTTTTGGATGGTAATTTTTGGATAGTGTAATCTTAAAGGTGAAATAATAAAGAAAAAATCCCTTTATTTATGAAGTCATAAGATAATGCGAAACAAACAAAAAACAGCAAATAAAGTTGTAGTTTTGGAAAATTAGGTTGCTGAAAAAGTTGGAATGGTATAAGAATAAAGTCCAATTATTATGGAAATAAAGTCATAATTGGGAAAAAAAGTTGGAAAATGCAAAAAGCAACAGGAAAAAAGGCGGTAATTTGAGAATTAATATTAACATAACATTACATTAAAATATTAACAGAAAAAAGTCTCACGAGTAAAAGTTGAGTCCCAATTTGATGAGAATAAACTTGTAAATAATACAATATTACGAGGACAAATGTCATGTCATTTTACTATCACAACATTTAAAAAGTAGAGAAAAAAGACATTCTTTTCCCCAAACGTATACTATTATAAGAAATAGGGATATTGGCTTTTTTGCCAATATAGTCCAACTCTCTATTCCGATATATATAGCTGGCTGTAAACAACATTGTAAAACAGAAATACTGAGTGTGGCTCAAGGAACTCCACAAGTTAGTATTTTTTTAAGCGGCGCCGCCGCGTTTGGCTGCCTCTCCAGCAGCTCTGTTTGTTCCACTTTTGTCATCTTTTACGTAATATATTCTACCCAACGGATATGGACTCATCCAGGTCAACTTGTTTATTCGAGCACATTTTTACATGCCAGTTTGAGTAAACAAAAATTAGTTCTTTTTTAACAGTTGTAAGATTAGGAGACCCAAACTGATTAAAGTGTAAATTATTTTCAGGAAAACATTCTAAAATAATGGTAATAAAGTCAAGATATTACAAAAAGAAAATTTGTTGATATGAGGAATTATGACATCATACAAATAAATCAGATAACATTAAAAAAATTGCTCCAATAACCGATAATAAAAAATAAAAAACTGTACTGATCCTGAAGGCTGTGGGCAGATTACATGAACATGGCAACACGTAGAAGCTGAAATCTGATTGGACCAAAAAAAGAAACACACATAAGCAGTGCAGCCAAAAACAAAGCTACTAAATGAAAATATTTTAATAGACTGTTAGATAAAATTGAATAGAATTTAATGGAAGAAATACAAATCGAATTTAAGTTGTCGGGCAGTGTTTCTCATGGTGTTTAGGCCAGCAGAGAAGGACTTGCTGGCCCGGACGGTACACCAATGCACTGCACACATTAGTTCTGGTTGTATGCTGTCCATATCAGTCACATCTCAAGTGGTGCTGTTTTCCCGATGACACAAGTTACGACTGTCATTTTGACGGAATAAAGAAAGTCACGAGTTTGTAGTTGGGGGGGCACAACCATAAACGGATTTGTAGAAACCGTGTGGCATTGGCTGTTGGTTGATCCCACAATCAACTGAAGCACGGCGCCATCAAGGACGTCGGCGTCAGAATTATTCATCATCGCGCTAAAAATGCGTTCCTTTGCTCATCCGTCGAGGGCCTCCACACTGGCGTGATTTGTTTTTGTTCAATTCCTGTGTCAGATGTTCCTCCCGTGGTTTGGGCCGTGGGCTTGTCGCTCGGCCCTGCGGCATCCGTCTGTTGGGGCACCGGCCAAAAATCCAAGCTGCAGCAAGAAAGCCCGTCACGTGCAATCCTATTTGAACCGTAATAGCTCTGACGGTAGTTTATTTTGGTACATCTTAGCATGCAGCATCCATCAAGGGAGTCTGCGGGAGCCTATATTTTTAAACACTGACGCTAGACAGTGAAAACAAGGTAGCACTGGAGACGAGATAAAGAAGGCGGAGGATTTGAAGTACTTTGGGTCAACAGTCCAGAGCAATGGAGCGTGTGCAGGCAGGCTGGAAGAAAAGTGTCGGGTGTGACGGGGGATAGAAGTTTCAGCTAAAAGGAAAGGTGTACAGAACTGTGGTGTTGTTTGGTTTAGAGACAGCAGAGCTGGAGGCGGCAGAGAAGAAGATGCTGAGGTTCTCTTTGGGTGTGACCAGGATGGACAGGATCAGGAGTGAGCACATCAGAGGGACAGCACATGGTAGAGGTTTTGGAGATAAAGTGGGACATGTCCAGAGGAGAGATAGTGAATATGTTGGTAGAAGGATGCTGGGTTTTGAGGCCTGGAGGAAGAGCAAAGAGGAGGTTTATGGATGTAGTGAAAGAGGACATGAAGGTAGTTGGTGCGAGAGAAGACAGGGGTAGATGGAGGCAAGTGATTGGCTGTGGCGACCCCTGAAGGGATAAAGTCCAAAGGAAAAGAAGAAGAACAGTCAAGTGACATTTTTTTTACTTGCCCAAATGATGCCAGTAAAAATTCCTAATGAACTTCATTAGTCAATTGCTATTTATTATAAGCTACTACAAGCGTATATTATATTTCATCCGACACAATCACTTGTTGCAGCTAACATTCATTGCGACATACCAGTAGTAATATGACGTACACATCAGCTTTGTGTGGGAATTTTTGCCACAGAACAAACTTGACATTTTGGTCATCCTCGTAGCGGCGAAGACGGCGCAAACTTTCCCTGCCTTCCCGCCTCGTACGGCTTACCTTGCCGTGTTTCTTCACTTTTCCGGCCCGCTTTTCAGCTTTCCTGGTATTTGTCCTGGTTTGGGCCGCTTCTAACCCGCGTTAATGTCGAGCCCTGTGTTGCACTTGGTAATATACCGTAGCATATACCGTAATCCCTCGCCTCTCGGCGCTTGGAATTTGGTGGCTTCACTCTATCATGGTCTTCAAACCTCTATCGTTAATAAATCACGCCGTACTTTTTGCCTACATGAAGTATTTTCAAGTATAAAACAGCAAAATATAGTAAAATATAAATACAGTGTGTAGGCCGCACGGTGGTCGAGCGGGTAGCACGTTGGCCTCACAGTCAGGAGGTTCAGGGTTGGAATCTCCATCTCTGTGTGGAGTTTGCATGTTCTCCCCGTGCGTGTGTGGGTTTTCTCCGGGTACTCCGCTTCCCTCCCGCATTCCAAAAACATGCATGTTAGCTTCATTGGCCGCTCTAAATTAGAGTGTGAATGTTTGTTTGTCTACACGTGCCCTGCGATTGGCTGGCGACCTCCCGCCCAAAGCCAGCTGGGATAGGCTCCAGCATCCCCGCCACCCTGATGAGGTATAGAAAATGAACGAATGCGTGAATGGATAAATGGAGTGTATGAGCCATTCAAGTCTCAGCTTGGTGTGGCTTATGGATGAGACGGCAGCCTCAGTTAGGCATTCCTGTTGTGGGATCATTCAAAGCCTGTCTGGTGCGTGTGTGTCTGGCCGACATTATTAGTTCATGTAGCCGTTATTATGCTTAGAAGGCTTAATTTAGGCAAATTTGCTTAAATATGCTTTTTTTTTTTTTTACTAATAATCATAAAACCATAAAACTCAACTCTGATCCCCTGACGTCACTTCCTGTCCGCCCCCCACTCCGCTCCCCTAGCACCGGGACATTTAATTTCAGAATCAGAAGCATGTTTCTTGTTAGGTGCAGCTCACACAAAATGAGGAAGTTGCTGCGGTGGGCTGGCCCAACAAAAGTACACAACTGTTGTCTTCTTGGTGCGTGTTGTGCTGTCATCACACCCCAGCCTGGTAGGTCATGTTTCCGGCTGACCCCCCTGTCCGTGTCACAGGGGGACAAGCTCATTCTTGACTAGTGCTTCCCTGGCTTTGCGGGCCACGCCTCTTGGACGTCAAATAGGGGACCGCAACATGCGGGCTACAGGTTCAAGCTTTTGACACGTCCAGGCGCTAGACAACCCCTGCACGGGATGTACCACTGACAATTGAAGAGGTGGCTTACATCAGGAAAAATTCCCAGTGCCTAGATAAGGCTGGAGTGAAAGACAGCGCGGGGGCGCATGGCATCGCGTGGCAGTACAAGAACAGGCTCTAAACATCGTGTGGGACTTTCAGGTCCACACTGACACACAGCCTGGCATAGTAGTGGTGGATAAACCTCAGAAGACAGTGCTGGTGATCCATGTAGGGTCCTGTGATTTTCCACGGAAGGGAAGTGGCCAATAAATACGCAATTCACTAGAATCTCGTAGAATCTCACGGAAATTGACACAATGTGAATGCCGATCGCTCGTGTGGGGAATTATTTCCCCAGAGGACGGCTCCATCGTGGCGGATTCCCCTCCCGGACTAAACATGCTGAAATGACGGTAAACACCGGTGAAAGTTGGCCAAACCTCCTCTCAGCTTCTCTTCCGGAAGCTTCCCTTCCCATAGCGTGGATAAATGTGTGCAGGAGCTGACATCCCATTAGAAAGGTTAGCGACATCCACTTCTCAATTACTGGGCTAAATGGGCCAAGGATGGATGGCATCGGTGATTGTAACGTTTTTTTGCATTTAATTAACAGACCTTTCAGTCACTAACCCCAAAATCACGCTGGTAAAAATAAGGGTAAAAGGTCAAAAACCTAATTCTAAAAAATGAAATGAAAAAACAGAATTTGGGAAAAAAGAAACTGGAATTTGTAGAAACACCTTTTAAATGTGATTAAAATTCGTTTTTAAAAACACCATCTGTGGTAAGTCGTTTCGGACCGGTCCTTTTTCATGACATGTTTGATCCAATCGGACAAAAGTCGTTTTTTAAAGAGCAGCTTTGCTAAAAGGCTGCCTTTCTGCTGGCAGGCAGGCGGCATTCGAACAATGCCCCCGTGGTGGGCGTCCACCCGCCGCATGACGTGAGGCTCTGCTGAATGAACAACGTGTGTGTGTGTGAGTGAATGTCAGGGGTGAGGTTTTCCTCCTCACACTCACGGCTTCAAAATAATCCACACAGTCAACATCAAGAGATGTCGTTGAAGGACAATGAATGCAGAAGGATGTGCTGTCACATCAGTAATATCACTAAAAGGAATATTTAGTTCAAGAAACAAATAAAACACTTTCTATATGAAATCATTGTTTTTGTCATCCAAACGGATCTAAAAAGCGTACGCGGCGTGTCTCTAGAAACAATTCTCAACACATCAGCAAAACATCCAGACATTGCGGCAATCGAATGTGTCTTATGTTCTGTGCGGCAGGAACAGCATCCAATTAAAAGCAGGAAATGAACGCAGACGTCGGCACTCGGTAAGATCGTTCTTTTATGCGCTGCCACTGTCAGGGGAAATGTTTGTGGGTTTCAACTCCCGTGTGCCAAATTCCGTGATTGTCATCAGCCCAAAATCTCCGGGCTGTGTGAACGTACAGTCGGGGTCATTTGGGCAAAACCACAATTGTTGGCCAGTAGACGTCTTCCCCTCCCCAGGTTTTTGCAGAAATCCCAAACCCAGTTAGGCCATGCAAACTTAGGAGCACGGCTGCACTCGCAGACTGTGCAGACCACACTCAGGTCTACGTGTGACTGACGGCACGTGGACACGGCCCTACAGACTTCACTGCATCCACCAGATCGGTGCGTGGATGCAAAACCAGTTTCTCCTGCCGCACGGAGTTCATTGTCTTTGGCCCGCAAAGAGAAAGTCATCTTGAGACGGCTTCTCTAAAAGCTCATAACCAGGTTAGAGATCTAGGGTAGTAGAGGACTTTAACAGCCATCAATAACATTAGCAGCTTTTTAGCACCTAAACGCTTTGCCAAAATCATGGGAATAGGGTCTAAACCAGATTTAGAGACCTGATCCAGACCTTTGTCGCCAGCAGGATCGACTACTCTAGCGGCCTTCTCACCAGCCTCTCTAAACGAGCTGTAAAACAGCTACAGTGCATCCAGAATGCTGCTGCTCAAGTCCTGACTAGAACCAGGAAATATGACCATACTAGTCCAGTACCCAGGTCTCTGCACTGGCTTCCTGTCGCTTCGAAAATAGACTTTGAAACAGCTCTGCTTGTGTACGAGTCTTGTCATGGTCTTGCGTCAAAGTACATCTCTGACATTTTCAAGCCACATGAACCATCTTGGGCTCTGAGAAGGTGAGGTGCCCAGAGTCAGGACTATACCTGGTGAGTCTGTGGTTCAGTTTTATGCTGCCAAAATCTGGAACAAGAAGATGTGACCCTTGGCAATGTTCAAATCCGGGTTGAAAAGACTGTGCTTATGACATTACAAAGTATTTGATCTGTTTTTTTGTTTCATGGAATGATTTTTTGAAGGGATCCCAGATCCGAGCAAAGATTCAAACCCTGAACCACCTGACCATGAAGCAGACGTTAAACCACTTCATCATGATGGACGAAATGAAGCATCCCAAAATATTTGTTTGCTGAGCCGTGATGCTCACCTGGGTTGACGCTGTGATGGTACTGCCCGTCGGGCCTCCTCCCCCAGCCGGCTGAGGGAGGGTGACCGGCTCCTTGCCCCCCGTCCCATGGTTCGAACCACCACGTTGCCATTGGGACTGCCGCTGGGCATCTGCTGAAGCAGCTGGGGTGACAGGCTGCGATGCAATGCCGAGGAGCCAGGCTGCGGGTGACCCTGCTGGGGGGTCCTGTTTGGGTGCTGCTGAAGATGGGGCCCCCAGTGGGCGGGTGAACCTTGCTGCTGGTACTGACTGACTGTTAGGTTGTTGTCACTGTTGGAGCGCAGCAAGACCCGTGGAGCTGATAAGGACGTGGGGGTCTGGCTGTTGCCACTGCTGTTGCCAGATGACGGACCTCGGTGCCGTTTGGAGTACGATGGAGCCTCGCGGAAAGGCACTGCAGGGGGCAGACACTGAAATTAGCATCAAATGGTTTCATGTATTGTTGCTCATTCTTTCAACCTCCTGGGGGATAAGCGTTCCACAGCCTTGTTTAAAGTGCAAATACAGGAATATAACTCTTGATATTCAATCTTTTATAGTCTCTCGTTCATCTTGCAAATCCCAACTCCTTGGTTTATAGCGTCTTATTCAGTAGNTGTTAGTATTACATATTAGATACGGACTCGCACAGAAATAGGAACGCGATTCCTTCGCTGCCGTCTTACCGCCGTGGGCGTCCTTAAAAAAAGCGGCGCCCCGCCTGTTGGTGGGACAGCTCGGCCCGGTAAAGTCCGTCTGCGGAACAACACAGGACTTCATTTTGAAGAAGCGTTGACAACGTGACATTTCAAAACACCCAAAATGGAATAAACACAGCAGCATTATTATTATTATTATTAAAAAAACGCATATTTCGTGAAGAAAATATAATATAATGTACTTTCACGGTTTCTAATGTTTTTATACTATTTTATAATCAAGATGAATTGTTTTGTCGACTTAAATAATGTTATTAGTACATCATAAATTAGTGTATTACACATTATTATAATAAATATCATCCATCTATTTGCTTTCCTCATTAGCGTCGCGGGATATATGATAATATTATACAGATTAATATATATTATAATATAATAATAATATAACATATAATATATATGACATTTGTCTAAATTCGTTTAAGTCTAAGATTATGATAATTATAATATATCATGTTTTTATAAGATATATTATAATCGTTGTCGTCGACAGTCTAAAATGAATATAGATTATAATATATCATAATACGATTAAATATCATCTATACTGTAGATTCTATATCTTGTAATCAATTGGATGAAAACGAATTTATTTATTATAATACATCATACATGATGGAGATGATCATACATGAAGTTATGATCATCTCCATTCTTCTTCGACTGTTCAGACAAATGTCAACGAAACCAACGGAACCGAGCCCGGCACCAGCCTCTCTCACCATGCCGTCCGAGCAGTTGGACCGGGGGCTGGAGGCGTCCGAGTCCCCGCTGTAGTGGTCGATGACCGGGTAGTATCCGTCGTCGCGGCCCCCCCGGAGCAGGGCCTGCAGGGACTCGATGTAGCTGATGGCGTTGCGGAGGATCTCCACCTTGGGCAGCCTCTGGTTCGGGTTGGCCGACGTGCACCGCTTCAGGGTCTCGAAGGCGTCGTTGACCTTACTGAGTCTACGGCGCTCCCGCAGCGTGGCGGCCTTCCTGCGGTCCGCGTTGGTGGTCTTCCTCTTGCAGGCCTTGCAGGCCCACAGCAGGCAGCGGCCCGCCTGGTGGTGCCCGCTGGGGGCCCGGACGTGCTCGTCCTCGTCCGCCTGGTGGTGCTGATGCTGGGACGAGGGCGACGTCGACGACGAGGTGGAGGACGAGTCGTCGGCCTTGAGTAGGCCCACGTGCACCAGACGGGGGTCCAGGTCCTCGAAGAAGTGCATGTCGCTGGTGTTGAAGCAGGGGTCGTCGTAGAAGTCGTCAGCAGCCGCCATTGGGAAGGAGATGTCCGGCAACTCCATGCCGGTTCTGATCCAAACAGGCCCCGAAGGAAAACAAGGTCCCGACGAAATCAGCAACCGGACAGGGCGGCGGTTCGGGTGTGTCGGGGTGCGTTCATATGTGTGTGAGGGACCGCTGACACTTCTGGACCTTCGCGAGCTGACTCGGACCCTCTTATACCTGCGAGGTCGGCAGGGGGCGTGGCTAGACGTGGTCGGTCGGAGGCCTGGCGAATCAGGTGACAGGGGGCGGGGTTTGCAACGCGCCAATTAGGCCGCCCCGCCGGTACAGTTCTGCCCGTCAAAAAAAGCATGTTAGGTTTATGTCAGGATTATTTTTATACTCTTCATGTTTCCTGGAAATACATTCTCGTTGTTTCCAGCAAAACAGAACTTGATTGTGCTTACAACATACAACGCATTCTTTATAGTCTATGAAAAAGAAACATGGAGGAAGACCGTTTGCTTGAAACCAAAAAGAAAAGTACTGTTTTCTGACGTGTGTAGTGTCGAGAAGATGCTATTAAATATGAAACACGCAGTACAACTTTCTAAAAGGTAACATCCTTCCACGTGTGACGTCATCGGCGTTGAGGACCAATCGGATGCAGTTGCCACTTCCCCCCGCTGGGAGTCACTGTAGAGCACGTTGACTCGGCTCTTACACCCCCCCTCCAAAAAAAACAAAACGTTTTCAAACATGACAGAACCTTTTGAGTACGAATCTCATAATCTCTTGCATAATAATAACAGAATAATAACAGCGGGATGAAATGAACACAGGCAATGATAAAATAGAATAAGATGAATGAATAAAAGCAGAAATAGATGAGGTAGCGATCGAATCATGGACAAACAAAATGACCAAATATATCAATAACTGGCTTAAAAAAGAAATCACCTGAAAAAAGGCTGAATAAAAAGATCAAAAGAAGTTACACGATTGAAAAAAAGCAAAGGACAGTAGAAATAAAACGATAAAAAAAAAAAAGTTAGACAGAAATGGTAGAAAAGCTACACATCCATTAAAAAGTATATATTACTAATACTAATAATATAATAATGTAATAAGACACTCAAAACTAAACAATGAAATGTTTACATCAAATAGAATCAAATGTACAAATACATGATCAAAAAGTATCAAGCCAACAATAAATTATAAAAGATGAAGTAGAAACAGAATAAAAAAATGCAGTATAGAAAATGTTATAAATGAAATATTTGAATTAAAAACAACAATAGATACAACCAAATGTATAAATAAACACGGTAGGAGGTCAAGTATGGATGGAATAAAATGTACACATAAAAAGATACAAATTGGTCTTTCATGTTGACAAATCAAATGATAACAACCAAGTTGCAGACCAAATAAAAAGAGTGGTGGATAGAATAACATGTTTGAATCAAATGATAAAGAGATAAATAAAATAAAATTATTTTAAAAACAATATATATACACAATGAAAATAAATAAAGAAGTAGCAGTACAGTAAAAATATTATTATTTTGAATGATTTTGTCATTTTGTCAGAGTATTTGCATGGCTATGATATGCTGTGATGCCTTTTTTTTATTTTTATAAATAATGTGTGTGTGTGTGTGTGTGTGTGAGAGAGAGAGAGAGAGAGAGACATTGCCAGCATCCATAGAAGACAACCCCAAGCTAAATGACAGCTAGCGTGAAGTGCCCCCCGGATTGGGTTTTGGACCTCAGACCTAAAAGTCTTTTTTGACACGACTCGTAAAGCGCCGCATGCCCGCCACACTGACGCCATCTGGAAACGCCATCAGCGCCCGCCTCACCGCAGCCCTCCATCGCCGCCATCAATCTCTGCAATTCTCCGGAAGTCGGAGAAGTAAAAGTACACCCTGCTCGCCTCCTCGGGGCCTCCTGCTGGGAGGGGCGGTGCGGAAAGTGTCACAGGTAAGCAGGTAAGCTCTTAATTAGTTTTTCAGACCCGACGAGGCCGTTACTCCTGGTTCCGAAACTGTGTGCGTCCGTACGAATGTACTGAAAAGGATGTAATACATACGCCAAACCTGTTAGTGGCGCTAGTGGCGCGTGAAAGCGGAAACACGTGACAGACCGGCCACCAAACACTGGGCATGCGCGGTTGGCAGACGGCCTGTAAACAAAAAACTTGGCGGCAGGTACGAGTGGCCGAACTGAACCGACGATGAAGTGGAACCGTTGCTTCGAGTCACGCTGGATTGTAAAGTCAGAACAAAGTGTGTTGTTGCGAAGAAGAATCAGACTTTGCTATTTTGTTATAATACATGACACAATAACTTCACTTCCCTCAGTGGTTCTGTTCTTTTCTGTCACGCCCTCCTAGGGACCAGAAATCCTGTGGAACCCCCCCCCTCCCCGACAACTGATACTACCAACTTATTGATCTGTACTGTGCAAACGGAGTGTGAAAGTGAAAGCAGGAAAAAGCAACACACCGGGAAGTGCATTCAGGACTCAAATGGCATGTTGAGTGTGATCGAGTCGGACATGTTGGCAGGTTTACGCTGAAAGTGACGCTAAAAGTGCTCCCTGCTTCTCGCGACCCCTGACAGTCCACTGTGCCAACCAACCCCCCCCCACAGTTTTTTGTTCACTTTTTGTGTCCCATTGAGTTTGTTGCATGCACTGCTATACTGGAGCCGTTCTCTTGCTGCTTTATTATGGAAGGTGACAGTTTTCCTTGCACTCATTCCATGACTTGGCTAATCGTTCTATCGCGTGTGCACTGTGCTTGTGTTGGTGCCGGTGAAACGCCCCCGCTGGCCCAAAAGTGTAGGCCTGGGGGAGACACAGCATCCCTCAACAATTGTGATGGTTGGAAAAAGTAGAATTAGTGTGCACGCGATAATTGCTTTGGGAGTGCACGAGATCGGTTTCCTGCTGGGGCTGCTATGCGTCCATATATTTGCGTGGACATGTTGGACATGATGAAGTTGTTCACGGCAGATTAGTGACTTTCTCCTGTCTAACTTTACTTACTGATGCTTCCCAATTAGGCAGCCCCGAGACAGCTCTGAAGAAGGTGACTAATCATACTTGTCTGAACACAAACACGGCCGCACGGTGGCTGAGTGGTTAGCACATTGGCCACACAGTCGGGAGATCATGAATGAATGAACACAAACGCAGGCGAGGTCTTAGTTCTGCCGGAACAGATCAGTGTGTGGATGCAAAACCATTTTCTCCGCAACGGACTCAGACTTGAACTTTAAAAGGAAATTCATTCATTCATTTTCTATACGCTTATCCTCATTAGGGTGGCGGGTATGCTGGAGCCTCTCCCAGCTGGCTTTGGGCGGGAGGCGGGGTACACCCTGGACTGGTCGCCAGCCAATGGCAGGGCAGACAAACATTCCCACTCTAATGGACAATTTAGAGCGGCCAATGAAGCTAACATGCATGTTTTTGGAATGTGGGAGGAAAGCGGAGTACCCGGAGAAAACCCACACACACACGCACGGGGAGAACATGCAAACTCCACACAGAGATGCCTGACGGAGATTCGAACCCTGAACCTCCTGACTGTGAGGCCAATGTGCTACCCACTCGACCACCGTGCGGCCATTACAAGGAAATGTTTTTTTAAAATCTAATATCACATTGGGACGTGATTGTGTACGCTTTGAATGTCAAGTGGCTGTGTGATGAATGTAGTGTTACTTTGACACTGTTTCTGTATTAAAGGATACTTGATGTTGTCAGTGGAATGTTCTTCCGAACACGGCATAAGTAGGCACACAGTTCTGATGGTCTAATGGTGTGCGGTATATCGATGGCTCGGCTGACCCATTGCGACTGCACTGATAGCTCGTGATTGGCTCCTGCCAAAGACAGGGTTCTTGTTTTCTCACTGACTCGTTCTTCTCCTCCAAACACTATTTGTGTTGTTGTTTAATGAGCATTACTTATTTTCCAGGTAATGGTCTAATGATGGACCTGGCTAGTACCGTTCATCATAAATACATTGAAAAACGTACGATTGATCCAAGGGATCGGTATCGAATGTCACTCCTGGATGATGGGTATTGGAATGGGCAGCATACAACCCCGATCGGAGCATCCCTAGTCCGAAAGCAAAATGAACTTTGCTCCTGAGTCAGCACCTCTAAAGATTCATCTGTGACCTCACCCTGCAGGTCCTCAATCCTTGCATTGCCATGGAATGGAGAAGTGAATGTTCTAGTGATGTTTCCAGATGAATGTTCCCCATCAACCCCCAGGAAAGACCTTGACATGACCAATAGGAACATTTCCTTTCTCCGAATGAGCACATCAGCACACGTGAATGACATGGTACCATCGATGTCATCGGGTTTCCAAAAGGTTCTAGGAAGCAAAGACTGATCNTGTCACGCCCTCCTAGGGACCAGAAATCCTGTGGAACCCCCCCCCTCCCCGACAACTGATACTACCAACTTATTGATCTGTACTGTGCAAACGGAGTGTGAAAGTGAAAGCAGGAAAAAGCAACACACCGGGAAGTGCATTCAGGACTCAAATGGCATGTTGAGTGTGATCGAGTCGGACATGTTGGCAGGTTTACGCTGAAAGTGCTCCCTGCTTCTTGCGACCCCCTGACAGTCCACTGTGCCAACCAACCCCCCCCCACAGTTTTTTGTTCTCTTTTTGTGTCCCATTGAGTTTGTTGCATGCACTGCTATACTGGAGCCGTTCTCTTGCTGCTTATTATGGAAGGTGACAGTTTTCCTTGCACTCATTCCATGACTTGGCTAATCGTTCTATCGCGTGTGCACTGTGCTTGTGTTGGTGCCGGTGAAACGCCCCCGCTGGCGCAAAAGTGTAGGCCTGGGGGAGACACAGCATCCCTCAACAATTGTGATGGTTGGAAAAAGTAGAATTAGTGTGCACGCGATAATTGCTTTGGGAGTGCACGAGATCGGTTTCCTGCTGGGGCTGCTATGCGTCCATATATTTGCGTGGACATGTTGGACATGATGAAGTTGTTCACGGCAGATTAGTGACTTTCTCCTGTCTAACTTTACTTACTGATGCTTCCCAATTAGGCAGCCCCGAGACAGCTCTGATGAAGGTGACTAATCATACTTGTCTGAACACAAACACGGCCGCACGGCGGCTGAGTGGTTAGCACATTGGCCACACAGTCAGGAGATCTGGAAGACCTGGGTTGGAATCTCCGTCGGGCATCTCTGTGTGGAGTTTGCATGTTCTCCCCGTGTGCCTGCGTGTGGGGGTTTTCTCCGGGTACTCCGCTTTCCTCCCACATTCCAAAAACGCAGAGAAAAGGCTGGGATAGGCTCCAGCATCCCCGCGACCCTAATGAGGATAAGCGGTATAGAAAATGAATGAATGAACACAAACGCAGGCGAGGTCTTAGTTCTGCCGGAACAGATCAGTGTGTGGATGCAAAACCATTTTCTCCGCAACGGACTCAGACTTGAACTTTAAAAGGAAATTCATTCATTCATTTTCTACGCCGCTTATCCTCATCAGGGTGGCGGGTATGCTGGAGCCTATCCCAGCTGGCTTTGGGCAGGAGGCGGGGCACACCCTGGACCGGTCGCCAGCCAATCACAGGGCACATATAGACAAACATTCACACTCTAACGGACAATTTAGAGCGGCCAATGAAGCTAACATGCATGTTTTTGGAATGTGGGAGGAAAGCGGAGTACCCGGAGAAAACCCACACACGCACGGGGAGAACATGCAAACTCCACGCAGAGATGCCCGACGGAGATTCGAACCCTGAACCTCCTGACTGTGAGGCCAATGTGCTACCCACTCGACCACCGTGCGGCATTTACAAGGAAATGTTTTTTTAAAATCTAATATCACATTGGGACGTGATTGTGTACACTTTGAATGTCAAGTGGCTGTGCGATGAATGTAGTGTTACAATGACACTGTTTCTGTATTAAAGGATACTTGATGTTGTCAGTGGAATGTTCTTCCGAACACGGCATAAGTAGGCACACAGTTCTGATGGTGTAATGGTGTGCGGTATATCGATGGCTCGGCTGACCCATTGCGACTGCACTGATAGCTCGTGATTGGCTCCTGCCAAAGACAGGGTTCTTGTTTTCTCACTGACTCGTTCTTCTCCTCCAAACACTATTTGTGTTGTTGTTTAATGAGCATTACTTATTTTCCGGGGAATGGTCTAATGATGGACCTGGCTAGTACCGTTCATCATAAATAAATTGAAAAACGTACGGTTGATCCAAGGGATCGGTATCGAATGTCACTCCTGGATGATGGGTATTGGAATGGGCAGCATAAAACCCCGATCGGAGCATCCCTAGTCCGAAAGCAAAATTAACTTTGCTCCTGAGTCAGCACCTCTAAAGATTCATCTGTGACCTCACCCTGCACGTCCTCAATCCTTGCATTGCCATGGAATGGAGAAGTGAATGTTCTAGTGATGTTTCCAGATGAATGTTCCCCATCGACCCCCAGGAAAGACCTTGACATGACCAATAGGAACATTTCCTTTCTCCGAATGAGCACATCAGCACACGTGAATGACATGGTACCATC
The DNA here is from genome assembly GCA_024372805.1 of Oostethus manadensis. Taxonomy (NCBI): domain Eukaryota; kingdom Metazoa; phylum Chordata; class Actinopteri; order Syngnathiformes; family Syngnathidae; genus Oostethus; species Oostethus manadensis. Next base: position 68,900 of record QODF01000256.1, read on the forward strand.
GATGTCATCGGGTTTCCAAAAGGTTCTAGGAAGCAAAGACTGATCCAAAAAATGTGAGATGATTATTTTGCTGTGGATCACAATATGGGGGGAATCTCGGCGCTGGGCTCTCTGATCGCTCTTCTACTTGCAAATGGTCTGTCTTTGGAAAAGTACTATGGACTACCAGGAGTGAGCGGCGTGAAAAATATTTTCTCACTGATTTGTGGCTGGTGGTCCCGTGAAGTAACGCCTGTGAAGAGGGGGGGTCTGTTTGGACAGGATCCGTGCATACATTTGAGGGAATTTGCACTGTTGTGGTGGGAATGGCTCCTTTTCTGTAGATGAAGACAAAGGGACCCGTCCACCATGTTTGTTAGTGGCCTTAATCTGCCTCTAATCCCAGCATGCAGTGTGTTAACTACTCGTCTAGCTGTCGTGTTCGAGGGAGAGCAACGTTTGCAACGTCTCCCAAGCTTTGACAGCGAGTGCGTCGCGCAGATAAAGCTCCGATGAAATCGAACGTTGTAAACGGGGGCGTGCTTGCTGACAGGAGGTCATGCCCTCATTACCACCTGCCAGATGGTCTATGCAAAGATCAGGGCCGTCCAAACCGTCCCCGCCATACTCAGCAATCAAACGATAACGGGACATGAGCACCTTTGTCATGTTGCATCAAATGAAACGTCTAAATTGTATCCAAAGATACAATACAAAAGATGATAAATAGCAGGAGGAACATCCCGTATCAGGATGCTTCACTGTCTTCACCGTGTACTGTGGTTTGAATTCACAGTTTGTCTGCGACCCTTAGACCCAAAAAAAAAAATTTTACTCTCATCAGTCCACCTAATGTTCCTCCATTTCTCTTTAGGCCAGCTAATGTGTTCTTTGGAAAATTGTAACCTCTTTTTTTTTACTAGATGGACTTTGCGGTGGATTCTTGTAAACGGATTACCTTCACACAGAAGTCTTCTAACTGTCACAGTACTTACAGGTAACTCCAGACTGTCTTTGATCATCCTGGCGTTGATCATTGGCTAGCCTTTGGCATTCTGGTTATTTTTCGGTTCATTTGGATAGCGATGCTGCCACGTGTCTCTGGTTTTGCTCATTAGACATCATTTTAGCTGAACAACCAAAAAATATTTGCACCTCTTCATAGGTTCCCCCCTCTGTTCTTCTGAACAAGGTCTTGAAGGACCCATTTTCCCCAGGTTTTCAAGGAGAAATGATGTTCAACAAGTGCGGGTTTCGTCCTTAAATAGGGGCCCCCTGACTCACACCTCTTTTTTCTCTACATTGGTCCCTCATTGAATAGCACATTGCTATTATTTTAACACCCACCTTCCAACTAATTGGCCCATAGAACAGGGTCCTGTTTGTTTCCTGAGAATCTACTGCACCTACCGCTACCTTGTTTTCCATGTCGCAATACAAGCATACTAATAACAGCGCTTCATCTGGTTCGTCACATCGCACTGCTATTCTGTTCAACACTCCCGTACAGAATCTTTTCCCCCAAGATGATCACGGACATGCTTGTTCCTCGTCTGTGCCGTGCACCGTCTCATCTAAAAGGGTCGTGTTCCATCACCCTTTCCCCGTTTCAGCAAACCTTTTTGCGTCACAACAGGCATGTCCGTCGATGTCATTCCTTTGTGTGTCAGGACGTGTCGTTATGGAGCACACGCGCAAAAGGAAGGGGCCTTCCAAAACGGGCCCCACGTTTAGCAGCACAGAAACGGGACGTAGGGACGTTTCCTCCAAGTCAGACGTGTGAAGATGCGCCACCGGCCCGTTTTACGGCGCACATTCACATGCAAACACAAAGACGACGCCGCAAGCAGTAAAGCAGGTGGGAGGGGGAGGGGCGCGCGTCGGGCAACATGAATACAAGCGGGAGGGGCTCGGACGAGCGGGGGATGGAGGGATTATCCAAAAACTAAGAGCTTGCAGAAATTGGCGGAGCAGCAATAGAGGAGGAAAGAAGTCATAAAAAAAGACAAGACAGCAGCTCCGTGATGCTCAGCCAGACGGTGATGTCATCGCTTGGAATTGGCACAGTTGTGATGATTGACACCCTGGTAGAGCCAATTAGATGTCAGAGGAAGTCAAATACATTTTTTGTCTTTTTTTTTTAAAGGTATTTGGTGTTTTATGGCAGTTTTCTACTTCAATAGAAAGTCCCGTTTAAAAAATCCCTGTTCTCCTATTCATTGTGTTTTTTCATATTTGTATTTTTTTCCTTTTCAAAAAAGACATTTTGCTTGTAAGTGTTGAGCCAGCCTATTATGAGGGGTGCGGTGTATTTTATTCCTTGTTTTACAAATAGAAAAGTTTGCAGGAACAATTCTTAGCACACACTCGAGGGTGACAGATATCCTGTCACCCTCGAGTGTGTGCCTTTGCTGTCCATCTGCCTCCGGTCTCTGAGTGCCAGATGCTGTCTGCATTCATCCATAATAGCTCTTTGTGGTCCTTGACACGGGCGCGGGTCGTCACACAGTACGGGTCTTGGAACGTGGAAGTACTAGTAGTTCGCTTGTCTTTTCATTGGGTCTCTCCGACACACTTGAGTGTTGCCCCTGAAAGCTTCGGTGTCTCACTGTTTACAGTCGCGCTTTCATTTCACCGCCCAAAACACCACAGGACTCCCCGTAACCCAGCCATTGTATCGGGATGGGGTCCACGCGGGTGTAAACCAAAAGTTTGCTCTTTTGGCTATGTTTGCTGATGTTGTTTAAGCTTTGCCCGCTACGTTTGCTGATGTTGTTCAAGCTTTGTCCGCTGTGTTTGCTGATGTTCTTTCAGCTACACTCACTGATACTCTTTTGGCCATGTTTGCTGATGTTGTTCAAGCTTTCTCCACTACATTTGCTGATGTTCTTCCTGCTACACTCACTGATACTCTTTTGGCTCCGTTTGCTGATGTTGTTCAAGCTTTGTCCGCTGTGTTTGCTGATGTTCTTTCAGCTACACTCACTGATACTCTTTTGGCTACGTTTGCTGATGTTGTTTAAGCTTTCTCCACTACATTTGCTGATGTTCTTCCTGCTACACTCACTGATACTCTTTTGGCTACGTTTGCTGATGTTGTTCAAGCTTTGCCCGCTACGTTTGCTGATGTTCTTCCAGCTACACTCACTGCTACTCTTTTAGCTACAGTACGTTTGCTGATGTTCTTCCAGCTACGCCCGCTGATACTTTTTTAGTTATTTCTGCTGATGTTCTTCAAGCCATGCCTGAAGATGCTCTTTTGAATCTAGTCTGACTTTTGTGTTTCACTGTCTATGAAAACCTGCCTATGACCTTCTAAATACATTATTTTCAACATTATGAGAGCCCTTTAGACATGAAGTATCCCTCCAATAGTAACTTTTACTGGTATCCCTCAATATAGTTGACATAATAATAATAAGACCTAATAATAATAAGATAATAAGACGTCTTAGACATAAACAAGACATTACATAGACTCACATGTGAGCATCACAAACATACTTAATGGCTATTGTCTCATCAATGTAACGTTCCTGACACCTAGTGGCTGGTTTAGTAGAAGTTCAGGACACACAGGAGCTGCTGTCAGCCACAACTCGCGCCAGTCACTTGGAATTGTCTAACGGCGGCCCTGGCCAGTAACACTCATGATAAATGGAATCTATTTCGCAAACCATCAAGACTCTACGTAGGACTTTCCAGTTTGTGCTTGTCGTAGTTGTCACACGCATGGTTATTGTAGTCATCGGTCAGGCTGGAAGGCATCTGGTTCGTGCTTTTGTGCTCAGTAAAAGATTAGCGCTATAGGCAACAATAAAAGTGGTTTTGTGTTGAATGAAAATGAAGCCCCTGCTCTCTCCGCCACGCAAATACTTGTTTTGTCCTCAACGCTGTCGATTGAAAGTTCTGATTGAGTGTTAATGCGTGCTGATCCTCTTTATCTTATCTGATTGTCTTTTTTAATCCGCCACATGGATTGGGGCCACGGACAGGGCCGGCCATATTCCTCTTTAATGAACCAGTCTAGCTCTCCAACCATTAGCAGACCAAAACACTTCCTTTGTTCAAATCCAACCCAAGTGCAGCCAAAACCAACTAATAACCAAACTCTGTGCACTTCTTCCAGTTCATGTACAATATGGTGCCCGCCTTGGCGTGCTGCCAATACACCGCCCGAGTCCAGCCGTGTTCTTCATGTGTTTCATCACAAAAGGTCCGTGTTTTCTTGTCCATGTCTCAGCTCGCTGTTTCAACACAGAAAACGACTGCGTAGTTCTTTGCTAACTAACACAGTTACGCTCAAAAATGTCCATGCAGGACACGTTTTTATAGTTGGACAGTTTTAGTTTTAAATGCATAAAGCAATTCTAAATGCATGAATGAAAGGGCTAAATCAACATTTAAGGTCACTTTTACCCAATTTTGCCGCTTCACTCTATCGCGGTTTTTCAAAATATTATTAATTTATAACTTATGCTGTACAGAAATAGGCATATTTAGGAAAATTGTATGTCATTTTTGCCTAAATGAGGCATTTTCAAGAATAAAAACGGCTAAATTGGGGTGCCAGTGGCTCAGGACGTAGAGAAGGTCCTCACTGCCTCCACCCAGTCACTGCCGTTGTGTCTCCGGGCAAGAGTGCTTCCCACACTGGCGTATGAATGCGAATGAGGGTTCGGTGGGGGTCGGAGAGGCCCTAGGCGTGGAACTTACCCGGAAGCTATTTGGATTCAATGTGCATGCGGGTTTTGCGGAAATATCGTGATGAACTCAAGCGCACACGCACATGAAAAAAACTCAACTTTGATATGCTCATACTCGAATCCATTATTACTATTAAATGATTAAATGAAATAATTACAACAATTTGGCACTCTGAAGATACTGAGCATTCAAAGACGTTGTGATGACATGTAGTATTCTACACTGGTCACTAGGTGTCAGGATGGATGAAACAGTAGCCACTGCAGGAAGTATTGTCCATAACGGGAAGTAAAAAAAAACAAACAAACAAGAAAGTACTCTTCCAATGCTCATGTGTGAGTCTATTATGTCTTATTTATGTCTTAAATGGCTTCTTGTCTGCTTTTATGTTTACTATGTTGAGTAATAGGGGCGCAAAGGTCACCGTAGGGGTGTTATCTCATGTCTGAAGGGCTCTAATAATGTTGAATATGTATCTAGATGGTACTTTAACAGACTCCGCCTGCTGCATCATCGGGTGTCTTCGGTCCGAACAAGGTTAACATTTGCCGAGTTAGTTTTTTGTTGTTGTTGTTTAGAATCGAGGTTTTCTATGCACTAACTACAAAATATTCCATTTATAAATAAGGAATCTTTAGGAACTTTGTGGAAATGCACTTACTGTGGTTAGTGCTGGAACAAGTTACCCGCATTTAACAAAGGATTACTGTACGTTACTGTACATTATTTCCTGGGGGAACAAATGCTTGAGTTTTTGTAGTTTTAGTTTGCATAGGACCTTTTGAGATGATTTAAATAAAATATAATATATACAGTATATACAGTATATAGTCTTAATCCCAAGACATATTTTGGAAAGTGCGGTTTTGAAAAAAACAAACAAACAACTAACTCATAATAATTTCAAGTGACGGTCTACATACAATCTTGAAATCTGCTCTTTGGTCTTTCCCATGGTGGTGAGGAGACACACACGCGCGCTGCATGAGTGCAGCGCTAAGCCCCCTTAAGCTTTTTTTCATAAAGCTCCCCCATTCCACTGCAGATGAACTCGCGCTCCACTTTTCCATGCAGACTTTGGGGAATCCCTTTGTGTCGGCACCATGTGAACGCACACACAAGATGAAGGATTTTTTTCACGCACACGCGTGCTTTGCCACCATATGTGCGTAACGTATGTCCCGTTTTTTTTTTTAGCTGTCTAGCTGAAGAATCTTAGTGGTAATGATGAATGATTCATTCCTGACAGGAAATGTGAAATGAAATCAGTTTGACTTCCGTGGTCAGGAAAATCCACGCCTTCAGCTTGCTGAGAGCTTTGATTGCAGCCTGCAGAAGTTCTCCTCGCATCTCCGCCCTTTCACACACTCTGCATCATCGCCTGCTCCTCGCCGACAGACAAAAGCATCCTAGATAAACGTCACTCTCTGGAGCTTTTAGAGTGGAAGCTCTGGCTTTGGCTCTGCAGCCCGGATGCACAGGCCGCCAAGTCTTTAATGGTTTGTTCATGTCCAGACCTTTGCCAGCGAGGGTGACATACTGAAAAAAAGAAGTATGCAAGGTCCACATTGATGTTTTGGAAAGCAACATATGATCAAAATGTAATACATAAAATACATTTGCTCTTTTTGTTCCCCATTATGACTTTTTAGACATTTCTATTGTTTCAATTCAATATTATTTTTTTTCAAAATCAATATACCATGTATATATATATTTTTTCCAAACTAATTTTCCAAAATTACAACTTTATTTTGTTTTATTTTGACTTTAGTTTTGTTGACTCTTACAACTTTCAAAAGTAACGTATGTAAAAAATACAAAATAACATTATGACTATTTTCTCGTTATCATTCAACTTTTGATTCTGGTAAAATGTCAGCTGTTTTTTTTCCCATTTCGTCTGTTGTTTTTTTAAATTCTTCTAGTAAATGTTCTTCTCCTATTTGTGATTTATTCCCATAATATTTTGACTTCATTTTTTACCATTATAACTTTTTTCCTAACCTAATTTTCCAAAAATCATTCATTTTTTTATATATAAATAATTTCATTCATGCATTTTCTATGCCGCTTATCCTCATTAGGGTGGCGGGTATGCTGGAGCCTATCCTAGCTGACTTTGGGCGGGAGGCGGGGTCGCCAGCCAATGGCAGGGCAGACAAACATTCACACTCTAATGGACAATTTAGAGCGGCCAATGAAGCTAACATGCATGTTTTTGGAATGTGGGAGGAAACCGGAGTACCCGGAGAAAATGCGGATAAAATGATCATTTCTTACTTTATAACATTGCAAAATATTCTTGTAAAAGTGAAACTTTTTTCTTCTTTTTTCGCTAGACTTCTAGACTTTTTTCTCTTAATATTTTGTCTTTATTCTCCTAGCATGCATTGCTACGTGTTGATGTCCAAGCAGAAGCGGCAGGAATTCTGCACGTGATCAACTTCACCTAAAGATTTGTCAGATCAGCTTGCATCGATGTTTGAACTTGTCCGCACCCTTAATCACCGAGCGGGTCTGTTGTCGCTCATCAGATTTGTCTAAGCTTCAGCTTTCACGCCCCGGCTCCATTTCATAACACGCCTCATGCATGGAAGAGATCAGTGTTGACAATTTAGCAACACGGTCGTTATATTTAGCCAGTAAGGATGCGCTTAAAAGTGTTTCTTGCATTTCATGCATTTTTTCCGTAATTAAATACAAGCCATCAACAAAGGTGTCCTGGAGTGCGCCCCGCCTCTGCAACGCAGTGCAATGCATGTCTGAAAGCTGTAAAAAAACAAACCCTCCATAATGCAACCCAGTCCTTGACCAACATCGCCGAGAAGGTTTTGACTCACTCGCCTTCGTGGCAAAACATGCGTGGATGTCAAAAATGTGGTGTGGGGGCCATCTCTTTGTGGTAAAAACTTTGATACGCACTACTATCATCTAATCAAATTTTACGTAGATCAGTTTTGGAATTACGGGCCATTATTTTATCTAAAAAATATATACACATTTAGATGTTGTTTGACCTTGTCCTTTGTGGTACCATTTTCCTTTTTTTCCACCTCATACTTGGTCCCAAATACGACTACTATGTGGGAAGATTTGGTGACCTTATTGAGTGCTAATGTGCATATTTGTTCGCTACACAACCTTTCTGACAAACAAGTCCAGCCCCGTACTGGTGGATGGTGGATCTAAATTCCTTTTGCACCCTTCATTTGATGTTCCTGTCAGTTTTACAAAATACATAATAATTATCTACAATGATAATGTATGTGTGTTTTACTGATGTGTTGATAACTAGTTTTACGGCTAATGCTAGCGCTGCTAGCTGCTGCTAAACTCCCAAATAGTTGTCCTTGGCTAGGCCTACCGTTAACTGGCAGCTCCTACCAATATTTTAGCTCGCAGTTCAAATATATAATCCTATATATAACATTTTGTAATATTTCAATTTTATGTTTCCTCATAATATTCTAACTTTATTTTTGTACAATGTAATTACAACTTAATTCACTCATCACTGCTGGTTCTGGAACCAATTACAGCGGATGAGTGGGTAGCATGTTGGCCTCACAGTCAGAAGATCTTGTGTTCGAATCTCCGTTTGCATGTTCTCCCCGTGCGTGCGTGGGTTTTTCTCCGGGTTTCCTCCCACATTCCAAAAACATGCATGTTAGCTTCATTGGCCACTCTAAATTGTTCATTAGAGTGTGAATGTTTGTTTGTCTGCCCTGCGATTGGCTGGCGACCAGTCCAGGGTGTACCCCGCCTCCCGCCCGAAGCCAGCTGGGATAGGCTCCAGCATACTAACGGATGGATGGACACACCAATGATGATGACGACAAACACTTGGGTGCATTCTGTGGATTGAGAAGACATATGAATATTGTTTAACTGTTTGGAGAAGTTCTGCCGAGTATCGTCGACCTGGGCCAGAAGGGGAGCTGCCCGTCGTGCTGATTCAGCACAAAGTCAGTGCGGCAACGGGACCGCCATTCATCTCAGACAAAGAGAGCACTGTTAGAAATGTCTGCAGTGCTTTGTGTCAGCATGCTGCAAGACTCAACCAACAAGCAAGGATTCCTAATCTAGGAGGCATGAGGCATGTGCGGTACATTTACAGCATCTTGCCCTGGCAGATTATGCCTGCAAAGTAGGCTAATATAGACGGGAACACAAGGCCAGCACCATTAGAAGCAGTCATGGCCAGAATAGCTGAAGAAAAATGTTTGTGATTGTAGCTGGGGCTTGTGTGGGAGGTGCCGAGTCTCATCCCAGAGGCACCCCAGTAAGAAGATCACAGACTGATGAGGCCGTCAGGATCGCATCGTCTGCAAATAGCAAAGACGAGATTCTAAGGCCACCGAAGGCCTGGCTGCACCTAGAAATTCTGTCCATAAAAATGATGAATAGAATCTGTGACAAAAGGGCAGCCTTGGTGGAGGCCAACGTTCAGTGGAAACATCTCCAGGCAGCGTGAACCGGGCTCCTGCTCCGGTCATACAAGGACCGACTGGCACGTAGACGCGCGCCTCCAATCCCGTACTCCCAAAGCACCCCCCACCGGACACCGTGAGGGACGCGGAGGAATGTCTTCTCCAAGTCTACAAAGCATATCTAGACATTCATTTATTTTCTATGCAGCTTGTCCTCATTAGGGTCCCGCGTATGCTGGAGCCTATCCCAGCTGACTTTGGGCGGGAGGCGGGCTACACCCTGGACTGCTCGCCAGTCAATCGCAGGGCACACGTAGACAAACAAACATTTTCACATACCCTCCAGTACCCTTGCAAGGGTGTAGAGCCGCTCCAGTGTTCCACGACTGGGACGACTGAACATGCAAAAACTCGAAACTAGACTAGTAGCAACCTGTCCTTCAAATTGTACTCACCAGGTCATTTCACAGTTCCCTCCCCCAAAATCTTGTGAAATATGCATTCCGTTCCATTTTCTCCCGCTCATCCGGGTCACGAGGTTATGAACAGAATAAAGTATACAGGATATATTCAAATTGAAAGATTGATGTCACTTCTTCATCGTCTTCCAAGCTGTGACCCAGAAAAGTGTCAGACTCCGACTGCAAAAAGATTCGGCAGTCTGAACAATATCAAGATGCAAAAAGGCAGAAAGCAGCCGACCGAGCCGGGGAGGGATTACATCCAGAAATACAACATTACTATTTCAATAGGAAATGATTATTATTGACTCACCGTATACAAAAGGGCATACATTCAAAATGCGTACAAAATGCATACGGCGCAACAAGGCATTCCGAGAAGATGCAGGAGACAGAAGCAGCACCCAAAACCTCCCCATGACAAAGTGTGAAAGAACAGCCAACATGCAAAAACTAGAAACAAGACTTCCCGTGGATGCTGGTAGAAAGCCTAAGAGGAAGTGGCGGCACAGAACCCTTGAGGAAGAGTATGCTGTCCTCCTGGCGGGGACATCAGCCCCACCAGCATCAGCCTAATTAGAGATTGGGTCCACCTGCCTTGTTGCGCTGCCCCCCCCCCCAGCCCACTAGACCCAGCAGCACAAGAATCGGCACCCGGAAAAGCCGGAAAATATACTAACTTCACCGTCCGTTTGATTGACGTACTGTATGTGGCAGAAAAGCTCTACCTCTTGGGATTTGTTTGTGCTGGGAATTGGTGTTGTTTTTTCCGTAACTATCCTGTTTATTGTGTAGTACTACCGGTAGTATTTGTAGGGGGGCGCATGGTGAGAGGGAGCTTCCTTTTTTAGGACGAGATAATGAGCGTTGGGGGAGGAGAGGGTTAGAAATGATGTCATAGCTGCTGCAGGATGCTTTGTTACGCCGCTCATGGTACAAATATTATTAGTAGCATATATATATAGTATTATAGTATTATTTATGCAGTACACACAAATGTATGTGTTTGTCTTGTCAGAAAGGAAAAAAAAAATCACTGGGTGAAAATGATATCATTAGGGTGTATTCCGCCACAACATTGCTTACCTTTTTTACTTGTGTTATGTAACAACATTAAAGAAACACACACACACACACACACACACACACACACAGAAGGGCCGTTTCCTACCCCTTAGGTCAGACCTGGGCCACATCCAACCCATTAAGCCTTCTAATCCCGCCCACCCGTCATGTTGCAGCTGTCAATCACGTTGTTATCGTTGCTGGGACAGAGCTACCTTGCAGCCCAGGCCCACTTTTGGGCTACGCGTACCCCTAAGGATTGGTGTACGCGAATAAAAATGAAAAACGGCTTGACTAAATTAGCACCGAGCACCAACTTTGTCAGAAAGCCCCCGCTTTGACACAAATAATGTGTCTGTTGGGCGGTCCTTGAACACACCATGTGACTTACTGTATGTGTGTGACTTGTATGTTCTGTTCTGCCTTTCACCTCGTCCTTGTTGACAGAAGGTAACGCCGTGCGTGAGTGCGCAGAGGTGAGCTTTAACACTGTCAGCGCATTTTCACCTGCTGCATCATGTCACGCCATACGAGCTCATTTGGATCGCAATAAGCCTCGTATTCGTTCGCCTTTATGTGTAACACCAGTTGCATTGTGCTGGTTTCCGATGGAAAGTTACTGGATCGTGTCGTTCTAAATGAACCAATAACGTCCTTGAATCGAATAGTCGACCATGAATCTTGGTGCGAATGGAATGGTTGCTAAAACACCGAACAATTCACCAAAGACACGGGATTTTTTAGCATTGTGTCATAATATCTCATTATTATTGCAATTAATATTATTCGGGGGTGCGTGACTCCCAATCTTTGCATCCAACACGCTAGGTTGGCTTGTTGCTTTGCGTTGCGTTCAAGAGGAGCAGGGGACATGTGGAGGAATGGCCCGGGCCGTCACGGCCTCGCTGAAGTTGAGGGAAACGTGCGGATGGAGGCTCTGATGCGTCAAGAGGAGGAGGGCGAGTGCGTTTGAAAGGAGCAACTAAAAATAGCCAACATCACGGAGGGAGCGGAGAGATCCCTTCCACCGCCTCCGGCAGAACCACCAGCCGGGCATGTGCATCATTTTACATACGCCAGACAGGAACACACTTCCAAACGTCTACTGTCTGCTGCCGCACGGTGGCCTCGTGGTGCGCACGGTGGCCTCGCAGTCAGGAGTTCGAATTTCCGTTTGATCGTCTCTGTGTGGAGTTTGCACCTTCTCCCCGTGCACGGGTGGCTTGTTTCCCGGTCCGCTTAGCCTCAGTAGGGTGGCTGGAGCCTATCCCAGCTGACTGAGGGCGAGAGGCGGGGTACACCCTGGGCTTGTCAATCGCAAGGCACATATAGACAAACCCTCACATTGTAATTTCGTGAGCAGCAGCGGCATAGTTTTGCATGCATAACACAAAACTAAATGCATATTAACGATCAATAGCATGGAAGACGTGATTGTTGCCAAAGACACAGTGTGGCACCGAGATCAACCGGGACGCCATCTTGGTGTTTTTTGAGTTCTGTGAGAAACTCCGTCCAGTTGGGGAATTCCTCGTCGCAAGCGGGAAGGCTGCGTTGATCCTGCTGCCACGGTCAGGTCTTCAGAATCTTAAATGTTCACTTGTGCCTTTCATTCATCATTTACGTGTATTTACATTATATATATATATATATTTTTTTTTTTTATTGTTAACGTTTTTTTAACGGATTGGCATTTTTTCGGTTAACATCCTTTCCAGTGAGAGTCAGACCTTCAGGAACATTTGAACACTAAAACCCAGTTTTACATTTTACAATAACAATTTTGTCAAGTGGTTAGTGAAAATAAAAAATGCATTTTTTTTAATTTTTTTAACTCAAGCTTGACTGCCCGGGTGCCTTGTCTTCCTCATCCTCCTCATCCTCTGTTTCTCTCCACGCAGTTCATGTTATTAACGACCTCATTCGCTTCGTTAGAATGGGAAGGATTTCTCGACTGTGGTCCCTGAGGAAAGAAACAACGATGGCTGCATAACCTTGACATAGATAGGCTGCTGTGTGTGCGTGTGTGTGCACGTGTGTGCACGTGCATAGTAGAAGAGCATATGGAAGAGCTGGGAATGAATTGTCTTTGAGAATAAATGAGCAAGTGATAAAACCCCCAATCAGGGCCTGCCTAAAGAAGATGTCATCACGTGTTGCCGGGTAGATTAGAGTGCAAAGACTGACGTGTGCGTCCATTTTGGTCTCAGTGTTTTATGTCTGCATTTCATCCTCTTCTTCTTCACACTTGAACTGCCGACATGCCGAGCTTTAAGAAAGGGTGCAGAAGAACCTCACAAACATATTTCAAACATATTATAAACAACCATGATAATCATCATTTCAGCAACAACCAGAACAGGCACCGAGCAAAATGAGCAAAAATACAGAAAAAAAAAATAATAATGATAATACTAATAATATGTGTATATATATATATGTATATATGCATACATACATATTCGTACATGTATACATACACACACTGTGCACATACACATATCCATGCAGTACATACATACACACACATACAGTGTGCACAAATATGTATACACACACACATAAACATGTATGTATGTATCTATACACCCAACCCCCCAAAGCAGGAGCCATACTCAACACCCCGGGAGCTCCAGGCCGCCCCAGACACAACTGCCGCGGGCCATCGCCTTTTCCGATGCCGATGCAGGCGCCCGTAGAGGACCCATGGGTTTACCCCCCCCAGTGCTCACACACCCCGGCCCCAATTTGATTTATTTTACTGTCTGATTGATTGAATTGGAATATTTTTACCATGCAATTGATTGAATTATAATTGTGTTATCATGAGATTGATTGAAGCAAAAAGATACAATTTCAGGATTTCACCCTCCAAGATGTTTCTCTGCCCAGAACCCTTTTTTCCCCTCCGGTCTAGCAAAGGGGATCTTTGATTTGCAACTATTTTCCTGTTTCCAGTCCAACCTTGGCTCCATTGTGGTCTGGGTCCTGGTGGGAATGTGTTTTGCGTCCCGGCTCACGCTGTCATTAAGGGTGCGACAAGTACATGTATCTGTATGGGACCGTTCGACACCACTATGAATGGTACGGTACCATAACGCAGTGGTTTGCAAACCGGGGGGCACGGCGCTGCAAAAAAAAGTTTGGGAACCCCTGCCCTAACTCCTGACATCGGTCGGCTGACATGAAATTCTCCTGATCTGCTCCTGCAAGGCAAAGAAGCGATCGTCTTCTTTTATCTTTGTCTTGCAGATGAAATAGGTCAGCGGTAAGGAGCACATACATGCAATAAAAGCCCTTATTACCTTTGTACTGGCTAGTTCCATGCAAAACCCGTCCAGGGTAGTCAGCTGGGATAGGCTCCAGCAAACCCCCGCCTGCCTTTTGGGGGTAAACGGCACAGAAGATGAATGGTTCCCTGTAACACCCTAACAACTGCTCCGGGCGCGCCCCGAACTCCATGATGACAATCTTAGGGTGTAAATGTCTTGGGCCATTTGATTCGAGTCTGGATACACAGGTTGAAAAGCAATATATTTGAAAAACAACAATTTGCTGCGATTCGATTCTACGGTCGGTGTTTGCAGACGCAGACGAGAGAAAGTCAAGAAATTCACTTCAATTCTACGAAAGTGGAATTTGACTTTGCAGCGCGTCGTAGACCCAAGCCTGCTGGAAGGCACGGGCGAGAACGAAGCCAGCAGGATTTATTGTTCAGACTCTTAATGGAGTCGCAAAGCAGGCAAGTCCGCGTACTCGCCTCTGGTGGTCTGGCTGGTCTTGGAATGAATCCAAACGGGTCCCAACTTGGGCGTTGAGACTTGGGCTCGCTGTGCTCTACCTGCGCTTCATCCTGCATAGCCCCCTTCCAACAAAGAACCTTTGATGTTGCTTCTTCTCTTCATTCGGGAGGTCCCAGCATGACCTTCAGAATGGCTTGCGACGCTCCGTGGAGCAAACAGCGTCTATGTTGCTCCAGATGCCATTTCACTTGCGAGCGGGGACACGAAAGAGCCTCCATCGGTGTCCTTTTGGCTCCAGCACCACGGCCGACACCAGTCGTGTTCTTTCCTGCAGGGGAAAAAAAAGACAGGAATAAAGGGGGGGAGTAGTACAAAGTGCGCAAGGTAATGCGGAGTTGCATATGCGCGCTGGCATTTCCAGTGGACCACGGAAGGACCATCTCAGCAGGGTGTTTGAAGTGGAGATAGTCACGCTGACATTTCTGTTGGGACACCAAGTCCTCTTTCAACCAGGCCTCAAACGTAGGCAAGAAGTACGAGGAAACGCGTGTACGCTCGGAACTTCTGTTGTTGGCAATTGTAATTAGTGATTATGCAAAACTACAGACAACAATGGAGGAGTTTATTGTTTCCGCTGAAACAACCACAGTTCCCATGATGCTTAAGGTATGGGACCATTTTTGGAACCGACACTAGTAGCGCCTGTTTTTTTGTTCTAAGTGATCAAGCGGAGAAGTCCTACACGCACTAAGCGTTTCAAAGCAATTGTACAGTATTTTATGCACTTTCAGTTATTAATCATACTTGTTTGTTATATTGCTGCCCCTTCAAAACAACATCAGAACAACAGCAGCAATGGGGGTTCCTCAGGGATCTTATCTAGGCCCATTTTGATCATCATTCATACGCGTGAGCTCTTTTGTGTCATCGTGTCAAAAATGTGTTCTGACCTGGTGCTGAAAGAAAAATAGAATGCAAGAAAAAGTCTGGATGAAGCCCCATCTACCCACTCCTCATCTCGTCCAAGACGGAAAGGTCAAAAACCCCATTTTTTGTCACCAAATCACACAAAGCCCAGCAGAACGCAGGCAGCACGGAAAACTGACAGCAAGTAACCAAAAATGAATGCAGTGTGGTGGCGTTTTGTTTTGCAGGTCTCGTCAAGCTGGGCGTCCACTGCGTGACATGCCAGAAGGTCGCCATCAAGATAGTCAACAGAGAAAAGCTCAGTGAGTCTGTTCTTATGAAGGTGAGAACTTCCTTACGATCACTTCAGGCACTGCCGAGGGGCAAGCGCCACAGTCGGTGTGATTAGGCTTAAACTTCACGTAGCGACCAGGCGAACGTCACGATGAGTGTCATGCCATCACACGTGCAGACCCAATGAGCGATTGTTCAACCCGTTTGACTGCTTTTCGTTGCTGATTTGCACAAGCAGAGCCTTGCATTGTTCCCGTGGAATTAAACCAGCAACCCCTAAGACAGTCAAGCTCATTTAGTTGTACCGGATTTTTGATAAAAACGTGCTCTCTTTGTAAACACACTAAAACAGCTCATCCTATTTGTTCTGGTTGCATCCCATTCCGTTCCTACACGTCCCCTTTTGGAGCTCTGCAGCCAGCATTGGGAAAAAAAGGGGTGCGGAGCGATCCCGTCACCGTCGTTCTGTCTTGCACGCGGGTGTGTGTCGGTGTCTATCTGGTTACAAAGTTACAAAAAACATATTTTTTTGCTGCATTTAAGTGTGCCGGGAAATCGAATCATTAATGTACGTGCGGTCCTTGAACGCAATCCCTCATTGCTCAAAAATATAATAGCGATGAGTGTTAGGAAAATAGAGTATCAATGTTTTCAATGCGTGATTTAGTTACACTCCCGGGGTAAGTTCTAGAACCGGAGTCCTATTCCATTATTCCTTGCTGCGGTACTCAGGCGACCGGTTTTCAACCTAAACGCTTCTTAGGCTGGACTCGGAGTAGAGCTCCTTCACATGGAGAGGAGCCGGTTGAGGTGGCTCGGGCATCTAGTCCGGACGCCTCCCGGGTGCCTCCCCGGTGAGGTGTTTCGGGCACGCCCGGTCGGGAGAAGGCCCCCGGGAAGACCTAGGACACGCTGGAGGGACTATGTCTCACAGCTGGCCTGGGAACGCCTCGGTGTCCTCCCGATGGAGCTGGAAGAGGTCGCCGGGGACCGGGAAGTCTGGACTTCCCTACTGAAGCTGCTGCCCCCGCGACCCGGACCCTGATAAGCGGAGGGAAATGGAATGGATTTATTTATATATATAAATATTTCATATTTCTTTTAAGAAAATACAGTATACACGTGCATATTTCAGACATAGTTGCAAAGAGTAATTAATCTGATTAAAATTGTTAATCATTTGACCGCTCTAATTACAATATTGAATAACAGTGTATCATATACATCAAAAATGTAAACATTTTGTTTGAAATGAAACATTATTATTACAGAAGTTGCACTTTGATACTTGTATGTACAGTAGACTGTATGTGTTTAGTGTAATATTTATTTGATTGCGCAATGACAGTAAAGGAAATTCTTTTTTATTCCGCGTAACTAACATTTATATCGTTTTATATGAATATACTTTTTAGTCTTAATTGAGTCATCAAATCATTCCTGTATTATTTCAAAAACCAGGGCCGTGTTTCCATGACAACTCGACCTTTGTCCAGGCCTTGGAACACGGCTTCAACAATGCACACACACACACACACACACACACACACACACACACACACCTTAAAGTGTTTTATTTGAAGTCGTTTAAACAAGACGGACATTTTGCCTTCTACTCTTGTCTTTCTATCTTTTTTTATTGGATGCTTGTAGAAAATTGTAGAATTGTAGAAAAATGAAGAAAAAAAGCCCTTGTTGTTTATATTTTACATATAAGTTATTCAATTCTATATTACATATATATGAAATGTGATATTACATATTATGGTGACAATGTTTTAGAAGCATACATTTGACATATGCAAGAGGTCCTAAAATGTGAGTGGCGGTGCTTGTCGCTGCCGTCCTTCCATGGAGGAAAAGCCATCGTTTGTTTTTTTGCCAGCGACAATTCGAATGTACTAAAGATGTTGTTTTGCTGTGATGAATGAATCCATGAACTTGACTACCAAGATGCAGGATTATACAAACAAACCTGCCAGACCACAAGTGACGACCGGTCCGAGTGTGTTTGTGCTGCCCCATGCCACTCTGGCCTTCCTCTCTGTGCCCAGGTGGAACGGGAGATCGCCATTCTGAAGCTCATAGAGCATCCTCACGTTTTGAAACTGCACGACGTCTACGAAAACAAGAAATACCTGTGAGTACAAAGTCCAGCTGCAATTCCTTCCTCCTCCGTGGAAGATTGTGGGACCAAAACGGCAAGTAGAGAGTGTCTGAGGCTATTCAGACTACTGGTGAAGTTTTACAACCAGTTTATCCTTCAGGTGCACTCCCAGCAGTATAGGCCACCTTTACTGAGAACAGGTTCTGGGTGTGTCCTGTTCCTCCTAAAGTCCACCACCATTTCCTGGTCTTGGTGGTGTTGAGGTGCAGGAGGTTTGCATGACACCAGTTGAGCTCCTGGATCAGTTTTCCATCCTCCCGTCCATTGCGGGTACAACCCAATTCCTGATAACAATCTCGTTACATCGCCACAAAAGAGTGAAGCAATTCTTGTCTGGGCTTGCCTCTACCGTAGAGGATAGTACTTTGGACCTGCAGCAACCCCTCAAACTTGGTCTGTCCCATCTAGTTTCCGAACATGAACTGACGGAGTCTGGAGTCCGGTTCCCACCCGTCCAATGCCCCGAGAGTTCAACGGCCTGCATGAATGTGAATCTTTGCAGGCAGAGCAGATGAAGACGTGTGGTGTTCTGCAGGTACCTGGTGCTAGAACACGTGTCCGGTGGGGAGCTTTTTGACTACCTGGTGAAGAAGGGTCGACTAACGCCGAAAGAAGCACGCAAATTTTTCCGACAGATCATCTCAGCCCTGGACTTCTGCCATAGCCACTCCATATGGTTTGTTGCGCCCGACCTATCTTTGCTAGTACTCAAAACCTAACGTGTGAACCTCACGCTGCATGTTCTTATACTGCACGTCCGACAAATTCATGCACAAAAACACAAACGCAGTCGTCCTTCGCCACATCGCATTTCGACTTGCGTGGCTTCACTCTGTCACCTTCTTTCATAAACGCATGAACGAATAAATCCTCGCCGCTGTGCGGGACCACGCCCAGTTATCAGTCCCAAAATATGAAGTACAAAATGGATAAATAAGTCAAATCCAAAAAAAGGCATTCAGAAGACACATTGAAGGCCCGTTGAGGTGCCGTGTGTAGTGTCCTACACTAGTCACTAGGAGTTTGTGATGTAGCCACGGTAGGAAGTACTGCAAGTCAAAAAGGGAACTTTTCCGATGCTAGTGTGTGTTTGATATGTCCTATTTCCTGCTTTTTTGTCCACTTTATTGAGTAAGAGGAGTGTAAAAGCGACTATAGGGGTATTATTTCATGTCTAGAGAACTCTAATAAGGTTAAAACCATATTTGTAATGGCGCAGATGCCCAGGAACCAGTCAACTGCGGTGAAGAACGACACCTGGAATCGGTTGTTTTCTTTCAAAAGGGAGCTTTTGGCGTTTGAGTATTAGTTGATTTTACAAGTGGAATTTTTGCTTCTGTGGTGTGCGGAGCAAAAATTGCGGGAGGACTGGACGATATTCCCAATCAAGCCAATCAAATCATAAAAAGTAATCCCTCGTTTATTGTGGCTAGTTGGTTCCAGACCTTGCCGTGATAAGTCAATTTCCATGAAGTAGGAATTCTTCTTTACAAATGAAATATTTTCATAATTAAAACCTAAAAAACCTGTTTATGACCTTCTAAATATTTTTTCAACCTAACTAAAGCCCTCTAAACATGAAATAACACCCCTATAGTCACCTTTGCACTCGCATTGCTCAATACAGTCCACATAATAAGAGAAAAAAAGACATGAACAAGACTCACACTCGTGTGTGTTGCTGTAAATGTGTTCCAGTCCAAGGGGACAGGAAGTGACGTTGGGGGTTCAGAGCTGAGTTTTAGCTTCGTGTGCGTCAGGCCACAAGAGTAGCCCGTGTTAGGGATTACCCTGCCTCTTGCAAGAAAGCCTGTTGTTCCCGCCATCAAGTCCTGGGCTTGTGTGTCTCACCGCCTGGTGAGAGTGTAAAATACTACATATTATTACGTCTTTGAACGCGTCTTCTGAAAGCCTCTTTGTAGTTCCTTTAGTCCTGCATCCTGACATACGTCCACGCCCCGGTTGATCGCTTACATTTGTTCAGCAGGGTTTTGAAAACCGGTGACGGGGTGAAGGCATGCCATTCGAGGCGCAAAGTGGGGAGGGATCCCTCTACCGGTGCTGCCCGCCAAGTACGGGCCCGGCTGTTTACGAAGTACTTTCTTGTCCAATTGCTGTGCAGCCACAGAGACTTGAAGCCGGAGAATTTGTTGTTAGACGAAAAGAACAATATCAGGATAGCAGACTTTGGCATGGCGTCTCTGCAGGTCGGGGACAGTCTGCTGGAGACCAGCTGTGGGTGAGTATTCCAGTGGGGAGCACCTCATTCGTTGCAGGGTTACGGGGGTTTAGGTGTGTGTGTGTGTGTGTGTGTGTGTGTGGAAAGTTGTTCAAATAATTGCGATTACTTTTTTTTAAATCTAAAATCGGGGGTGTCCAAATTTTGCAAAGGCGACATGATGAAAAATGAAAGGATGTTTTCTAAAGTATATTTTATGAAAACTATTTTTTTCCCCAAAATGTCATTTTTCTTGAAGTACATTTTCTTCATGTATTTATAATATTGTTACTTTGTCCCCATAATATTGTAGCGTTTTCAAACTTGTGTTGATTCTCTTAAAATGACGACCATTTTTCTGGTTAGAATGTGACTTTTCTGGTAAATGTTTTGTCTTTATTCTTGTCAAAGTACAGCAGTTTTTTTGTATTCCAAGTATTTCAAATGTCCTTTTGGAAATGTACTTTTTTGTGACTTTTTGTGAAATTGTGACTTTAATCTCAAAAGTTGTAACAACTTTATTGGTTGTTTTGTCATAATATTGAAAAAAGTCATAATTCAACGTTATGCTGCTGAATTTCTTGCTGATATTACATAATTAAAATGATATCATATAATTTTTCCTTTTTCTTGTTCGATTTTTCCCTTAACGTTTTGAGTTAATTCTTAGAAAACTGCGGGTTTTGTCCTTAAAATATGTTTTTAGAGTGCTGCGCCACGGGCCAAAAAAGAAGAGCCTAGGAGGCGTCTGGGCCACACTCGGCTCACGTAAAATCGGGCCAATCTCTGGTTTGCGGTCAGCAGTGGCCGCGGTGAAAACCCGCAACACAAACTGACATCTCGTTATTCGCCATGCGGAAGGACAGCCGATAGTTCTCACGCAGAATAAAAACAATCACTGGAAAAGCCAACTCGCCCCGGCCAGCAAGGCCGGCGAGAAGAAGAGCTAACGAGGAGGGGACGGGCGTTTTGGGCAGCGGGGACAGTGTACGGGTTTTTCCTGCTTTTCTCCTGTGCCAGCCGAGAGGCCGCTCGTGTTACGTCATATTGGCAAAAGGGGGTTTTGTTTTCCTGTGAGAGCTGGAAGGTGGATTTGTTCTTTGGCCGTGTTGTGGGACCGAGTGGACCACTTTGAGTCATCCTGCGCTCTGTGCTTCTCTTCCAGATCGCCGCACTACGCCTGCCCAGAGGTTATCCGGGTAAGTGCCCTCCCTGCGCTTGCCGCCTTTTGTCGAGCGTCCTCCCAGCAAGCACCACTTCCCTTCCTGTCTGATTTGTTGTCTTCTCCGCAACTATTTTCCAATGCAAACGTCGCGGTACGCCCGACAACGGTGACAACCTGACGGTGCCGCACGTGCGCTCACAGCCGGAGGCCGGTTTTTGTCTTACTGCTGCCGCTCTTGTAAGGTTTCTTGTCTCGCCTTGTATTCTCCGCCAGGGCGAGAAATATGATGGCCGCAAAGCAGACGCGTGGAGCTGCGGAGTCATCCTCTTTGCACTTTTGGTGGTGAGTTTTCTCTGATGTCCATATTCTAGCATGCACCTCGTTTGCCATTGCAGCCCAAACTCCACCACGAGAGAACACCACAAAGAATAAATACAAGAAAACATGACAGAAACGTTGCAAAAATCACTAAAAATAACTACAGAAAACATTACAAAAACATAACACAACAAAAAATCATAGTTGCAGGAGGTATTACAATAAAAAACGTACAATAACAAAAATACATAAAACTTAAAAAACAAAAAAAACATGACAAACATTCTTTAAAAAAACAAGACACATTACCGAAAACAATTGTTAAAAACCTTACAAAAATTGTGTAGAAAAAACATTACAGAAAAACAGCCCATACCTATACCATATCTATGGCATTCATATATCATATATATGGCATACATATTCCATATATATGATATATGTATGTATATGGCATACCATATTTATGGCATAAATACTGTACACCATACTTATGCTTTATCATGGTGGCAACCAGACCAGTGTTATCTTTCCAAACATTTTACCTTGTCTAAGTTCACTTGCACTTTCCACTGGGACTTTGGCGTAACTGAAGGACGCTTTGCAAACCCAGTCTGGCCCCGGGGAAAGCAGACTGAAGCAGCTTGTGACCCAGGCAGAGTCTTTATTAAAGGGCCAGAACACTGTGAAAGAAACAGGTGAGCTAACACAAATGTGTGTCTTAAAGGGACAGAGCTAAGCAGGACGACGGACAACAAAAACGGGCAGCAAGCGCAAAGATCATGCAAGCGCAGACATCAGAAACGATGCTGGGCCTGCACAATTGCTACGTGGCAAACAAGTTACCAGTAGGTGCAGTAGATTCTCAAGATTGTGCAATCCCGTGAATGACTACAGTAATATTTGGGGGGTTTTCATAAGTGCTTCACATCCGTCTGGCATGGACTTCTCAGCTTCTATTCCCCGCCAACATTTGCTGCTTTTGCTTCACAAGCAGCATTTTCAAGTCACCCCACAAGCTCTCCACTGGATGAAGGTCCGGGGATTGGGCTGGCCCCTCCAGAACATGAACTTTGGTGGTTTGGAACCAAGTTTGCCATGTAGCAACAAAACTACACTAATAACAGTGATTGATCCGGTTGGTTCCATTGGACCTTTTTTAATGGATTGATCTCAAACTTTCAGGGGAAGAACCGCCTCATACTTGGAAAAGTCTTGCGGTTAATAACATATCTGGATGAAGGAGTCTACTTACATATCCAAGATGGCCGACTTTATACCAACACGATAGTCACGTGCACCATAAACTCAGCGCCGTGCAATTACTTCAACACAAAAACCCAAAAACGCACAAAAGTCTTCTCCCGCTGACACGAGCTGATACCGTTTCGCTTTCCTGCTTGCTCGTTAGGGCGCTCTACCCTTTGATGACGACAACCTGAGGAATCTGCTGGAGAAGGTGAAGCTGGGAGTTTTCCACATGCCTCATTTCATCCCTCCAGACTGCCAGAACCTTCTCCGGGGAATGATTGAAGTGGACGCCTCCAAGCGGCTGACGGTAAGCCACGTGTTCTGACTTCATGGAAGAAGAACCGTGTCTGTAGGCACGGCCTACACCCTTACATCAGATCTCGCATGGAGCTGCATGGCAGAGACCTTGACTGTTGGTTTGGATGTCCTCCATTTATCAGTGAACTAGTAGTTCTCACCAAGGTTCTTCTTTATCACCCGGTAGTGTATTCCAGTCTTGAGGTGGTCTACAATCTCGTAGATGCTCTTGTAGTCCATCCCAGTCTTTTGCAGGTCTACAATCTTACTGAAGGTTTTGTAGTCCATCCCAGTCTTGTGCAGGTCTACAATCTTACTGAAGGTTTTGTAGTCCATCCCAGTCTTGTGCAGGTCTACAATCTTACTGAAGGTTTTGTAGTCCATCCCAGTCTTGTGCAGGCCTACAATCTTGTCGATGATTGTGTAGCCTGTTCCCGTCTTGTGTCGGTCTACAATCTCGTCGATGGTCTTGCATCCCATTGCGGTCATGTACAGGTTCACAACCTTGTTGATGTTCTTGTAGTCCATTCCAGTTGTGTGCAGGTCTTTGGTCTTGCCCATGGTGGTGGAGAAATGTGAATGGAAAAGAGTTTGTGTGTTTTTTATCCACATAATGTGTTGAGATTAGTATTAGTATGATATGGTATGTATATTAGTATGATATGGTATGTATATTAGTATTAGTATGATATGGGATGTATATTAGTATTAGTATGATATGGGATGTATATTAGTAGTATTATGATATGGTATTTATATTAATGTTAGTATGATATGGTATTTATATTAGTATTAGTATGATATGGTATTTATATTAGTATTAGTATGATATGGTATGTATATTAGTATTAGTATGATATGGGATGTATATTAGTATTAGTATGATATGGGATGTATATTAGTATTAGTATGATATGGTATGTATATTAGTATTAGTATGATATGGGATGTATATTAGTATTAGTATGATATGGTATGTATATTAGTATTAGTATGATATGGGATGTATATTAGTATTAGTATGATATGGTATGTATATTAGTATTAGTATGATATGGGATGTATATTAGTATTAGTATGATATGGGATGTATATTAGTATTAGTATGATATGGGATGTATATTAGTATTAGTATGATATGGGATGTATATTAGTATTAGTATGATATGGTATGTATATTAGTATTAGTATGATATGTATGATGTATATTAGTATTATTATGGTATGGTATGTATATTAGTATTAGTATGATATGGTATTTATATTAGTATTAGTATGGTATGGTATGTATATTAGTATTAGTATAATATGGTATGTATATTAGTAGTATTATGATATGGGATGTATATTAGTATTAGTATGATATGGTATGTATATTAGTATTAGTATGATCTGGTATGTATATTAGTATTATTATGGTATGTATATTAGTATTATTATGATATGTATGATGTATATTATATTGACACGTACTCGGTGTGTGAGGGTCCAAATGCTGCTTGGTGTAAAAAAAAGGATGTTTTTGTAACAACGAGCAGAGCATACTTTTTTCTTCTCCGTTTGATGCTCTTGATAAAATCTTTTTCAAGGATTTTGTTTTTGCTTGCAGAAGAACAATAAAAAGGAGGAGTCGGTCTCAAGCAAAGTTAAGGTGACGTTCATCACATGTACTTATCACGTGTTTTTTCTTTCTTGCAGTTAGAGGAGATCCAGAAGCATACATGGTACCAGTAAGTAAACCGACCAGAACTCTTCCATGAACGTTGCACATTCCGCACTAGCATCGATGCTTCCGTGTGCTTTTCTACTTGTAAATCCTCCCGTATCACGGTTGCTTCTTTTCAGCAGCGTAGAATTCCTTATTAATAAATGGAATATATTTGTAGTTAGAGCATTTTACAACTTTCTAAATTCCGTGTTTACCATTAGAGCCCTCTAGACATGAGCAAAGCACCCCTACACTCATATCACACGCTCTTGCAGACATAAACATGCGAAGTAAGGCACTTCAGACGGAAAAAAGACTCGCGCTCGTGTGTGTTTGGGTGCTAGAGGAGCTGGGGGTGTGCGGGAAGGGACGTTCAGAGTTGAGTTTTAGGCGGGGGTAGGTTACCACAACAGTAAGTAAACTGGGATTATTATTTTATTCACAAAAAAACCTGTTTGTTGCTTATTTATAGTGGCCAGCTTAGACTTGCACGTCTTTGAATGCATCTTTTGAAAGCACATTTTGGCATTTGTATGCCAGGAAATTTAGGCCAGTGCTTCTCAAATAGTGGGGCGAGCCCCCCCGGGGGGCCACGGTGGACTGCCCCCTATGCAGGGCATGACAGAAGGCAATTGAGAAGCAAGGCAAACAACAAGTTTGCTTACATTTCACTCCTTTGCCTTGTCAGCAGCAACGCAAACATATTTGTTTTGATTTAAGCTTCTTCTTTTGCTCGACGTGTCTCCAAGCCGGCTGTGTTGTCTCCATCGTGGTGTCGGTTCTTTCAACTGTTTCGTCGGTTTTTGACGACGATGATTGACACGCGTGTGCTGTGCGGCAGAGCGGGAAAGAACGAACCCGAGCCCGAGCAGCCCGTCCCCAGGAAAGTGGCCATCGGGGCGCTGGCGGCAGCAGAAGACATGGACCCCGATGTCCTGGAGAGCATGCACTCCCTGGGCTGCTTCCGGGACAAGGACAAATTGAGCACGGACCTGCTGGCTGACGAGTGAGTGACAGGACAGAAGAAGCGCTTTGAGTGCATGCGTCACTTGTCCAGCACGTTGATGTGCGGCCTTCCCTCCTAGTGACAATCAGGAAAAGATGATCTACTTCCTCCTACTGGACCGCAAGGAAAGATACCCCAGCCATGAGGACCAGAACCTGCCAGCACGCAATGAGACCGGTAGGCTAGTGCTACTAATTTGTGAACGATTTGTAGTACAGTGTCCTGGTGGCCCCGCCCCCTCGCCACGGCATAACTCCTTCCATCTTTTAAGTACTTCACCGGGAATGCCAAGTGTTGCCAAACAGGAGGCTTTTCAAGCTCGGGCTTCTTCTTGGCACTATCGCTAGCACTGTACAGGATCTGTTTAAAATCCGTGCCGGACTGCTGACACTTGATGTCCTGAATCCCGTCCTTTGGCTTTGACTGCTATCGAGCAGACCCGCCCAGGAAGCGCGTGGACTCGCCCATGCTGAGTCGTCACGGGAAGCGGAGACCAGAGAGGAAGTCGATGGAGGTTCTGAGTGTGACAGAAGGAGGGTCGCCTGTGCCAGTGCGACGGGCCATGGACATGGCGGCTCACGGTCAGAGGTAAGCGNGATGTATATTAGTATTAGTATGATATGGGATGTATATTAGTATTAGTATGATATGGTATGTATATTAGTATTAGTATGATATGTATGATGTATATTAGTATTATTATGGTATGGTATGTATATTAGTATTAGTATGATATGGTATTTATATTAGTATTAGTATGGTATGGTATGTATATTAGTATTAGTATAATATGGTATGTATATTAGTAGTATTATGATATGGGATGTATATTAGTATTAGTATGATATGGTATGTATATTAGTATTAGTATGATCTGGTATGTATATTAGTATTATTATGGTATGTATATTAGTATTATTATGATATGTATGATGTATATTATATTGACACGTACTCGCTGTGTGAGGGTCCAAATGCTGCTTGGTGTAAAAAAAAGGATGTTTTTGTAACAACGAGCAGAGCATACTTTTTTCTTCTCCGTTTGATGCTCTTGATAAAATCTTTTTCAAGGATTTTGTTTTTGCTTGCAGAAGAACAATAAAAAGGAGGAGTCGGTCTCAAGCAAAGTAAAGGAGACGTTCATCACATGTACTTATCACGTGTTTTTTCTTTCTTGCAGTTAGAGGAGATCCAGAAGCATACATGGTACCAGTAAGTAAACCGACCAGAACTCTTCCATGAACGTTGCACATTCCGCACTAGCACCGAAGCTTCCGTGTGCTTTTCTACTTGTAAATCCTCCCGTATCACGGTTGCTTCTTTTCAGCAGCGTAGAATTCCTTATTAAAAAATGGAATATATTTGTAGTTAGAGCATTTTACAACTTTCTAAATTCCGTGTTTACCATTAGAGCCCTCTAGACATGAGCAAAGCACCCCTACACTCATATCACACGCTCTTGCAGACATAAACATGCGAAGTAAGGCACTTCAGACGGAAAAAAGACTCGCGCTCGTGTGTGTTTGGGTGCTAGAGGAGCTGGGGGTGTGCGGGAAGGGACGTTCAGAGTTGAGTTTTAGGCGGGGGTAGGTTACCACAACAGTAAGTAAACTGGGATTATTATTTTATTCACAAAAAAACCTGTTTGTTGCTTATTTATAGTGGCCAGCTTAGACTTGCACGTCTTTGAATGCATCTTTTGAAAGCACATTTTGGCATTTGTATGCCAGGAAATTTAGGCCAGTGCTTCTCAAATAGTGGGGCGAGCCCCCCCGGGGGGCCACGGTGGACTGCCCCCTATGCAGGGCATGACAGAAGGCAATTGAGAAGCAAGGCAAACAACAAGTTTGCTTACATTTCACTCCTTTGCCTTGTCAGCAGCAACGCAAACATATTTGTTTTGATTTCAGCTTCTTTTTTTGCTCGACGTGTCTCCAAGCGGGCTGTGTTGTCTCCATCGTGGTGTCGGTTCTTTCCGCTGTTTCGTCGGTTTTTGACGACGATGATTGACACGCGTGTGCTGTGCGGCAGAGCGGGAAAGAACGAACCCGAGCCCGAGCAGCCCGTCCCCAGGAAAGTGGCCATCGGGGCGCTGGCGGCAGCAGAAGACATGGACCCCGATGTCCTGGAGAGCATGCACTCCCTGGGCTGCTTCCGGGACAAGGACAAATTGAGCACGGACCTGCTGGCTGACGAGTGAGTGACAGGACAGAAGAAGCGCTTTGAGTGCATGCGTCACTTGTCCAGCACGTTGATGTGCGGCCTTCCCTCCTAGTGACAATCAGGAAAAGATGATCTACTTCCTCCTACTGGACCGCAAGGAAAGATACCCCAGCCATGAGGACCAGAACCTGCCAGCACGCAATGAGACCGGTAGGCTAGTGCTACTAATTTGTGAACGATTTGTAGTACAGTGTCCTGGTGGCCCCGCCCCCTCGCCACGGCATAACTCCTTCCATCTTTTAAGTACTTCACCGGGAATGCCAAGTGTTGCCAAACAGGAGGCTTTTCAAGCTCGGGCTTCTTCTTGGCACTATCGCTAGCACTGTACAGGATCTGTTTAAAATCCGTGCCGGACTGCTGACACTTGATGTCCTGAATCCCGTCCTTTGGCTTTGACTGCTATCGAGCAGACCCGCCCAGGAAGCGCGTGGACTCGCCCATGCTGAGTCGTCACGGGAAGCGGAGACCAGAGAGGAAGTCGATGGAGGTTCTGAGTGTGACAGAAGGAGGGTCGCCTGTGCCAGTGCGACGGGCCATGGACATGGCGGCTCACGGTCAGAGGTAAGCG
>QODF01000256.1:97741-194099 GCA_024372805.1 Oostethus manadensis
AACTGCAATCAAACGTTTGCCATAACTTGCAACAAGTCTTTTACACGCTCTGGAGGAATTTTGCAGAATTGTTGTCATTCAGCTTTATTTGAGGCTTTTCTAGCATGAAGCGCCTTCTTAAGGTCATGCCCCAGCATCTCCATGGGATTCAGGTCAGGACTTTGACTAGGCCACCCCCAAGTCTTCATTTTGTTTTTCTTCAGCCATTCAGAAGTGGATTTGCTGCTGTGTTTTGGGTCATTGTCCTGCTGCAGCACCCAAGATGGCTTTAGCTTGAGTTGACCAACAGATGGCCAGACCTTCTCCGTCAGGATTTTTTGCTAGACAGTAGAATTCATGCTTCCATCTATCCCAGCAAGCCTTCCAGGGCCTGAAGCAGCAAAACAAGCCCAGACCATCACACTACCACCACCATATTTGACTGTTCTTTTTATGAAATGCTGTGTTACTTTTACGCCAGATGGAACGGGACACGCACCTTCCAAAAAGTTCTACTTTTGTCTTGTCGGTCCACAAGATCTTTTCCCAAAAGTCTTGGCGGTCATCATTTTGTGTTCAATTATGTTATCCTTGACTAATAGTTTACTAGTTTTTATGAGGATAAACATTTAAGTGTGACAAAAAGTCAGGAAGGGGGCAAATAGTTTTTCACACCACTGTATGTATATATATAGGGGTGTTATTTAATGTATAGAGAGCTCTAATAGTGTTAGAAACACACTTAGCAGGTTGTGAACATGTTGTCTATGCTCTCAGTGTTTATAAATAAGATTGCAAAAAGGTACTTACCACCTTTGGGTTTGGAACCAAGTACACTGATGGAGCTCCACTGTTGCTTGCAGGTCGCGGTCCATCAGCGGAGCGTCCTCTGGTTTGTCCATCAGTCCCCTCAGCAGTCCCAGGGTAAGTATCTGTTGGTCCATGACGCTGATCCTTTCCCTCCGAGCAGCCGTAGCGACGGGCTTTGTTCTTCTGGCGCTGGCATACAAATATGCAGTATATAAATATATGTGCAAAATATATCTATATCTTTGTATGTCATCAGCGTCTGTCTCATGCGCTCTGAGCTCCGCCATCAGCCTGTGTGACAACGCATTTTGTCCGTTTCGGTTTGTTATTGATTCCCGATCGTTTGTTCCCAGCAGGGCTGGGCTTCAGTCGTAGCTGTGAAAAAAAACAACTTTTTTTCTACTTTGCTACACATTCTGATCTGGCGGCAGCACGTGCGTGCGTGCGTGTGCACGAGAGGGGTCAAAAAGAAGGACTACGCTGATTGTGTGGTCACGGAGATGAAGCACAACGCTGCTGCGGAATTGACTACATTTTAACGCACAAAAGAGGGATTACAGTGTTGCGTAAGGTCGTTTAGCAGCAGCTTTTTAAAGGCACACACACCCCCTGTAAACACGCCCATTTGATTTACCCAAGTCTACAGCAATCCCTTTAAGCACTTGGCAAGTATTGGCTTACATTTTCAACCACAAAAAAATATAAAATATAATTCCAAAAAGATGCATGTTAGCTTCATTGGCGACTCTAAAATGTCCATCGGTGTGAATGTGAGTGTGAATGTTTGTATGTCTATATGTGCCCTGCCATTGGCTGGCGACTGGTGTTCCCCGCCTCCTGCCAAAGCCAGCTGGGATAGGCTCCACCATCCCCGTGACCCTAATGAGGATAAGCGGCATAGAAAATGAATGAATGAATGATCATGTCAAAGTGACCATAGGGGTGTTATTTCATGTCTAGAGGGCTCTAATAATGGTAAAATGTGTATGTAGAAGGTTGTAAACAGGTTTAACTAGAAAAATATTCCTGTTATAAATAAGGAATCCCACTAGTCAGGGGCGGGCCTGGAACCAATGAACCACAATGACGGAGGCATTACTGCGTAAGTTTCACTTTCGCATCCCGCAGCCACTCTGGTGCGTTCAAGGTCACTTAAGTGCAAAGAGCATCATCAGTGAAGCGTAGACATAAATATGTAAAAACGTTGTACCAGTGGCACATTATCACATATCTATAAATATTAATACTTTTACTTTAATAATATTGTAAATTATATACAGTACATATAGGAAATATACACCATGGATATACTTTTATTTATTTTTATGTAACCTGTTCTGATAATATATACATACAGTACATAATTTATTACATAATTTAGGAATAATATACATTTACAACTGATCGACCTTAGGGTGTAGAGATTTGCGATAAAATATTTGATGATATATATTTTTGGGGAAAAGAATCTGCACATTTCCAAGGTCGGGCACGCTGGAGCGGCCGTGCAGCAATTTAGACAAAGTCCTTGGCATGCAATCCGTCAATTGGCATAATTCACTTTCAATTCTTTCAATAAGCCATCAGTCTGAAGCATATTGAAAAGTGAACGTAAAACACGTCGAAAAAGACCCTTGGAGGCCTGAGAATTGCAGAAAAAGAAGCTGTACCTGAGAACCATAGACCTAAGGAATCCACTGGAGAAAGCCCCAAACGTTAACGCCAAGCACACGTTCATAGTTTTACAAGCAGAAAATAATGCAAATCAATACATGAGGAACGAAAAGAATAAACATTCCAGGTTACTTTTACCTCCACTGAGCAGTGAAGGACGTCATCGTCGTGTTTTTCTTATTTCTTGGGTTCAATAGTTTCCCACCGCAAGTCTCTGCTTTTTGTTTGATCGCGACTGCAAAATAAGCCAAAATGGAGCCAAAGAAAGTTGATGGGATTTTCATAGAGAAGTATTGAATTCAATGAATAACTCACGGCAAAACAGGCAGGTGGCAAGGAGGAGGACCAGGAATGAAGGTAAAAGCAACCTTACATGTTAATGAATCCCTTTCTTTCGTCGTTCGTCAGACCGTACAGCAAGACCCGTGGAGAACTCCTCACGTGGCGCATTTGGTACCATACCACTGATCTGGGAATACCTTCTTCTTTTCCTTTCGGCTTATCCCTGCTTCGGGATCGCCACAGCCAATCAAAAGTTTTACACGGGATGCCCTTCCTGACACAGCCCTCTATATGAGGATCTAATAGTGGTAATACAACCCTCTATATGAGGATCTAATACTGGTAATACAACCCTCTATATGAGGATCTAATACTGGTAATACAACCCTCTATATGAGGATCTAATACTGGTAATACAACCCTCTATATGAGGATCTAACAGTGGTAATACAACCCTCTATATGAGGATCTAACAGTGGTAATACAACCCTCTATATGAGGATCTAATAGTGGTAATAAAAAAGAGTGTCATAGGAACAGCTTACAGTTTTCATTGAAATGTCCACCCACTACAATTTCCACTACAAAACCGAGCACATCATACTGGCTTGTTGTTTTATGTTTGCACTGAAACTCCAACTGGACTTGATTTGGTAAAGCAGTCGTCACACAGGCTGATCCGGCTGCTCACTCATCCTGCGGGGCCGTTCGTACCTTCTAGTACCACGCATGTTCTCTGCTGTCCTGGGTGAGGCCTTCTTAGCGCTCCAGCTCACCGTCTCGTGGTTTGGAGATGTACCGACGCATCAGGCTTAGGGTCCTGTGCTGGACCTGAGACAACTGCAGACCGTGCCAGTGACCGCTTGGCATGCATTTTTGCGTCTTTCTCAGTCCTTTCCAAACGACACGCAGACCGGGGAATTAATTATTCACGTATTTGTCAGTTTGCCATTTTTTGGCTACACCGTGACGGTGACATCCTTCTCCTTGGGGTCGGTACGTGCGTCGGTTTTAAAGTTCATTTTGGGCAGAGTCAGGAAAGCAAATGAAAGTGCTTAGCGTTGTGTAGACTCCTTCCACGTTCTTTTTGAATAAGGAAAAATTAGCAGGAAATCATAACTAATTTGATCGAAACTAAAACTAATTCTAGCATTTTCGTCGTGATACTGTCTGACAATTTTGTCCAGTAAATGTCACACTTTTCTCCTAATATTCTGACTTTCATCTCTTAAAATGGAAATATGAATTTCTTGGAGATTTATGACTTTTGTTTCCTGACTCTTTTCTCATAGAATCATTTCTTTTTTCATTATACTGCGTAATTTTTCAGTATTTGGACTATTTTTTTATAAAGTTATTACTTTTTCACACTTTTTTCCC
The DNA here is from genome assembly GCA_024372805.1 of Oostethus manadensis. NCBI lineage: Eukaryota > Metazoa > Chordata > Actinopteri > Syngnathiformes > Syngnathidae > Oostethus > Oostethus manadensis. The sequence continues at coordinate 101,867 of QODF01000256.1, forward strand.
GATAGTATGACTTTCATCTTTTAAAATTGCAATTTCTCTTTAAGCATTCCGAGTCTTTTTTTCATAAAACGATCTCACCGTTGATACACTAAAATGGTGGCGCCCGTCGGGACGTTTTCCCAGGCGGGAGAAGTTTGCTCCCGTGGCGTTACCCTGGTGGTGTTTAGGAGTGTAGTCATGTGACTATGTTGGCACCCCGGTTGTGTGTCTTGGTGGCTTCAGGCCAGCAGCGTCGGTATCGGTGCATCTCTGCTGTCAGTATCACGAATGCTGCACTGCTGCCCGCTGATTCCTGATTGGCTGACGTTCACTGAGCTAATTGCATGTTTTTTTCTTTCTTTCCTGCACTCTCACCGCCTCCTGCCTGCTCCATCTTTCTTTCATTTGCTGCTGTTTTGTATTTCTGGGAATGAACGGTGGTCGGGCCGTGGCTGACTCTGGTCATTTTCACCGCTGCATGAAAAATCACAGCCCAACCGGCGGTTTTTCATCCCACCCCAGTCCCCAGACCTGTGTCAGTCCCCCAATTGCAGCCCCGCCCGTTCCCCTGAAGTCCGTCTGAACGGGTTGGGGCCCCGCATACCCAACTCCTTCCAGCCCAAAATGGGCTCCCCCCTCATGCACCCTTGCACTCAGACCCTCCCTGCCAAGCCCAAAGTGTCTGAGAAGCCTCTGCAGACCACCAGATCCAACCCACTCCCCAACACCGCCCAGACCCCCTCCAAGTCTGAACCGTCCATGCCCAATCAGCCACTAGCGCCCTGTATCCCCAACAGTCCCCATGTGAGGCGACACCCCCTTACTGTGCCCCCCAAGCTCTCCATCCCTCTGTCCCTTGTGCCTCCCATGCCCCCCCTGCGCCGCCACCACCTCCACCCTGACCACAATGGCAAATCTTTCCCCAACACGCAGGTGACCCCCCATCCTTCCCCCAGAGGGAGCCCTCTCCCCACTCCCAAAGGTACCCCGGTTCACACGCCTAAGGACAGCCCGACTGGCACGCCCAGTCCGACGCCACCCCCCAGCCCGTCCATCGGGGGCATGCCCTGGAGGACACGCCTCAACTCCATCAAGAACAGCTTCCTGGGCTCGCCTCGTTTCCATCGCAGGAAAATGCAAGGTAGAGTGTGCCGGGACGAGGTTCCGTTTTACATTATATAATATTACATATTTTGTATTGTCATTTTTGAAACATTTTAATTTTAGGAAAATACTTTGAAATATACAATGCAATGATAAAATACTAAATACATTAATATATGATTGCGTAATTATTATAAATATTATATTAGACAAATATTATATAAATGACACATATAATTATTATGTATTATACAATGGTGGAGATGAGAGCAAGTGTTTGTGTGATGGTGTGATTTTTCCACATAATGCTGTTTGGTCTTTTGATTGGCCTGTAGCACATTCTAAAAATGTCATTTTAAAATGTAAAAGAATAAAAACTAACTGAAAAACCTTACAAAATAAAATGTAAAAAGTATTATTATTATTTTTTTATTGTTAAGTGTTTTGGGAATAAGGTCATAATATGATAAAAAGATTTAGAAGAAAAAATAACAACAAAAGCAAAATTGCTGAAATATGAAAAAAAGGAGGTCATTTTACTAGCATGGAGTTGAAATATTAAGACTATCTTTTCTAAACTGAAATATTATGAGGAAAAAAAAACAAAATAAAGTGGTCAGTTTTGGGAAATTAGGTTGAGAAAAAAGTTTAGAGAAAAATATTGTAAGCATAAACTTAGAACATTACAAGAAGAAAGTTGTATTTAAGAAAAAAGTCTTAATATTTGCACCATGAAAATATTACGGCAGACATTGAAAAAAGACCTGTAGCCACGTTCATACCTTTTCACCTACAGTAATAACAAAGCTGAGTGCAGGTTTTTTTTTAGCATATCCTACAAAATACCAAAGTGGTCCCGCCATCCTTTCATTTTTCTGTATGCGGCTCTCTGGCTTGCTGGAAAAAGTTTGGACACCCCTGATATAATGACTCGGGATGAGGACTTCTGTCATCTCTTGCAATATTGCCGTTTGATTATCACCACCTTCGCTGTATGGTCTTTTTTCAGAAATGAATAAATAATTTCTGTTTTGTGCTCTATTATTACCCGAAGCATATTTAAAATAAAGTCATTGAAGTGTAGTATTCTGAGCGCACTAATGACATAAAACATCGATTACCTTAACACTGCATGAAGTCAGGCCTGGCTCGTTTGACATAATAGAATGGAAAAAAAAATGTACTCCTCCCATTCCGTGTGGAAGTGGTAATTTTTTTGCTTCCTAAATTGAGAATAGATTTACAGCATAAGAGTTGTGCAGTGTTGTAAACAACGACTAGTGGGAGTGCAGAGGTGACCATAGGCATGGTATTTTATATCAACAGGGTTCTAATAATGTAAGAAAACCAGTTTAAAAACGGTGTCTATGCTGTTACTATGATTGTTTTTTATTTATTAACATTAGTCCTATATCACAGAAATGAACTTATTGTGGCTAGGTGTGGCTGGAAGCAATTTACCGCAAAAAACAAGGAAAGACTGTACTTTAGCGAGCACGTGGGGGGGTTGCCCATGCTTACTGCCTAGTAGGGGATCAACAGTGTTTTTGCTGGGACTTATACTTATGGGGTACATCAGCAGGGGATCAAATACTTCTTTCTTCTGCTGTATATGTAGATAATGTGAATGCTGACCAAATGGTTGCAATCCGCAGTTCCCACGCAGGAGGACATGTCCAGTCTCACCCCTGACTCGTCACCAGAGTGAGTATTACAGTAATACACAAAAGAAACTGATTTGCTGTGGCGACCCCTGAAGGGAAAAGTAGGCCTAAGCCGAATAGAAGAAGAACCTTGACGTCGTAGAACCTTGTTGTTTTGTTTGACCTTAACATCATCTTGTGTGACATGCTAATGAGTTAAATACTGTATTTGGAGCTCCGGTGCAACTTTGGATAGCATACGTTGAAGATGTACGACCCAATGATGTACTGTCAATTCCAGTGTACAAGCCGCACGTGAGGACAGGAAACTCATCACACAGCAACTTAACACTCAATGGCTTACCTAATGAATATAGAAACGTACCAATAGGAGTATAAAATGGGAAAAACATTTTATGTTTTTGAAAATGAGTTAAACATTTCATTGGAAGACTAGCGGCACACAAAGTGGATGGGGTGGCGCCGCAATGCTGCCTCTGTGCACCAGAGGGAGCCAGAGGTTCTAGAGGCAGACTGAAGTCATCGTAGCGCCCCATTGAACGCGCTGCTCAGACGCAATGCATTTTGGGAGAACTTTGTCACAAGATTAGGACCTCGCCACCAGCTCTTAGCCGCAGAGCTCTAAAACCCGCTGGGTTCAAAAACAAGAAAAAGTTGCGACTTACACACCGGACTTTACAGTAGATTAGTACATCTAATACGGCGCGCGTCTTGTCGTGGTACTAAAACACTGCTTGAGTCCAACTGTACTGTGTTCTTGATGTGTTTTTGGAGTCACATAAAAGGGCGGCGTCCTATTAGCTTGCTCCTACTTGGACACAGGAAGCCGCTGACTCTGTAGGTCTTTGCAGGTCTTAAAAACATACGAACGTTTTTATTCTCCTACATGCAGAAAAGCACAGACAATGCATGTACAGTATGTTGCTGGCAGCGAGTGTAAAAAAACAAGCATACTTTGTAAAAGCAGTACTCTTTATTCGTTGTGTCCTCCTTTGTGCAGACTTGCAAAAAAGTCCTGGTTTGGTAACTTCATAAACCTGGAAAAGGAGGAGCAGATCTTCACCGTCATCAAAGACAAACCTCTCAGCTCCATAAAGGCCGACATCGTCCACGCTTTCCTGTCTGTACGTGAAAAGTAACGAGGATGCTGCTATTATTGTTACTCCATGCATCCACGTTCTGTAGCGCCCGTGCTGATCGGGGTCACGGGTGAGCTCCAGCCTATCCCGGAATGCAAGGCGGGGTACGCCCGTTCCTGGACAAATCATGATCATGGAATTATAGTGGTTTGTTTTATTTGGAATAAAATGTAAGTCAGTTGACGTCGAAGTCCACCACAGGTTTACGCTGCAAGTCAGCATCTCCGAAAAGGAGCAGGAAGCAGCGGAGCTTGTTTGGTTCTACCGGCCTCTGCTGTGCGGCAACGACGTCTAGTCGCTATGTAGGAGCTCAAGTATCTCAGGGTCTTGTTCACGAGCGGGGGACGGTTGGAGCGTGAGGTCGACGGGCGGATCGGTGCAGCGTCGGCAGTAATGCGGTCGCTGTACCGGACCGCCGTGGTTTCCTGATCGATCTACGTTCCCACCCTCACCTATGGTCATGAGTTACGGGTCATGACCGAAAGAATGAGATTGCGGATACGAGCGGTGGAAATGAGTTTCCTCCGTAGGGTGGCTGGACTCACCCTAAGAGATAGGGTGAGGAGCTCGGCCATCCGGGAGGAGCCGCTGCTCCTTCGCATCGAGAGGAGCCAGTTGAGGTGGCTCGGGCATCTGGTCCGGATGCCTCCCTGGTGAGGTGTTTCGGGCATTCCCAGCCGGGAGAAGGCCCCAGGGAAGACCTAGGACACGCTGGAGGGACTATGTCTCATAGCTGGCCTGGGAACGCCTTGGTGTCCTCCCGGTGGAGCTGGAAGAGGTCGCCGGGGACCTGGAAGTCTGGACTTCCCTACTGAAGCTGCTGCCCCCGCGACCCGACCCGGATAAGCGGAGGAAAATGGGACTTTTATTGTTGTATATATGTATGTATGTATATATACACACATAGATAGATACTTTATTAATCTCCAATAGATAAACATATACACATGCATGTATACAGTACATATACATGCAGGTGTGTACTGTAGTATAAGTGTGTATATGTACATAAGTGTGTATTATACACACTTTTTGCAGTCATGGCGGCTGCTGTGATCTTGCTGATTCACCCCCCCCCCCCAACCCCCTCCTCTCCTTTTCTTTAGATACCGAGTCTGAGCCACAGCGTCATATCCCAGACCAGCTTTCGGGCCGAGTACAAGTCGGCGGCCGGTCCGACCGTTTTTCAGAAGCCCGTGAAGTTCCAGGTGGACATCACCTACTCGGAGGGCAGCGGCGCCACCAAGGAGAACGGCATCTACTCTGTCACCTTCACGCTGCTTTCAGGTCAGCCCTCGGCCGCGAAGTCAGGTACTCCCGTGAGACCCTAGAGCCTGACTGGGTTTTGGACTCCGACGCAGACACGGGAATGCAAAAACAATCTAAAACAAGGACGACAGCAAAAAGTGAAGTACTAATAATAACAATAATAATAACAATGATGATGACAATACTACTACTACTACTGCTACTACTACTAATAATAACTAGGGATGTCCGATACTGTCTTTTTGCTGATAACTGATGTCCAACTCTCAATTTCTGGTTCTGATATCAACCAATACCGATATGTGTTTTTTTCCCCAACTGTATTTACAGTGGAAAAGAATAGCAATGCAATGTGACTAAGCAGATGAAGTACTGTTATTAGTATATTTGTATACTACAAACACGGCAAACACGTTACCAGTAGGGGCAGTAGATTCTCAGAAAACAAGACCCAGCATTCACGGTATGCACGCTCTCAAGGCCGTGCAATCGGCCAATTGGCTGAAAGGGGCGTGTTCTTTCAATCGGTGATCGGTGATCAATGTAGAGAAAGAATCAGGTGACCCCGTCCAAAGATGAACTTGTTGGACATCATTTCTCTTTGAACGCCGGAGAAAAAGGGCTCTTGTTCAGAAGGACAGCCCACTTTGATCGAAAAGGGAGTTTTCACGGAAATGGCACGATACTGATTGGTGGCGGATCGACCCCTAGCTATATGAGTTGCAACAAACAATACTAAAATTGAGCGATGTCACATTTTTATGCCAGCGTGGGGCCAATAATGTCGGTGGGCCGATATTAAGGGACATCCCTAATCCTGTGACAAGTTCTTGAGGCCGGAAAGCAAGCAAGAGTTAGGAAACGGAGCAACGAGGCGGTCCAGGAAAAAGTCACAAAGTAAAGGCGAGAAATACTCAGCAGGAGGGCGGAGGCAGACGTCATGGCGCCGGGAGGGAAAATCTTCCTGGTGCGGACGTCGGGCGTATGAACGATAACGATGGTTGATTACGTCCACCCACCTCCGTGCCAGTCACCGGGCCGAGCTGCCAAAAGCGCAGAGCAGAGAACAGGAAGTGAGCAAAATAAGAGCGGCGGGACGCAGACCGTGGCCTCGGTGGAATAACAAGATTTTGTTTGCCCAATCAGGTCCAAGCCGACGCTTCAAGCGCGTGGTGGAGATCATTCAGACCCAGCTGCTGAGCTCCAGTGAGCAGCCTGGCGCCCAGCCCCAAGTCTCTGGTAAGTTGACCACGCCCTCTTCCTGACTTGTCGCAGCAGAGCCGCTCTTGAGGACCAGCTCAGCTCGCGTGGGTCACACGGCTTCTGCACACAGCATGCCCACGCGCATGGACCCGCCAGAGATACTCCACGGGCTCTAACTTAGGTCCTACTCAATCTCCAGAAGAAAAGCCACCTTCGCTGCCGAGTGGAAAGTACTAGCGCGCTTTAGAGAAGTGGTGGGGAGGCTGAGCACCTTGAAACGATGCTATGGATGTAGACGTGGATGGGCTGCCTTTGTTGCTCCAGAAATGAATCAGAACTCAGTATAACGTACTAAAAACTTTCTACAGACAGTTGTTGGTCCAAAATATCAAGCATTGTCAAGCAATACCAGTGGCCAAATGAACTAGAAAGGGCCAAATGAACTAGAAAGGGCCAAATGAACTAGAAAGGGCCAAATGAACTAGAAAGGGACAAATCAACTAGAAAGGGACAAATGAACTAGAAAGGGCCAAATGAACTAGAAAGGGCCAAATGAACTAGAAAGGGACAAATGAACTAGAAAGGGACAAATCGACTAGAAAGGGACAAATGAACTAGAAAGGGCCAAATGAACTAGAAAGGGACAAATGAACTAGAAAGGGACAAATCGACTAGAAAGGGACAAATGAACTAGAAAGGGCCAAATGAACTAGAAAGGGACAAATGAACTAGAAAGGGACAAATCGACTAGAAAGGGACAAATGAACTAGAAAGGGCCAAATGAACTAGAAAGGGACAAATGAACTAGAAAGGGACAAATCGACTAGAAAGGGACAAATGAACTAGAAAGGGCCAAATGAACTAGAAAGGGACAAATGAACTAGAAAGGGACAAATCGACTAGAAAGGGACAAATGAACTAGAAAGGGCCAAATGAACTAGAAAGGGACAAATGAACTAGAAAGGGACAAATCGACTAGAAAGGGACAAATGAACTAGAAAGGGACAAATGAACTAGAAAGGGACAAATGAACTAGAAAGGGACAAATGAACTAGAAAGGGACAAATGAACTAGAAAGGGACAAATGAACTAGAAAGGGACAAATGAACTAGAAAGGGACAAATGAACTAGAAAGGGACAAATGAACTAGAAAGGGACAAATGAACTAGAAAGGGACAAATGAACTAGAAAGGGACAAATGAACTAGAAAGGGACAAATGAACTAGAAAGGGACAAATGAACTAGAAAGGGACAAATGAACTAGAAAGGGACAAATGAACTAGAAAGGGACAAATGAACTAGAAAGGGACAAATGAACTAGAAAGGGACAAATGAACTAGAAAGGGACAAATGAACTAGAAAGGGACAAATGAACTAGAAAGGGACAAATGAACTAGAAAGGGACAAATGAACTAGAAAGGGACAAATGAACTAGAAAGGGACAAATGAACTAGAAAGGGACAAATGAACTAGAAAGGGACAAATGAACTAGAAAGGGACAAATGAACTAGAAAGGGACAAATGAACTAGAAAGGGACAAATGAACTAGAAAGGGACAAATGAACTAGAAAGGGACAAATGAACTAGAAAGGGACAAATGAACTAGAAAGGGACAAATGAACTAGAAAGGGACAAATGAACTAGAAAGGGACAAATGAACTAGAAAGGGACAAATGAACTAGAAAGGGACAAATGAACTAGAAAGGGACAAATGAACTAGAAAGGGACAAATGAACTAGAAAGGGACAAATGAACTAGAAAGGGACAAATGAACTAGAAAGGGACAAATGAACTAGAAAGGGACAAATGAACTAGAAAGGGACAAATGAACTAGAAAGGGACAAATGAACTAGAAAGGGACAAATGAACTAGAAAGGGACAAATGAACTAGAAAGGGACAAATGAACTAGAAAGGGACAAATGAACTAGAAAGGGACAAATGAACTAGAAAGGGACAAATGAACTAGAAAGGGACAAATGAACTAGAAAGGGACAAATGAACTAGAAAGGGACAAATGAACTAGAAAGGGACAAATGAACTAGAAAGGGACAAATGAACTAGAAAGGGACAAATGAACTAGAAAGGGACAAATGAACTAGAAAGGGACAAATGAACTAGAAAGGGACAAATGAACTAGAAAGGGACAAATGAACTAGAAAGGGACAAATGAACTAGAAAGGGACAAATGAACTAGAAAGGGACAAATGAACTAGAAAGGGACAAATGAACTAGAAAGGGACAAATGAACTAGAAAGGGACAAATGAACTAGAAAGGGACAAATGAACTAGAAAGGGACAAATGAACTAGAAAGGGACAAATGAACTAGAAAGGGACAAATGAACTAGAAAGGGACAAATGAACTAGAAAGGGACAAATGAACTAGAAAGGGACAAATGAACTAGAAAGGGACAAATGAACTAGAAAGGGACAAATGAACTAGAAAGGGACAAATGAACTAGAAAGGGACAAATGAACTAGAAAGGGACAAATGAACTAGAAAGGGACAAATGAACTAGAAAGGGACAAATGAACTAGAAAGGGACAAATGAACTAGAAAGGGACAAATGAACTAGAAAGGGACAAATGAACTAGAAAGGGACAAATGAACTAGAAAGGGACAAATGAACTAGAAAGGGACAAATGAACTAGAAAGGGACAAATGAACTAGAAAGGGACAAATGAACTAGAAAGGGACAAATGAACTAGAAAGGGACAAATCGACTAGAAAGGGACAAATGAACTAGAAAGGGACAAATGAACTAGAAAGGGACAAATGAACTAGAAAGGGACAAATGAACTAGAAAGGGACAAATGAACTAGAAAGGGACAAATGAACTAGAAAGGGACAAATGAACTAGAAAGGGACAAATGAACTAGAAAGGGACAAATGAACTAGAAAGGGACAAATGAACTAGAAAGGGACAAATGAACTAGAAAGGGACAAATGAACTAGAAAGGGACAAATGAACTAGAAAGGGACAAATGAACTAGAAAGGGACAAATGAACTAGAAAGGGACAAATGAACTAGAAAGGGACAAATGAACTAGAAAGGGACAAATGAACTAGAAAGGGACAAATGAACTAGAAAGGGACAAATGAACTAGAAAGGGACAAATGAACTAGAAAGGGACAAATGAACTAGAAAGGGACAAATGAACTAGAAAGGGACAAATGAACTAGAAAGGGACAAATGAACTAGAAAGGGACAAATGAACTAGAAAGGGACAAATGAACTAGAAAGGGACAAATGAACTAGAAAGGGACAAATGAACTAGAAAGGGACAAATGAACTAGAAAGGGACAAATGAACTAGAAAGGGACAAATGAACTAGAAAGGGACAAATGAACTAGAAAGGGACAAATGAACTAGAAAGGGACAAATGAACTAGAAAGGGACAAATGAACTAGAAAGGGACAAATGAACTAGAAAGGGACAAATGAACTAGAAAGGGACAAATGAACTAGAAAGGGACAAATGAACTAGAAAGGGACAAATGAACTAGAAAGGGACAAATGAACTAGAAAGGGACAAATGAACTAGAAAGGGACAAATGAACTAGAAAGGGACAAATGAACTAGAAAGGGACAAATGAACTAGAAAGGGACAAATGAACTAGAAAGGGACAAATGAACTAGAAAGGGACAAATGAACTAGAAAGGGACAAATGAACTAGAAAGGGACAAATGAACTAGAAAGGGACAAATGAACTAGAAAGGGACAAATGAACTAGAAAGGGACAAATGAACTAGAAAGGGACAAATGAACTAGAAAGGGACAAATGAACTAGAAAGGGACAAATGAACTAGAAAGGGACAAATGAACTAGAAAGGGACAAATGAACTAGAAAGGGACAAATGAACTAGAAAGGGACAAATGAACTAGAAAGGGACAAATGAACTAGAAAGGGACAAATCGACTAGAAAGGGACAAATGAACTAGAAAGGGACAAATGAACTAGAAAGGGACAAATGAACTAGAAAGGGACAAATGAACTAGAAAGGGACAAATGAACTAGAAAGGGACAAATGAACTAGAAAGGGACAAATGAACTAGAAAGGGACAAATGAACTAGAAAGGGACAAATGAACTAGAAAGGGACAAATGAACTAGAAAGGGACAAATGAACTAGAAAGGGACAAATGAACTAGAAAGGGACAAATGAACTAGAAAGGGACAAATGAACTAGAAAGGGACAAATGAACTAGAAAGGGACAAATGAACTAGAAAGGGACAAATGAACTAGAAAGGGACAAATGAACTAGAAAGGGACAAATGAACTAGAAAGGGACAAATGAACTAGAAAGGGACAAATGAACTAGAAAGGGACAAATGAACTAGAAAGGGACAAATGAACTAGAAAGGGACAAATGAACTAGAAAGGGACAAATGAACTAGAAAGGGACAAATGAACTAGAAAGGGACAAATGAACTAGAAAGGGACAAATGAACTAGAAAGGGACAAATGAACTAGAAAGGGACAAATGAACTAGAAAGGGACAAATGAACTAGAAAGGGACAAATGAACTAGAAAGGGACAAATGAACTAGAAAGGGACAAATGAACTAGAAAGGGACAAATGAACTAGAAAGGGACAAATGAACTAGAAAGGGACAAATGAACTAGAAAGGGACAAATGAACTAGAAAGGGACAAATGAACTAGAAAGGGACAAATGAACTAGAAAGGGACAAATGAACTAGAAAGGGACAAATGAACTAGAAAGGGACAAATGAACTAGAAAGGGACAAATGAACTAGAAAGGGACAAATGAACTAGAAAGGGACAAATGAACTAGAAAGGGACAAATGAACTAGAAAGGGACAAATGAACTAGAAAGGGACAAATGAACTAGAAAGGGACAAATGAACTAGAAAGGGACAAATGAACTAGAAAGGGACAAATGAACTAGAAAGGGACAAATGAACTAGAAAGGGACAAATGAACTAGAAAGGGACAAATGAACTAGAAAGGGACAAATGAACTAGAAAGGGACAAATGAACTAGAAAGGGACAAATGAACTAGAAAGGGACAAATGAACTAGAAAGGGACAAATGAACTAGAAAGGGACAAATGAACTAGAAAGGGACAAATGAACTAGAAAGGGACAAATCGACTAGAAAGGGACAAATGAACTAGAAAGGGACAAATGAACTAGAAAGGGACAAATGAACTAGAAAGGGACAAATGAACTAGAAAGGGACAAATGAACTAGAAAGGGACAAATGAACTAGAAAGGGACAAATGAACTAGAAAGGGACAAATGAACTAGAAAGGGACAAATGAACTAGAAAGGGACAAATGAACTAGAAAGGGACAAATGAACTAGAAAGGGACAAATGAACTAGAAAGGGACAAATGAACTAGAAAGGGACAAATGAACTAGAAAGGGACAAATGAACTAGAAAGGGACAAATGAACTAGAAAGGGACAAATGAACTAGAAAGGGACAAATGAACTAGAAAGGGACAAATGAACTAGAAAGGGACAAATGAACTAGAAAGGGACAAATGAACTAGAAAGGGACAAATGAACTAGAAAGGGACAAATGAACTAGAAAGGGACAAATGAACTAGAAAGGGACAAATGAACTAGAAAGGGACAAATGAACTAGAAAGGGACAAATGAACTAGAAAGGGACAAATGAACTAGAAAGGGACAAATGAACTAGAAAGGGACAAATGAACTAGAAAGGGACAAATGAACTAGAAAGGGACAAATGAACTAGAAAGGGACAAATGAACTAGAAAGGGACAAATGAACTAGAAAGGGACAAATGAACTAGAAAGGGACAAATGAACTAGAAAGGGACAAATGAACTAGAAAGGGACAAATGAACTAGAAAGGGACAAATCGACTAGAAAGGGACAAATGAACTAGAAAGGGACAAATGAACTAGAAAGGGACAAATGAACTAGAAAGGGACAAATGAACTAGAAAGGGACAAATGAACTAGAAAGGGACAAATGAACTAGAAAGGGACAAATGAACTAGAAAGGGACAAATGAACTAGAAAGGGACAAATGAACTAGAAAGGGACAAATGAACTAGAAAGGGACAAATGAACTAGAAAGGGACAAATGAACTAGAAAGGGACAAATGAACTAGAAAGGGACAAATGAACTAGAAAGGGACAAATGAACTAGAAAGGGACAAATGAATTACAATTCAAATGAAAGGCTTTTCTCACCTCAAGGCTCTGCTTTTTAAATATATATCTTAAATCACGGGTTTATTCTTGTAAAAGCAACACTTTTTCTTGTTAGAATACAATCTTTCCAGTTTTTTTAAGCTATTTAAATTTTTTCTACTATTTTTAACTGTATTTTTTTAAATATTTTAACTTTATTTTGTAATATTTTTACTTTCTTACAATATATTATACAATGTTTTGACTTAATCTAAATTCCCACTGTTTTTTTAAGCTATTTAAAAAAATGTTTACTATTTGTAATTGTCATTTTTTAAACATTTTAACTTTATTTCGTAACATTTTTACTTTCTTACAATATATCATTATTTGTTTCTCCTTAAATTACAACTTTAAAAAAGGAATTTTTGAATATTTCAACTTTGTGCTACTAAAATGATGTTTTTTTCTCTCTTGAAAAATGTCTGTTTTCTTAATAGACCATTTTTTACACTTGATATTTTGACTTTATTTCCATTTTTGCTGTTTTCTTGGTAAACAATATATTTAGAATATATAGAATATAACTTTGTTGTCAGCATACGCACCCTCGCACTCCACAGTGGATTCAGAGATTAAGATTATTATTCATTATGAAGGTTATAAAGAATATGAGGAATGATGAGTCAGATGCAAAGATGCAGTAGAAGCTTCAGCTTCTACTGTCAGGAGTTCTCCTGCCAATCTCTCCACAAGAGCAGCACGCTGATGTGCATCCACATCCTCGTCCTCCTGGTGCTCGTCATCTGGCCGTGCACGCTCGCATCAATCTGCATGCTTCTCACGGCGCAACTCCAGCATGGCCCGGACGGCATGTTCTCAACAACAACACCTTGTGTTGGACCACATCGCAGTTCTGAAGTGATGATGAACTTTAACTACAAACGCATGACACTAGTTGCCCACAACCTTTTATCACACAAATCGGAATATTCCTGGCTTGTGTAAGAGTTCCATTCCCGGACTGGGATGCAAGGGAGTTCTTTTGTCTAAATGAAAGCTACCGTAAGAGCTTGATCAAGCGTCAGTCGATTAGTCGTGCCTGGAGAGTGAAGTGCTGGATGACGTAATGAATCAAAAACTGGTCCATCTGCATCCCTACCCTCTCCCTATGGTCATGAGCTTTGAGAGACTGTGTTTCTCAAGTGCCCTGGGAACTCCTGAGGATCCCCTAGGAGGAGCTGGACGAAGCAGCCGGGGAGGGGGACGCTTGGGCTTCTCGTCTTAGACTGCTGCTAAGCGGACGGATGGATGACGGCGTGAATATCTAGACGGTCAACACCACATTGTAGTTTTCCACTATGCGTGTGCATTGTTTACATTTTTGTGTGATGGTGTCCTACTCGTCAGCGGGCTTTGCAAAGCAGCGCAGTGAAACGCAACCTGTAAGTACATGCCAAAAGAGATGGGAAAGGGCAAAGTATTGATGCCAAAAAGCATTTCCAATACTTCGGAATGTCATCAAAAACCGAAACCGTCTATTTCGGCGCCCTGACCACCCTCACCAGTCTGGCGCTCTGAGGATATGTCACATCTGAGAATGGGCTGTCACCTAAAAAATGGGCCTCTGTGGATTCTGTATGTTTGGCGCCTGAACGTTCGCATCTCAGACCAAGGGCATCCACGCTTAATGATGGCCGGCATGCACTAGCCAGCCAAACTGTGAAATCATTGGTTGATGGTGCATTTTTTCCCCGTATTTTGGGAATAACATGGCAGTGGCAGGACAGCGTCAGGACGCCAGGGAGTTTGGTTTGGATGAATTAGTGAAGCCCCAATGGTCTCCAAAGGTAACACCGCATCCTAACTTCAGGAAATCCTGAGTAAAATACTCCATTTTGGTAGTATCGTTGTCAGTCTGAAATGGCGTCAGGTAAGAAGTCCAGCTTTGTGCCCGCTGGGTTTGCCAACCTTGAAAAATCCTTCTTTTTCAGCGTTTGAGAACAATTTGTCCGTGTCGTCGGGGAATGGCAGGAGAACTTGCTGTAGTGGTTAGGTTGGTTGCGTTGACTGGTGACTGGGATTCGTAAAAACGGTGATGTGTGAAATGAAATGCTGTGTCCCGTGAGAGCAACTCGCCTGCACAATCCTCTGCATGGCACTACTAACACCTTTTTGTTGCACGCCAACTTCCGTTTGGAACGTTTGACGGTGGACGTGTCTGTTGCATGTTTTCATCCCCTCTTGAATGTCCCACCCTGTCTTCACGGGTGGGATTCAGATGGAGAGCAAACAGGAGCGTTGATAAACGGTTTTATTACCCTACAAAGTTACAACAACAATTGTTACATATTATTATAAACTAGTTACAATGAATTATTAGATTGGCTGGCAACCAGTCCAGGGTTTTCCCTGCCTGGGATAGGCTCCAGCATAGCCCCGCGACCCCAGCGAGGATAAGTGGCATAGAAAATGAATGAATGAATATTATTCAATTTATTATTTATGAATGATGATTGTTTATTGACGTGGTTATTGAAGCATAAAACGTTGAATAGGCTCCAGCCCAAAGCAGGACCTAAAGGATTACTTGTGGAGGAGTGAGATGGATGCAGTTCTTCCAGTGCTCCAGTTTGCTCTCCACCTCAGCAGAGACTGTGATGCAAACGTTCTTCACACCACAACATCTTCTGCACCGTGATGCTCACTTCTTTTTCAACTCGCTAGTCGACCCTGAACTCAAAGTACAGTAATCCCTCGCCACTCCACGCTTCCAGTTGCACGGGTCACTCTAAATTATGCTGGTTTCTGGTTTAATATGGCCTATTAATAGGAGCAAATATGACATTTTAGTCTAAATGAAGCATTCTCAAGGATAAACATGGCAAAATGAAGTCAAATACAAACGTAAGGCATGAAGAAGACGTGATGATATGTAGTGTTCTTCACTGGTCACCAGGTGTCAGTAATGTTACTGTAATGTGGGGTGAGACACACAAGCACCAGACATGTTCTCCAGAACAAAAAGTCTTTTATCGCAGGTTTGACTGATCTCACAACCGGAACAGTAATCCCTAACACGTAACCCACGCCAAGATAAAGCCCCGACGTCACTTCCTGTCCGCCCCCCACTCAGCTCCCCTAGCACCGGAACGCATTTACAGCAACACGCATGAATCTGATTTACGTTTTGTTTGCTCTTATTATGGCTACTCTATTGGGTAATTGAGTATCAAGGTGACTATAGGGGTGTTATTTCACGTCTACGGGACGTTAATATGTAAAAAAAAACATATTTAGAAGGTTTTATGCTCTAAGTGCTAAAATATTTTATTTATCAATAAGGAATCCTACTATGTGGAATTCACGTGCGCACCACTACATACGTGAGCACACCCACCAATTTTAAAGAACATTTTTTGTACTTAAACACTTGTCTGTAGGTGTTGTGACAGTTACACAGAAAGACGCTATAAACCTTGCAATTCTTTCTACACTCGGTGTGCCCAGCGTCACGTTTATTCTGATGAGATGTGAGATGCTTTTTTTTCATCAGACTTCAGCAGGTGCCGTGGGCCGAGCGGGCCGAGCGGGCCGAGCAGAAGCTGTAGTAGTTCTGCACTTGCACAAACCTACTTAAGATTTGTCAGATCAGAACAGAGACGCTACATAAAACATGCCATTAGCTTTTATTGCAAAAATGCACTACTTTCTGTTTCGGCACGCAATTAGCCGCATCGTTTTTCACAAGCGTGTGAAAGAAGTAGAGGTTTACAGTTCGGAAGTGATGCGATAAACGAGGGATTACTTTCGTGTTGTGATGAACTCGGGTTGGATTCATTGACCTTTCCCGTTACAACCCGTCTACGTGTCCCATTACTTCTATTCTGGTGCTTTACTGCAATGTCTCTGACTTTGTGGATTGTTGTTTGACTCATTCAGATTATTTCTACTGTGGCAGAAATCCTAATTGCTTTCTGAGAGGAGCAATTGCATTATTGAAGTCACACATCTTTACTTCGTACAGTCGCACGTGAGCGAGCATGCTGTGGGTTTGATGATGTATATCATGTCTCTTGGTTATCGTGAATAAGAGGAGCGATTGCCCTGAAGAATCCATCCATCGGTTTTGGTGAGGCGAGGAAGGATACAGCGGGCAGCAATGGGACTAGTTTGGTATTGTCTGGAAACTAAACAAACAAACTATGGACACTAAAAGAAGAAAAGCTCGACTGTATGCTAATTCACGGAAGTCTGACAAAGATGGGTCAGGGCCCCGCCCACTGGGAATTGTCCAAAATAATCCCAAAGTCAAACCCACAGCACGCCCGCTCACTCGTGGCTACATTCTTGTGAAGTAAGGACAGCCCTTTTAATGACTGCGATTGCTCCTCGCGGATGTACAAATGATCGCAAGACTCAAAATAATCCACAAGTCAAACCCGCAAGACGTGTCATTTAATTGACGCGATCGCTCCTCGCGGATGTACAAACGATCACAAAACATTTGTAAAACAAAAATAACCCACAAGTCAATTAATTGACGCGATTGCTCCTCACGGATGTACAAAGGATCACAAGACTCAAAATAATCCGCAAGTCAAACCCGCAAGACGTGTCATTTAATTGACGCGATCGCTCCTCGCGGAACAAAAATAACCCACAAGTCATTTAATTGACGCGATTGCTCCTCACGGATGTACAAAGGATCACAAGACTCAAAATAATCCACAAGTCAAACCCGCAAGATGTGTCATTTAATTGTCGCGATCGCTCCTCACGGATGTACAAATGTTCACAAAACATATGTAAAACAAAAATAATCCACAAGTCAAACTCGCAAGACGTGTCATTTAATTGTCGCGATTGCTCCTCACGGAACAAAAATAACCCACAAGTCAATTAATTGACGCGATCGCTCCTTGTGGATGTACAAATGATCACAAGACTCAAAATAATCCACAAGTCAAACCCGCAAGACGTGTCATTTAATTGACGCGATCGCTCCTCGCGAATGTACAAACGATCACAAAACATTTGTAAAACAAAAATAACCCACAAGTCAATTAATTGATGCGATTGCTCCTCACGGAACAAAAATAACCCACAAGTCATTTAATTGACGCGATCGCTCCTCACCGAACAAAAATAACCCACAAGTCAATTAATTGACGCGATCGCTCCTTGTGGATGTACAAATGATCACAAGACTCAAAATAATCCACAAGTCAAACCCGCAAGATGTGTCATTTAATTGACGCGATCGCTCCTCGCGGAACAAAAATAACCCACAAGTCATTTAATTGTTGCGATCGCTCCTCACGGATGTACAAAGGATCCCAAAACATTTGTAAAACAAAAATAACCCACAAGTCATTTAATTGCCGCGATCGCTCCTCACGGATGTACAAATGTTAACAAAACATTTGTAAAACAAAAAGAACCCACAAGTCATTTAATTGTCGCGATCGCTCCTCATGGATGTACAAAGGATCCCAAAACATTTGTAAAACAAAAATAACCCACAAGTCATTTAATTGTCGCGATCGCTCCTCACGGATGTACAAATGTTAACAAAACATTTGTAAAACAAAAACAACCCACAAGTCATTTAATTGTCGCGATCGCTCCTCACGGATGCACAAATGATCGCAAGACTCAAAATAATCCACAAGTCAAACCCGCAAGACGTGTCATTTAAATGTTGCGATTGCTCCTCACGGATGTACAAAGGATCACAAAACATTTGTAAAACAAAAATAACCCACAAGTCAATTAATTGATGCGATTGCTCCTCACGGAACAAAAATAACCCACAAGTCATTTAATTGACGCGATCGCTCCTCACCGAACAAAAATAACCCACAAGTCAATTAATTGACGCGATCGCTCCTTGTGGATGTACAAATGATCACAAGACTCAAAATAATCCACAAGTCAAACCCGCAAGATGTGTCATTTAATTGACGCGATCGCTCCTCGCGGAACAAAAATAACCCACAAGTCATTTAATTGTTGCGATCGCTCCTCACGGATGTACAAAGGATCCCAAAACATTTGTAAAACAAAAATAACCCACAAGTCATTTAATTGCCGCGATCGCTCCTCACGGATGTACAAATGTTAACAAAACATTTGTAAAACAAAAAGAACCCACAAGTCATTTAATTGTCGCGATCGCTCCTCATGGATGTACAAAGGATCCCAAAACATTTGTAAAACAAAAATAACCCACAAGTCATTTAATTGTCGCGATCGCTCCTCACGGATGTACAAATGTTAACAAAACATTTGTAAAACAAAAACAACCCACAAGTCATTTAATTGTCGCGATCGCTCCTCACGGATGCACAAATGATCGCAAGACTCAAAATAATCCACAAGTCAAACCCGCAAGACGTGTCATTTAAATGTTGCGATTGCTCCTCACGGATGTACAAAGGATCACAAAACATTTGTAAAACAAAAATAACCCACAAGTCAATTAAATGACGCGATCACTCCTCACGGACGAACAAATCCGTGGAAATAATCCGCACAAACCATCGGAACAGAAGTAACGGGACGCCAAAGGATTCTTTGAAGCACCCCCTCGGAGCCCTTTGAAGAAAGGAAGTGAGGAGCAGAAAAGGTGCGATTGCTCCTCCTGCCGCTGACCTCCTGTCTTGTCTTTTCTCTCCGTCTGTGTAGGCAGCCCCTTGAGTAACTTCTTTGACGTAATTAAGCAGCTTTTTTCCGACGACAAGAACGCCCCCGTCCCGCCTAGCTCCCCCGCCAAGCACGCCAGGCCCGGCCAGCCCCCGGCCAATGACGCCAAATGCCCCGCGGGCAAGGACAAAACAAAGATGGCCGCCAGCAACAGGACGCAGGAGCGTCCTTGAGGAGCGCTAGCCGTGCATGTCTTGGACAAAGAGGAAGACGAAAAGCTGCTTCTCTTTTTATACTCCCTTCACTTCATTCAGTAGGAAATGTAGCTTGGCAGGCCCCGCCCTCTCCGCCCCAGCGGGGGGGCGTCCTATCATGTTTGATAGCTTGACTTGTCTGTCCCGCCAGGGGTCATCCGCAAAAACTTTGAAACTACGGCGGCCGGCCGGCGAAGTCCGCAGCAAACCTCCTCGCCCCGTCACGTCGACGCCGCCCGCCTTAAGACAGCGTGCACACGCCCCCCCCGTGAGGTCACCCCGAGGTCGGCTTGGAAACCCGCCACGACGGACGTCCCAGTGGAGACAGGCGGACACGTTGGGGATTTTCTGCGGACGTGAACGACCTCCTCGTTGTATCCGCGACATCTCGGTTCTAGAAATACTCGCACAACCGACACGCTCAAGCGCTTCTACGCCGTGAGCGTGGAACTCGTGAGCCGCCTGGCGCTACTCGGACAAAAAAACATCTTTTGAAAGTTCTAACCGTCAGCTCTTGTCCCAGAATTTGCGTCTTTTCTCATGCGAGTTTTAAACCCGATGGAAAAGCATTCGGAGTTCTGAAAGCCCAAATTAGACATTTCACGCTCGCCACCCCCAGGGCAGGGGTGTCCAGACTTTTTCACATGCCCAAGGATGCCACTTTTGTAAAACAACATTTATATTGCTAAGAATTGAACATACAAAACATCATCTCAGCTTTGTGGAAAAGGCATTATTAATAAATAATATTAGCATATTATTATTCCTATGAACGCTAGTCTCTCTTTTCCCCCCATTTTTGCTGTTGTTCTTTTCTGGTAAGTGTTTCTCTCACAATATTATGACTTTAGTCTTCCATTATTTGGACTTTTTTTCCAACCCTATTTAAAAGTACGCCGATATTTCTTCTATGCTTTATTCTTGTACATTTACTGCTGTTTTTTTCTCCGCGTTTTGACTTTATTATGATAATATTACGACTTTCTCCAACATACATTTCCAAATCAATACAACCTCTTCTGTTTTGTTTTTTTTTAAATAGTATGACATCTTTAATAAAATATTTTTTCTATTTTACTTCATTTAAATGTTTAAATATATATTTTTCTTCAATAATTCAACTTTATGCTACTAAAATGATATTTTTCATCATGTTATTCCCCCAAAATTACAACTTTCTTGTTAGATTTCAATATGTCGACTTTATTCGGATAAATGTACCGCTGATTTTCCAATTTCTGCTGAATTGCTACTTTGGACTGAACTGGACACCCCTGCACTATGACACACAAGCGATGCATCGATCTGTATTACCCGCCGGAGCTTGTACTGTATCAGAAATAAGAAATCTTGAATTCTGTGAAGTAAAATCATCATGTCACGGTTGTGGTAAAAAACATGTACTGTGTATTCAATGACCGAATACATTTACCGTTTGTCTACAGACTCAAAAGGGACAAAGTTGGACGGTTAGAACAAAGTCTCGTCATTCCTCCTGGACGGCGAGAGAGGCGTGCATCGTCCAAAAAAACGTTTTTTTAAGAAATACCAATAAGTTTGCTGAGGAAGTGCAAAGCATGGACAAGGTCAATAAGGAATAATCATAAGAACAACTAAACGTGTCCGAACGAGCGACTGCTTTGCCTCAAGGCCGGAAAACAAACTACAAGTAGGAAACGGAGCAACAAGGCCGTGCAGGAAAAAAGTAAGGAAAAGTACAAAAGATCAGGGATACTTAATCATGGATGGCGGGTTTAAGAACGGTGAGGATTACCGATTGGGTCCACCTGCCTCGTTGCTCCGTCCCAGCCACCAGAAGACGCCAGAGGAACAAGAAACAAGCAACAGCAACAAAACCTAGCCCTAAGAACGGGCGAACAAGATTAGCGATGATTGACACTTGTGTCCACCTGCCTCGTTGCTCCGGCCCAGCTCAAGGAAAGTTTCAGACACCATCCTGAGGGAGTCGGCTTTTCACGTGTTTACTTCAAGGTTTAAATCAGGGGTGTCCAAAGGACAGCTGGGGGGGGCTTTTTATTTATTGTCCCGCAGCACATCCTAAAAATCTGCAGTAATTTTACAACGTAGTCGAACTATTAAAAGACTACAAGAAAAAGTTGCAATTGTGCGCCAGTAACGTATTACCACTCACATATAAATCATAAAATTATGAAAAACATAATTTCGTTTGTGGAAAACAAGTTCCCGGAGTAAAGTCCAAATATGGGAAAAAAATTATAATTAAGATTTACAAAATAAAAGTAGAAATAGTTGGAGAAAAATAACAGCAAAAATGGTAAAAAAAACAACAATTTGGGGAAATTTAAGGTTTGGGAAAAGTTATAATATTATGGGAATATAGTCATAACTAAGATGAAAGTTGAAAAAACAGTAGAAATGGAAAAAAACAAGTCATTTGTATGAAAAAAAAAGTCCATGAGAAAAATGACATAAGAAAAGTCCCATTTTATGCATATTTAAGCAAGTGAATCATAATTCAATAAGAATGAATGATTACATGAATAATTGTACACATTTCATCATTATTATTATTGTAATAAAACAATGTTGCTCTCTGATGTTAATTTCATGCGTGAGAAACAAAGTAAAGTTTTATGTTTTGGAAAATTAGGCTGGGGAAAAAGATTTAATCGAATGAAAATATAACGTGAAATTTCAGTCATAATATCAGGAGAACAAAAGGCCAAACGTATTTAGGAAGAAAGCTAAAATGTTTGGAAAATTACAGAAGCAACAGCAAAAAACCGTCCGAGTGTCATACTAATATTTTGATAAGGATTTGAACCTTCGTCACGAAGCTCCTAAACTCCCAACGTTTGGACACCTCTGCTTTAAACGTCCCAATCCTCCGCGTTTCCCGTGCAATTTGGAGCGACTGGGAAAACCGCCATCCTGTTGCCCCCCGTGGGGCGTGCAGGCGCGGAAGAGATGAGATCCACACAACCTTTCTTGACGTCTGCAAGCACTTCCTGCGGTCCTGGGATCAATTTCCCCGACGCTGGGTCAGCACCGCGAGCCAAACATCTCGTTTTCGTTTGTCATCTCCTGTGTGTATTTTTCTACTTGATTGTATTTTGCATTTATTCCCATGTATTTATGCTGTGAGGAAGGAAGTGTCGCCGCTGATATTTATTGCAGGGAAGGACGGGAATCGCGCGCTTCGGGAATGTAGACGGAGCTCTTCCTGCCTTTCCTCCTTTGCGTGTCCAGCGTTTGTCTTTTCTTTGCATGTGCGAGCGGAAACGGCGCCTTTGTTTTGTCGGCCATGTGCATTTCTTCCCTTTGCTTCCACCTTGGCCTCTAGTCTCCTTTCTGCTGACCGTGCAAATTCTGTTTGTCCGCCCCCGTGGGACCCCGCTGGCGACCGGGTCCCACCTCAGCAGATCAGAGAGGAAATAAAAGCAATATCTTCCATCGTGGCCTCTTCTTCTTACTCGATGGGGGTTGGCATCGTGTTGGCTCGGCGCCGTGAAGCTAAACAATGAAGCTTTTAGTCTGCGTTACTAAAAAGCTTTGTAGTTTTGGTCCCATTTTAGTCTGGGCCAGCAAGATCTTGCCTGCCGGCCTCAACACCGCCAGAAACACCGACCTGCAGCTTCAGTTCCATGAAATTTTATTTATTTGTATTGTATTGTATCCCAGCTGGCGTTGGGCGGGAGGCGGGGTACACCCTGGACTGGTGGCCAGCCAATCACAGGGCAGACAAACAAACATTCACACTCTAACGGACAATTTAGAGCGGCCAATGAAGCTAACATGCATGTTTTTGGAATGTGGGAGGAAAGCGGAGTACCCGGAGAAAACCCACACACGCACGGGGAGAACATCCAAACTCCACACAGAGATTCCAACCCGGAACCTCCTGACTGTGAGGCCAAAGTGCTACCCACTCAGCCACCGTGCGGCCCTAAAGTGTATTACTTTTGCTTATTAGCATGTGTGTATGTTATTTATTTGTCCAATCAGATTTTAGCTTCTGCGTGTTAGGGCCTTCAGAACCAAGACTGCTGGCCCATGGCACTTCAACGCTGTCAGCAATGGGTCTGCTCTATGCGCCGATTGGCTGATCACAGCAAAAAGCTACGCCCAGCACGGCCGACGGAGGAGGAACTGACACCGTTGGGGAGTAGATGTTTCACTTCAATGGTTGCGTGATAAAGTCCGATCGTGGACTGCTCCAGCTGATGCTGAAGCGTACATTTTTGTCTGAACTTTTAGTCACAGTGGGGGTGGAGGAGCATCCAGGGGGAGCTTAGAGTAGAACCGCTGCCCCTTCACATGGAGCGAAGCCAGTTGAGGCGTCCCCGGTGAGCTGTTCCGGGCGTGTCCAGCTGGGAGGAGGGATTATGCCCCACAGCCGACCTGGGAATGCCTCAGTGTCCCCCCGTGGAGCTGGAAGAGGAGGGCAGAGACCGGGAATTTTGGACCGCTGTCCCGCGACCCGATAGGCGGAAGAAAAGTGCTGAATAGACATTTGGCTTAGCACAGTTCTGTTCACAGTTCTCAGGTATGTTCTGTCATGGTCTATTTATTCACCTGTAAAAGCAGGAAAATGCGGAGTACAAGAAATGTGTACACGTTGGCAGGTCTTTTTTACAGTGCTAGTTTTGCATGCCTAAAACAGTTGAAATGCAAATGAACGATAACTGAAAGAGACAAATCAACATTTGAGGTCCAACCCTTACCTTCACTGAAGACGTGACGTGGCAGCCACATCAACACCGGCACCACTTCCGTGTTTTGCTATCTTTTTCAGTCACCCGTCAATCAAACTGCCGCCACTTCCTGTCCAAGCAAAGGATGTACTAAATCTACTTTGGATCCGACTGAAGATGAAAACGTCTGCATAGGACTTTTGTCAAGACATGTCATTTCGGACCCACGTCCCGGGTCGGAACTCCTGGCGTCATTGGGACGGAACTTCTTTTCAGCGTCAACCAAGGACTAAGAAAAACAACAAACAGTTGAAAATGTACCCGCATCAGTTTGTAACTCGGTTAAATACTATTCTTCTCGTGAGCTACCAATTATTCTCATTATTCGCATGAACCCAATATGATAAACAATAAGCTCGATAATCCCTCGCCACTTCGCGCTTCCAGTTATGTGACTTGATTCTGTCATGGTTTATTAAAACTATATGAATGAATAACTAATGCTGCTTTGCGGTTAAATATGGCCGATTCCTTTTGTCTAAATGAAACGTTTGAACAGGCAAATGAGTAAAATAAAAATATAAGGCATTCAGCAGACGCATTCAAGGACGCGGGGATATGCAGTGTTCTACGCTGGTCACTAGGTGTCAGTAATGTTACTGTAATGTTGGCTGAGACACACAAGCACCAGACTCGCAGAGGCTCTCATTGCAGGTTTGAATGATCTCACAACAGGCACGATAACCCCTACGCGGGCCAAGGTAACCCACAGCAAGCTCAACTCTGAATCCCCAAAATCACTCCCCGTCTACCCGCCACTTAGCTCCTTTAGCGGTGGAACACACGAGCACGTTTTATTTTTGTATTAAATGGCTTATCATCTCTTATTGAATCTATTCTCTTAGTGTAAAAGTGACTATAGGGGTGTTAGTTCGTGTCTGGAGGGCTCTAATCGTGTTTTCAAAAGCTATGTAGACGGTGTTTCCCATACATTCCTTTACATGTGGCGGCCCGCCATGATTGCATTTGTACCGCCACAGAAGGATTTAATGGTTTAGGTTTTTTAAATTCCGTGTGGCCCTCCCTCTTAAACCCATTATAACGGGACAGTCTATGAATGTAGGTTGTGGTTCCATGTCTATACGGGAGGTGGCATCGCAACGCTGCTTCGTAACGCGCCTCACACGAGCGTGTTAGGCCGCTTGCACGTTACAGCGTGTGTTCATCACTACGGTGAGATGTTACATCTTTACAGGCATTTGGAGGGAGCCCACGTGAAAGGTGTTTTTATGTGCACGGAATGAGAGCAGCACTCCAATAAGCTTTCCAAACGTGAGATGGCCAAGCAGAAGAGCTCCGTGTGACCAGGAATATACGCCGCAACCGCGTCACCGGCCGTCAGATGCTAGCCTGTGGACGGTGTCACCAAATCCAAAAAAACCCAAAAGGTGATCAGGTGTTCAGGGATGGACTAGAGTCCTGCTTGAGGGTCCTGTTAGAAGACATAGAATGCGAGAGTCGGACCAGACCCTCTTCCTCTTCTGTCGTACTTTCTGACGGTGTGAAATCCGTGGGGGCTGACAGAGTCCTGAGGACGCCTCTGGAGGATGAGTGAGCCGTCGCAGGAGCGAGGCGGCCTGTCAAGTCATCGGGTTGGGCCTCAACCCGCCAATCCTAAGACCGTGAGAGCTTATCAGCAGTTTTGGGTGCTTGGTTTCTGGTGGGCTGGTGAGGCGGAGGCCCGGTATGTGGGAAGTCACCTGAGGTGCACAGAGCCTGGCTGTGGATAATGATGTGGTCTGGGGAAGGCAGAGGAACCTCCTCATCATCAGCAGCAGGGTGTAGATCCTTGACGTCTTTGGAGGGGCTGTGGTCTGGGTCTATGGAATCCGCCTGCTCGGGTAGGACGTTGACTTTCAGTCCTGCTTTGGGACAACCACTGGCCGAAGATGGTTTTCTTCTGGAGGCTTCAAGAGGACTCAGCACCAACGGCAGCTCCTGGCCCAGAGGCCTACACGGCAGTTCTTCAAGCTTGCCTGCGGTAACACAGGAATCATTCCAAAATGCAGGCTTTATCATGCATGATCTATGATTGGCGCTATCAGGAAGCTATCAGGTGTTGACCTGGAGGAGGAACGTCCAACTTCATCTTGCGCAGTTCAGTCATGGAGGCCCTCAGTTGTTCCATGACCACATCATCGCTGGAGAAAAAGGTCTGAGCGATCCGCTCTTGCAGGAACTCCCGAAGCTCCTCCAGACACATCTTCAAGAGACGCTCTGCACAAATGTATAAACATCGAGCTAATACAGTAAAGTCAAATTAAAAAATCTACATTAAGTGCTATCAGATTAATCACGGGGTTGCTGTGGATTAATTTTGATTAATCACAATGAAATAGCATTCATTTTAGTCACAGAATGAACGCCATGAGTTAATTACTTCCCAAGTGCAGCCCGGGGGTCATCTGCGGTCCGCGATTGTTTTTATTTATGCCACAGCACATTCAAAAATATAATTTAACAAGAAAAAATATTAAAAGGAGTTGTAATCTAATGAGAAAAAGTGGTAATTTGGTGAGAATAACGTACAATTCTGAGGAAAAACGATGTTATTTGAGTTGCATTAAGCTGAAATATTTTTTAATATTATGAGGAGCAAAAATGTTTAAATTTTTGAAAAGTTAGGTTGGGGGAAAAATATATATATTATGGGAATAAAGTTGTACTTAAGAAGAAATATTTGGAAAATGTAAGAAACAACAGCAAAACTTGAAAAATCAGCAGGAATTGTGGAAGAATAAAAAACTCAAACATTAAAAGAAAAAATAAAGAGAAAAAAGTCACACTTTTGCTGGAGTAAAGTTGTAATATTATGAAGAAAAATAATGTCATGTATGTATTCATGCATGGAGTTGAAATATTAAAGATTTGTTTTTTCATTATGAGAAACAATACAAAGTGAAGCAGTCATTTTTGGAAAATTAGGTCAGGGAAAATATTATGGAAAAAAATGACAAAGATTATTTGTGAAGAAACTATTTGGGGAAAAACATAATGCAGTTTTTTCCTCAAATAGATCATTTCTCAGCATTTCTAAATGTGTTGCTTGACAAACTTGCTTTACTTTGCGTTCTTTCCTTTTTACTATGTTGGAAAAAGCAGCATCAACAGTGACTCAGCACCCATTTTGTCCCGTGAGCCCAGTTCTGGTTTTCCCCCCATTTGAACCAGTGCACGCTGTGGTCTGAACATTATTGTGTACCACCAAAATCCGACCAGAACACAGCTCATGGGACAAAGTCACCGGTGATGTGCTACACTGGTGATGGGGATGTCATACAACTTCATGTCAATAAATCCAAACTACATCCAAAAGTTCCGACAGCAGCAGATTGAGAATGAAAAAAAGATGAACGTAAAAGTAGTCATATTACTATATGATTGATTGACATCTTACTTTTGTGTATCTTCAAGATGGTGTAAGACATGGCGCTGAGGAGCTTCTCTCCCTCCAGGATGAAAACGTCCCACAGGCGAAGGGTGAGCGTGAATGGCGTCTGCAAAAATCACATCATCACTTGTGGCTTCTCCTCCTCGCCAGTGTCAGACGCGGGTTTGCTTTTGGTCCAGACCACTGAGGCCCGCACACCACAGCCAGTCTACAGACAAGTCCGTGAGGAAGAAGCGCTGACAGTGGTCCAAAGCTGCCACCACAGGATTGTGGACCCGACTTGGTGTCAGAGGAACAGCATTTACTATTTGCAGCTAAGCTAGTAGACGAAAAGTCACGGGCTTCTGTGGATACCACACCCACTTCCAACGGCTGCCATATTGGCTCCATCAAGTTGGGCGGACAAATCCAAGGCTGTAAGTATTCAAGAATGTGTTCACACCAAACCCTCTCCTGGACCTTGCGGGCCTGCGTTCACACTGCTCATTCTGTTCTGACCCATCTAGTCTGTTGCTTTACTGCAATTCCCTGACTTTGTGGATTATTTCCACTTTAATCCTAATTTGTTGGGATTATTTCTACAATGCGAGACTGTCGTGGTTGACTTGCAAACGGAGTGATTGCATTCATTACGTGATAACGAGGGAACGTGCTCAGGGTTTGACTTTTGGATGGTTCTGATCGTAATTGTACAATGGTTCCGGACCCGACCGTGAAGAATACGTTTCCGCAAAGTAGGGAGTCGTGTCCATTGTTACAGTAACTACAGTTATCATAGTTAGAAAACCTTCTACATACACGTTTTCAACATTATCAGAGCCCACTATGCCTGAATAACACCCCTACATTCACCTTCACACTCCTATTACTCTGTCTCTATAGTAGACAAAAGACAAGAGCGAATAAGACATAGTCTAGACTTATACCTTAGCATTGGCGATGTTACTTTTGTTGGTTTTTTTTACTTCCTAGTAGACCTACCTAGTGGCCCGTGTAGGATACTACATATCGCCATGTTGAATGTGTCGTCTGAATGTCACATATTGGTATGTTACTGCGTTTTCTGCATTTGTATTGGGTCTACTTTATGTCGTATACATCTTATACGTATACGCAGACGCTCACTGGATCGGTTCGCAGCTGAGTGTGAACCTTCACCTATGCTCATGAGCTTTGGGTAGTGACCGAAAGGACAAGATGGCGAGTACAAGCGGCCGAAATGAGTTTTCTCCGCAGGGTGGCTGGGCTCTCCCTTAGAGATAGGGTGAGAAGCACCGTCATCCGGGAGAGACTCCTCATGGCTCGGGCGTCTGGTTAGGATGCCTCCCTGTGTAGGCGTTCAGGGCACGGTAGGGGAAGACCTAGGACACGTTGGAGAGACCAGGTCTCTCCACTGGCCTGGGAACGCCTCGGGATCTGCCGGGAGGAGCTGGACGAAGTGGCCGGGAAGTGGCGAGTCTGGGCTTCCCTGCTTAGGCCGCTGCCCCCGCGACCCGACCTCGGATAAGCGGAAGAAAATGGATGGACGTCTTCTACTACATTGGGTCTTGGGTGTGATCGTGGTTGTAGGGGTGTTAGGTCTAATAACGTTAAAAAGCACATGCAGAAGGTTGTCTATGCTCCAACGATGAAGATATTCCATTTAGAAGTAAGGACTCCTGCTCTGCAGAAATTCACTTATCACGCCAGTCTGGAACTAATTGACCGCAATAAATGAGGGAACATAACGCTAGCGTAAATGATGTGCATATCTTCGGAAGTTAGGACATCAGCAATTACAATCTACGTCGGGTTACTCACCCTGTCAATGAAACATTGCATGAACCATTTAGGCGTGTAAACGCCCGCCGACATCTGTTCTTTGTCCTGCGGAGAAACACGTCATCAAGCATCAAGTATGCTTGATATCACGTCCCGTTTGACTGAAGACCATCTCACCAGATGTTTCTTCAGTTTAGGGATGAGTTTGGAAATGATCTGATCGTGATGTGCCTGGAATCGCTGAAGCTTTGGGAACCCAGGAACGAAGAATCCTAGTGAACGACAAAGAAGAATGCGTCTTGTAGCTCCGCCTCTTTAAAAGTGGACGTGTTGCTGGATTTGATACACTCAAATAGCTTTTCTCATAGGGGCCTGCAGGACACACACCCACATACACTCACATAGCACAATTCGAGTTGCGCAACACTTAGATATGACTCATGGAAAAAGACTGGGCGTCACACAATAGATGCATTGCTCTCATTATCACCAGAATGATAATGTCACTTGCACACAATTTAACTTTCACTTTGCGGGCACACAAGCTTAACTCTCACTTTCTAGAGGGGTCCACTGATCACAAATTCAAGGCGAGTTTCACAGTGTGAGATCTTAAAGAGGTTTTAAGTAGACCCTAAAAAGGCAACTTGAAATGGGAGTAAGACAAAAACAATTTTGAGAAAGCAATTTCCTGCCAGCAAGCAATAAAGTGAAATATGCAGTTCATCGGCTAATCAAAAGTTTGAGACTAAAGCTTTTAAAAGCCATAAATATGCATTTAATGTCATTTTCTCCCAGGTATTCACACTGTCATGATCTCTCGACTCAAAAGGCAAAAAAGTGTTCTGTCTTTGAACGTGTTCGGATTCTTAATATAACCCACGCTTAAAATAGCAAGTAAACGTATTATAGACGGTTACACACTATACTCCCAATGTCCGTGAAGGCACCACGTCAGCCGCGTGGCCGAATCACCTGACTCGTACGTGCCCGCTCGGTCCGCTCGCGAGAATGCACTCGACCAATCACGTTCCATGCAGCGCGCTCTACAAGCAGTCAGTGCGGTTCCATTCAAAATGTGCAGCAGGTTGGTAGCTTAGCAAACATCTGCTGTGCCCGTGCTAATCTTTCCGTGGGCCTTAACTCACAGCGACGGCTTGTTACCGGAGCAGAATCTACCTGCCGAAGCCGTGGGGTGCCGCGTTTGTTCATGGAATTGGTGAGTCTGGTTGTCCATTTGGTTGAGGAGCGCTAATGCTAATGCTAATGCTAATGCTAATGCTAATGCTAGCGCTAGCATAACAAGTGACTTGGTTGAGAGCTTGGCCTTTCCCGGGCTTTGGTCTTTCCTTCCTATTTATATGTATGTGTTCTGAGGCACATAATGTGACTGGTTGTTTTACCTACTGCTGTTTGTTTAATGCACTTTTTAGCCATTCATGTTACAAATATATACGCGTATAATGTACCTCATTAGAGGGTTGTGTCAGGAAGGAAGGGCAAATCAAAACCTCAAACAGATCAAAATGTTTCACTGTGGCGACCCCTGATGGGATAAGCAGGGATAAGCCGAAAGGAAAAGAAGATGTTACAAATTGAATGTAGCATTATGCTAACTTTAAAGGCCCCTTTGACATGAAATATATGTGACACTAGCTAGTGGAAAGAAACACAAATGATTGAATAATGGTCCTGTTCATTTATGCAGGCCAGGTGAGCCTTGTTGGGCTCCACACGATGGCGAGCTGACGGACACCCGGCTGGGGGCTTGAAAATCACTACTCCGCTAACAACGTCCTCCTGCTGGTCCGGTAGGAGGCTGTTGCAGCCAAAACAGCCGACCCAGTCCATTCATCCATCCATTTCCTTCCGCTTATCCGAGGTCGGGTCGCGGGGGCAGCAGCCTAAGCAGGGAAGTCCAGACGTCCCGCTCCTCGGCCACTTCGTCCAGCTCTTCCCGGCGGATGCCGAGGCGTTCCCAGGCCAGCTGAAAGACATAGTCTCTCCAGCGTTTCCCGGGTCTTCCCCAAGGCCTCCTACCGGTCGGACGTCCCCTGAACACCTCCCCATGAAGGCGTCCGGGAGGCATCCTAACCAGATGCCTGAGCCAACTCATCTGGCTCCTCTCAATGCGGAGGAGCAGCGGTTCTACTCTGAGTCTCTCCCGGATGACAGTGCTTCTCACCCTATCTCTAAGGGAGAGCCCAGCCACCCTGCGGAGAAAACTCATTCGCTGGTTGTACCTGCAATCTTGTCCTTTCGGTCATTACCCAAAGCTCATGAGCTTCTCGATGAAGCCAGCAGGACCACGTCATCTGCAAAAAGCAGAGACCGAATCCCGTGGCCACCAAACTGAAACGCCTCAACGCCCCGGCTGCGCCTAGTAATTCTGTCATTAAAGTAACGGACAGAATCGGTGACAAAGGGAAGCCCCGGCGGAGTCCAACTCTCACTGGAAACGGGTCCGACTTATTCCCGGCAATGCGAACCAAACTCTGACACCGGTCATACAGGGAACGAACCACCTAGATTAAGTGGTCCGATACCCCATAATCCCAGGAGCACTCCACACAGAATTCTCTGAGGAACACGGTCGAATGCCTTCTGCAAGTCCACAAATCTTATGGAGACTGGTTGGGCAAACTCCCGTGCACCCTCAAGGACCCTGTCGAGAGTATAGAGCTGGTCCACAGTTCCACGACCAGGATAAAAACCACACTGCTTCTCCTAAATCCGAGATTTGACTATCCGGCGGATCCTCCTCCCCTGAATAGACCTTACCAGAAAGGCTGAGAAGTGTGATCCCACAAAAGTTAAAACACACCCTCCGGTACCTCTTCTTGAAAGCGGGACCACCACCCCAGTCTGCCAGTCCAGGTGCACCGACCCAGATGTCCATGCTACTGCAGAGTCGTGTCAACCAAGACATGCCCTTATTATCCAGGGCGGATCTCATCTACTCCCAGGGCCTTGTCACCAAGGAGGTTTTTGACAACCTCGGTAACCTCAGACCCAGAGATAGGGGAACCCGCCTCAGAGTCCCCGGGCACTGCTTCCACGTGTGGGTGGGATTGGGAAGGTCTTCAAAGTATTCCCTCCACCAGTCCACAACATCTCGAGTCGAGGTCAGCAGCACACCGTCCCACCATACACGGTGTTGACTGTGCACTGCTTCCCCATCCTGAGACGGTGGTGGACCAGAATCTCTTTGAAGCGATCCAGAAGTCGTTTTCCATGGCCTCTCCGAACTCCTCCCTTGCCTGAGTTTTTGCCTCAGTGACTGCCAGAGCCGCAGACCGCCTGACCTGCCGGTACCTGTCAGCTGCCTCCGGAGTCCCATGGGCCAAAACGGCCTGATGGGACTCTTTCTTCAGCTTGACGGCATCCCTCACCGCTGGTGTCCACCAACGGGTCCTGGGATTACCGCCACGACAGGCACCGACCACATTACGGCCACAGCTCCGATCAGCCGCATCGACAATGGAGGCACGAAACATCGCCCACTCGGACTCAATGTCTGCTGCCTTCTTCGGAACTTGGTCAAAGCTCTCCCGCAGATGGGAGTTGAAACTCTTTCTGACAGGGGACTCTGCCAGACGTGCCCAGCAGACCCTCAAAATGTGTTTGGGTATGCCAGGTCTGACCGGCATCCTCCCCCACCATCGGAACCAACTTACCACCAGGTGGTGATCGGTTGACAGCTCCGCCCCTCTCTCCACCCGGATGTCCAAAACATGTGGCCGCAAGTCCGATGACACGACCACAAAGTCAATCATCGAACTGCGGCCCAGGGTGTCCTGATGCCAAGTGCACATGTGGACACCCTTATGCTTGAACATGGTGTTCGTTATAGACAATCCGTGACGAGCACAGAAGTCCAATAACAAGACACCACTCGGGTTAAGATCAGGGCCGTTCCTCCCAATCACACCTCTTCTCCAGGTCTCACTGTGGCTGCCAACATGAGCGTTGAAGTCACCCAGCAGAACAAGGGAATCCCCCGACGGAGCACTTTCTAGTACTTCCTCTAAGGACTCCAAAAAGGGTGGGTATTCTGAACTGCTGTTTAGTCCATAAGCACAACAACAGTCAGGACCCGTCCCCCCACCCGAATTTATTATTATGGATGTGGTGGGAGATTTCTTGATGCAATCTCTGCCTGTTATTGTTGTCTATATCAGTGCACTGAAAAACCGCTTGTATTTCTGCAGACTGTAAATAATATTAAGGGGTAAATGTTGTCTGTTTAACACTGACACTTGTGTGTCATCGTTTAGTATACCGATGGCTCCCAGAGTTGAGCTAGGTCTTCTGGTTTTAGCCCATAATTACCAACTAATAGCTCTACTTTCACCTTAAGCCCTGCCCTAAATTAGTGTTGGCCCACACAAAGATGCAACATTGAACTGCATAAGCAAAAGCATAAGTGCTTTCGGTCAATCTTTCCTGTCGATGTCATCGCTGTAACCAAATATATAATATTTTTTTAAAATGCCATTTTCATTGGCAACGCTTTTCAAAGGACCAGGAGGAAAAGCCAAGGAAAAGAAACAGCCAACACCAAAGTCCGTTAGGAAAGCTCAGCTTACCATGCATGGCGTGTTTGCGATCGGTCAGCAGCAGCGTCAGCGCCCAGAAGGCTTCTTCCTCGTTCATGTACATGAGCAGCAGTGCAGCAATCTGACTCATCCCCTGGCAGTAGCTCACTTCCTGCACACCAAACACAGCCAGTACTATTACAGTTTGGCCTTCTTTTACGTAAATGTTCATAACATTTATTACACATACACGCACTGTTGAGGCATGGGCAAATATGGCTCATTATGGTTTTCAAACCAGTCCTCTATCGTAGTTCCTCAAGACCGGAAGATGAGGCTTTGATCCAAAACAAAGTGGGGGTTTGTTTACAAAGGAGCGTAAGATCGTGTAAAGAAGAGGGACAAAGAAGCAAGCTTAATATGACAAAGTTCTGCAGGAGAGTCATATCTTTAGATGTTTGGGTGTTCCGCTGTGTTTTTGTCGCATTTGAGAAAGAACCTTCAAACTGGTAGAAAAGATGCATTTCATATATCGTTATACTGGTCCCAGTTGATTCTGGTGTATAGGTCACGTAATAATGACACCTCATTGGTGTTACATCCAGATCTTGAAAACCTTGAAGGCTTTAAGAACTAAACTTTGTGATCTGAAAAGTACACCAGTACCTCCGCTTTAATTCCCTCCTAAAAGGTCTGAGAAAATCACATTTTACAAAAACTGTGGCATTTTCTTCCCATAGAAAATAATGGAAATCCAATCAATTCCAGGAGCAGGAAATACATTTTATAGAGAATAATTAGTATTGCATGCCTGCCGAAAATAATGTGATAATTATAAATGAAGAATGAAGGATCACTTTTAGATTCTTGTTGGCAAAGACGGCGAGGAACTGGACCACGCATGCGGCATCTTTGTACTTTGCCATGAATTCTCTCTTTAAACCCAGTAGTGTTTCTCACCTTCTTTTTTTAAATTGATGGCTTTCTTTGGCCCCGTGGCAGGTTATTTTGCGGTCGCACTCAATTTCAAAAAACAATGCACGGTTGGTGAGTCAGCAACATACAGGGTGTTTTGTTTGGGTACTCCGTTCTGCGGAATGATACAGTCTAGTTTGTACGATAAACAAACCATTACTGTCACATATCATGGCTGCCTCCTTGTTGCCGTCTGATTCCTTTTAAAGATATTTTTGTAGCTAGCTTTTCCTTTTGTTGTTTAAGCTCAACGTGTCCCCGTCTCGGTTATTGTAAAACACTGCACGTAATAAACCAGCCCTGTGCTGTATTGTTCTGTGGTTTCTGACTCACTGTCCAAGTGTTTAATGGAGTCTGGCTGCTAAATAACCAGCCATGGGGCCAAAAAAATTGAAACAAAGATGGCAGATCTCCTTGTCCTCTTCGCTTCAACAAAGATAAGTGATTGAAATGTTCATGTATCGTTTCCTTTTTGCTTGTACAGTATAACTACAATTATTCTTTGTTATTATTGTGGGTGCGTGGGATGCATTCATTGAATTTGCAAAAAATAATACATGTATTATTTTTTTGTCTGACCTTTTAGAACCGATTGATACCAAAAACCACCCTCCATTTTTTTTGGTTACATTTGTCTCTGAATCTGGGCTCCAAAGCTAACAGAAAACACCACAAGATAGCTCCTTTTCGTGTATGTCTGCAGACAGACAGAAAAGACTTTCCACTCAGATACTGGCATGTTCTCCTTACGCCAGTATCTGAGTGACTGGAGTGCTGAATCGGCAGGAAAACAGACACTGCTTCCACCGCAAAATAAAAGCAGGAAACAAAAGCACGGCGAGGATTTTGAACCTCGGTTAGCATCATTAATATGTTCCAGAAGGTCCGACTGTTAACAGAAATGTAGTCTAACCCAAAATATTTCCCATAAGCAATAAAGCCAAACACACACAACACATTTTTATGGTTTTACATACAATATGAATACTGTACATATACTGTACATGTTGACTTAAAGGGGTACCTGAACATTTAAGGATTTTTACCATCACCGAAGATGTGTTTTTTACACGGACGCCACCTTTTGTGTTTTTGCATTGAGTCCTTTCTTGAATTCAACAGTTTCTGACCTCTGCTTTTCTTCTAACAATGGCAAAATAGGGCCCAAAAAGGTTGCAGGTTTGCTGAAGAGGGTGAGAAACGCTATTGCATTCAGAAATAACCCAGCGCAGAACGCCGATGGTGGTAGCCGTGTTGATCTGGCTGGAGTGGCGGTAGAAGTAACCTAAAAGGCGTGTTTTGTGTAGTAAAGCCACGGCAAGAGGAGGGAGACAAAGGACACTTACTGTGTTGTAGGCTGAACACGCAGACAGAACGTTGAAGAGGGACCGCTGTCTGAAAACGAGGAATAAGCAATTTCAAACAAGTCAGGTGTTGCTCCTCATGGATGTATGCATCTCCTGCAATGCAAGGCTGTGTCACAAAGCAAAGTGGGGGTTTGTGCGAGTTGGTGTCTTTGTTTTTGTGCTCTGGCTTGTTTGTCGCAAACAAAAAAAGGGGGAACCACTGGGATAATTGATGAATCACCAATTCATCAATGATCTGTTAAAGCGCTAGTCACACTCAAATGCAACTTTCAATGCTGTACTGTACTGTACCCCTGTACTGATGCCCCTTCAGTGCATCAAAAAGTGAACCCTCACTTGATTCCAAAGCGATCCATGAACATGATGTGATTCCTGAAGGTCCTGTTGATGTCAATGTCGATTTGTTTGACTTCGGACGAGTAGAGTTTGGCCTGCTCCTTCATTTTCTGGATAGTAGACAAGATGTGCTTCAGTGGCGTGATGATGCTTACATTATTACAGTTACTGTACGTGTGTCGGGAATAAGTTACCATCATTCCATGGAAGAAACACTAGAATTGAAGTTGTAAATGTAGGTCAGTGCTTCTGATGGTGTCTGACTGCGCACAACTGCTACTCCTAGAATACGTGCTAGTTTTACACATTTGTGCATGTGATGTTTACTGTTTTTCTAAAAATGGGTTTGGTTTTGCTTTTAGCTGACGTTCTTGTGGTTACGTGGATGTGTAGTATGTGTACACATAGCGGTTGCCATAGCAACACACATGCATGTGATGATTTCTACTGACCTCATATTTGCCTGCATTGTCCTTCTTGGTCTTCTCCACGTCCAACATCAGCGCCCAGGCGCGACCTCTGAGCGGCAGCGGGATGCCTTTGTACACCCGGTTGGCCATCTGAAAGCACGAAGCCAAAAGAAACTAATGCCTTGCGAACCTGGCAACGTTGAAGCATTTCCCATCAATGATGGTGCATGTGCTGGATATTCATGTCAAATGTAAGTGACGTTGCTAATCGTTTACATTTTTCGTGCCAATAGAGTAGAAGTCATTCATAATTGATGAAAACATCTGTGCAATAACAGTAAGGATGACAAAGGTGGTCACATGATCACATAAAGACTTGCCTCCTGGGATTAATAAAGCATATCCAGAATGTATTTTTCATACTCACCCGGTCAGTGTGGTTGTATTTCTCCCACTTTTTGACCATCTTCACCCATTTCTCTGCTCTCTCTACCTCCGCCCGCTTGAGCTGTGGAAACCAACAGAAAGTGGAGCAGTAGCAGAGTAACGCCGCACCCCGTTACGGAACGTGCTGTGGGACTAAGCTGACGCCTTGCTTCATTGCCACAAAATGTCCAACAGCTTTGAGGATGTTTAAAATGATAGCAGGTAATTCTCCGTTGATTTTCATTGTCTCCAATGTACTTTTTTCCAATAGAAATCTGACTTTTCTCACATCACCACTTTATGATTGCAGAATTCGGTTTTCTTGTAAAATTATAAAATATTTCCTCACAATATGTCCTCATCCAACGCGTCAAGTTTGGATTGTTTTTCATAATATTCCACCTTTTTTCTTAGGAAGTTGCAGTATTTTCTTATTACTCTTTCATCATTAGAAACACAACTTATTTCTCCTAAACCTTTCATTTTGTAAAACTAGTTTGTGGGAAATTATTTGTTTTTGCATATTCTAACTTTTTTCTTGTCACATTTTTTATAGTAAATATTAATTTTTTCATGTCAAATTACAGCTTTTTGTCATATTCTGACTTTCACTTTATACAATTTATATAAGGTTTATATAATTTCTTGTTAAATTCTGACTGTTTTTTGGTATAATCCATCTTTTTCACATTACATTGTAGTATTTTTTGTACATAATACTTTTTTTTCCTCAGAACTTTCATTTTGTAAAATTGGTACAAAATATGCACATTTTGTAAAAATGATGAATCATTTTTGTTTATACTTTTCCACATAAAATTACAATCTATTTCCTGTCAAATGAAAACTTGTTTAGTAAAATTGCCATTTATTCTCATGACAAACGTCAGCTCATGTAATTGTTTGGCTGTTTATTGAAAATGTCATTTCTTGTCAAATGTTTCCTTTTTCCTCAGTTTTAGGGCAGATTGCATCCTAAGTCTTGAAACGGCATAACCTGAAGCTTTTAAAGGTTTTTTTTTGTCTTATTCTGATTGTGAATGCGACATAATAGTTCTTATAATAATAATAATAATAATAATAATAATAATGGCTTGTGTACCCAAAATGGTCCGCGACCATAAAAGCGAGGTACGCACTGAACCGTGCTGGTGGTGCGGCGTTACAGGTTCTGCTTGCGTGAAAGAACATTGTACCTTTTCTTCATTTGCAGTAGGTTCTGGCAGCGCATCCTCACTGCAAACCAAAATGTAGAAATGAGGCAAAGATGATTTCCACACAAGATGGGAAAGAGCGGCGATGATGGACTTACTGGGTGAATCCAAAGCGATCAATACATTTGTAGATATTTGAATCGTCCCACGCATCGATCTCCACCCCACCCTGCCTGCCCTACACACACACACGCACACCTACAGGTCAAGGTCTTACATAAAGCTGAAGATCACCCATCAGGTGAAGTCAGTCACATCTGCATAATGTAGTTTTGGCCAGGAGAAGATGATATCCGGGGGCGCACAACTTTTACCTTCTCACCATCGCTTTTGTTTCAACCATGAACGATACTGGCCGTCATCTCCTGGCCTCCAGATCAACTCCTCCCTCCCATTCCAGAGGCAGCAAGATGCTCTTTCTGCTACCTCCCCTAAGCCCAGAGCTACACGCATTTTCCACACAGTGTGTGCTGGGAAAGCCTCCACTGGGAGTAGCCAGGTGTCTCTGCGCTGCTCAACAAGGTCTTGATGCTCTTCTCTCCTAAGCCTCCTCGCATCCATCTACAGACAAACAGAACGATCTCCCGTGCCTCCTCAGATCATAACACCACGTCCAAC
This sequence comes from Oostethus manadensis, assembly GCA_024372805.1. Lineage (NCBI taxonomy): Eukaryota > Metazoa > Chordata > Actinopteri > Syngnathiformes > Syngnathidae > Oostethus > Oostethus manadensis. The sequence goes on from QODF01000256.1 coordinate 141,030, forward strand.
CTCAGCAGTGTCTGAAGAACCTGGGGGAAGAGGAGTCTCCTCCCAGGTCCGCCCTCATCCTCCAGGATTGTGCTGCTTAGAGGCAGAACTTTTTGGTCTTCTTGGGTGCTAGTGGTCTGTCCCCTTCTCCGATTAACTGTATGAATGTTTGTCTTTCGGTCTTCGTACTGGTCGGATGCTTTTTCTGACCAGCTCCGATACATCAGAGAACCTTGTCATGGCATCGCCTGAAGTTGCCGGTATGTTTGTATCGTTCCTCCTCCTCTCTCCCATTCTCCATCTGTGGAGGTTTGTCAGCGGAGCAGCAAAGAGATGCAGAAGTGTCCCAGTCTCCAGATTTCAGGCCATGTGATCTTCTGCTTCAGCAGGTCCCACTTTGTCCCGGCTCCTTGTGATCCAAGTTTGACAGCTCTTGCCCTACGCCTTTCTTCCTCTGGGTGTTGACCTCGGCTTGGACCGTGTCCCTCTTCTGTAAGGTCAGCCTTTTCCCATTGCCGTGGGTGGATCCGAGTCCTTGTCTTCCTACACGTGGGTTCTCAATGTTGTACTACCTGGCATACCTTGTGGCAGGACTATAAGGGTAGATATGTGTGTGCTCACATGGTGTGGTAGGTTTGTGTGACGTTTTTACACAAGTGACCGATTGCGCCTGACTATTTTGGCGAGCCAAGCGAGCCACGACAGCACTGGAAGTCACGTTGATGTGGCCCGCGGGCCGCAGTTTGCCCACCGCTGCCCGCCCTGACCCTACACGACACAGTCAATGTGATTTGCTGCTTTGCAGTGACAAAAATGCTCACCGTAGCGTATCTGAAAATGATGTCCGCTCGTTCTTCAGCTATCAGCGTCTCGACGTCCTTCTTCATGTCCGTCTGCACAGCCAAAGCAGTCGAGGCCTCTCGGAGTAAAGAAAATGAATTTTTATTGTTTAGAGACCGAACAAAAGAGGCTTCAATGGATCGAGCGAATGTAACGTTCAAGTGCACTTCGCTAAGAGCGTACTGTAGTCCTTGGAAAGTAGGAAGGAGAAGAAGAGCTGTTACGTGCATTGTCTCACCCGTGCATGTTGTTTGTTACTGGGCTGTTTTCTCTCCCAGTAGTACGTGTTCCCACTGTATCCATAATTAGGCCGACTGCATGGATTTCTAGTTTTCATTTTTTTAAATGGGCATGGAGCGGGCCAATTAAAGAACAAGCTAGACTTTGGACACCCTTGCCCTTCTCAGCTGCTTTACTGTCCTCACAGCGCAAGGAAAGCACGATCAAACGTAGCAAGTGTTGGACCCAACGATTACGGGGGACATGGTTCTGATCCCTGCCTGAGCCATACGACTGCTTACAGATGATCCCCAAACAAAGGAGGCGTGATTGATATTAGTATTAATCCTTCTTCCACCGTGGCAGTCGCAGACCCATCAAAACATCTGGATTAGCAATATCTGTGGGGCCCGCCCCACTATTGGAGAAGAAACAGGGCAGTATGCCAGGGGCCACATGATGGACTGTTCAAGGTTCTTAAGCATGTAAAACATGACGGTTGTCCATCCAAAAAAAACACTCTCATCTCACTTGAAGCATTTTCAACAAGAGATTTCTTGATGGATAGCCCTGGAGATGAAGCATCTCCTTTCGGGGGGGGGGGCAGAATGCATGTTGTAGTTGGCTCCTTTCCTGCAAGCAAATGTACATGCGGATGTGATGCATGGAGTGCAATAAACATGCACCATCCGGGCTGGGAAGCTAGCGCGTCGTGAGGAGAAACCACCCGACCGTTCGGCAGCAGCACGGATAAGGAAGAAAGAAGAGCAGTACCTTCTTGTCTTCCTGGCAACAAACCTCCTCCTCCTGCCACTGACAGGATCCAGCCAGCAATAGTCTTCCTTTGTCAGGTCATCTCTCTTCCGTGCACCCCACTAACCATGTCATCATCATTCACGTGCTACTCATGTCCGCTCCCGATAATATGTCTCATCTGGAGGGGAACGGTGCAAGGCCCGCCCATCGTGCGTTACACCGCCATCTGGTGGACAAGTGCAGCACTGCAGCACCGAATGTCACCACTAAGGCACGCATAAGAAAACGCTCTTTTCAAGAAAAGCACTTTATTGACTTCTGTCCTGGCTCTTTTACCCATTCCTGTTGTTTTAGTTGTTTTTTTTACATTTGCCTCTCAAATTCCCTTTGTAAATAGTATTTACTATATGTGTGTGTGTGTATGTGTATATACATGTATATGTGTGTATGTGTATATACATGTATATGTGTGTGTGTGTGTGTATATACATGTATATGTGTGTGTGTGTATATACATGTATATGTGTGTGTATATACATGTATATATGTGTGCATATATATATATGTGTGTGTATATAGAGTAGATGCTTATCCCACCAGGGGTCGCCACAGCGAATCATTTTGTTCTGTTTGATTCGCACATGTATGTGTGTATACGTATGTATATATGTGTGGGTGTATATATATATACTATATAGACACCACCGTTGAAAAGTTCGGGGTCACATAGAAAAGTTGCCATTTTTCAAAGAAAAGCAGTTATTTATGAGGATAGCGTAAAAGAGATGAGAAAAAGACTCTACATGGTTCATGTGGTGAATGACCATTCTAGCTGCCAACGTCTGCTTTTTGGTGCAATATCTGCAAAGGTGCATGGAGGCCCATTTCCAGCAGTTACCCTGCTAGTGTTCCAATGGTCCAATGTGTTTGCTCACAAGTGTGTCAGAAGGCTACTGGACCAGTATGAATGCAGCCTTGTGCGATCCTGTTAGCACAGCGGACAACAGTTCAGCTATAAAACCAACCTGCCTTTGAGCAGCGTGAGTATCTGGAGCATCCCCTTTGCGGGGTGGATTAAGTGCTCCAAATGGCCAGGAAAGGACAACTTTCATGTGAAACTCCAGTCTAGTCTTGTTCTTGGAAATGAAGGCGACTCCAAGCCAGAAATTGCCAGAAATTTCTAAGTGACCCCAAACTTTGTGTATGTTTTAGATTTGGCTTTATTCTTATAACTTTTTCCGTCATTTTTTTTTTCTCCCAAAAATGACTTTATTTTGTTTTTCATATTATGTTTTCAAAAAAACAATTTTTTTGTCTTTAAATTTCAGCAATGTACAACTTGTATTCTGGAAAAATTACATTTGTTATTTTCAATTCTGCTGCTGTTTTTTTCTGCTTATACAAATGTCTTTGTAAATGTAGTTATCACATTAAGGTTATTTTATTTCCATAATATTGTAACTTTATCTGCAACCTAATTACTTTGTCCATCCATCCATTTTCCTCCGCTTATCCGGGTCCGGGTCGCGGGGGCAGCAGCTTCAGTAGGGAAGTCCAGACTTCCCCGTCCCCAGCAACCTCTTCCAGCTCCATCGGGAGGACACCAAGGCGTTCCCAGGANATGTGTGTGTGTATATACATATATATGTGTATGTATATGTGTGTGTGTGTATATACATATATATGTGTATGTATATGTGTGTGTGTATATACATACATGTGTATGTATATCAATACATCTGTATGTATATATGTGTGTATGTTTATATATGTATACGTATATATGTGTATATATATGTGTGTCTGTATGTATATATATGTGTATATATATATGTATATATATGTGTGCATATATATATATGTGTGTGTGTGTATACACTAGATGCTTATCCCACCAGGGGTCGCCACAGCGAATCATTTTGTTCTGTTTGATTCGCACATGTATGTGTGTATATATACTGTATGAGTACATGTATGTGTGTATATATACTGTATGAGTACATGTGTGTGTGTATATATACTGTATGAGTACATGTGTGGGTGTATATATATATATATATATATATATATATATATAGACACCACCGTTGAAAAGTTCGGGGTCACATAGAAAAGTTGCCATTTTTCAAAGAAAAGAAAGCAGTTATTTATGAGGATAGCGTGAAAGACGTGAGAAAAAGACTCTATACATGGTTCATGTGGTGAATGAGCATTCTAGCTGCCAACGTCTGCTTTTTGGTGCAATATCTGCAAAGGTGCATGGAGGCCCATTTCCAGCAGTTACCCTGCTAGTGTTCCAATGGTCCAACGTGTTTGCTCACAAGTGTGTCAGAAGGCTACTGGACCAGTATGAATGCAGCCTTGTGCGATCCTGTTAGCACAGCGGAAAACAGTTCAGCTATAAAACCAACCTGCCTTTGAGCAGCGTGAGTATCTGGAGCATCACCTTTGCGGGGTGGATTAAGTGCTCCAAATGGCCAGGAAAGGACAACTTTCATGTGAAACTCTAGTCTTGTTCTTGGAAATGAAGGCGACTCCAAGCCAGAAATTGCCAGAAATTTCTAAGTGACCCCAAACTTTGTGTACATTCCCATAATGTTTTAGATTTGGCTTTATTCTTATAACTTTTTCCGTCGTGTTTTTCCCCCCAAAATGACTTTATTTTGTTTTTCATATTATGTTTTCAAAACAACAATTTTTTTGTCTTTAAATTTCAGCAATGTACAACTTGTATTCTGGAAAAATTACATTTGTTATTTTCAATTCTGCTGCTGTTTTTTTTTCAGTTTATACAAATGTCTTTGTGAATGTAATTATCACATTAAGGTTATTTTATTTCCATAATATTGTAACTTTCTCTGCAACCTAATTAACTTTGTCTGTCCATCCATCCATTTTCCGCCGCTTATCCGGGTCCGGGTCGCGGGGGCAGCAGCTTCAGTAGGGAAGTCCAGACTTCCCGGTCCCCGGCGACCTCTTCCAGCTCCATCGGGAGGACACCGAGGCGTTCCCAGGCCAGCTGTGAGAAATAGTCCCTCCAGCGTGTCCTAGGTCTTCCCGGGGGCCTTCTGCCGACTGGGCATGCCCGAAACACCTCACCAGGGAGGCGCCCGGGAGGCATCCGGACTAGATGCCCGAGCCACCTCAACTGGCTCCTCTCGATGTGAAGGAGCAGCGGCTCTACTCTGAGCTCCTCCCGGATGGCCGAGCTCCTCACCCTATCTCTTAGGGTGAGTCCAGCCACCCTACGAAGGAAACTCATTTCCGCCGCTTGTATCCGCGATCTCATTCTTTCGGTCATGACCCATAACTCATGACCATAGGTGAGGGTGGGAACGTAGATCGATCGGTAAACAGAGAGCTTTGCCTTCCGGCTCAGCTCTCTCTTCACCACGACGGTCCGGTACAGCGACCGCATTACTGCAGATGCTGCACCGATCCGTCTGTCGATCTCACGCTCCAACCTTCCCTCACTCGTGAACAAGAACCCGAGATACTTGAACTCCTCCACCTGAGGCAAGACCTCACTCCCAACCCGGAGGGTACAGTCCACCCGTTTCCGACTGAGAACCATGGCCTCGGATTTGGAGGTGCTGAGTCTCATCCCAGAAGCTTCACACTCAGCTGCAAACCGCTCCAGTAAACGCTGAAGGTCACAGCCTGATGAGGCCATAAGGACCACATCGTCTGCAAATAGCAGAGACGAGATCCTAAGGTCACCAAGCTGGACTCCCTCAACACCTTGACTGCGCCTAGAAATTCTGTCCATGAAGATTATGAACAGAATCGGTGACAAAGGGCAGCCTTGGCGGAGGCCAACGTTCACCGGAAACAAGCTCGACTTACTGCTGGCAATGCGAACCAGGCTCCTGCTTCGATTGTACAAGGACCGAATGGCACGTAGAAGCGGACCATCAATCCCGTACTCCCGGAGCACCCCCCACAGGACACCACGAGGGACACGGTCGAATGCCTTTTCCAGGTCCACAAAGCACATGTAGACTGGTTGGGCAAACTCCCACATACCCTCGAGTACCCTTGCAAGGGTGTAGAGCTGGTCCAGTGTTCCGCGACCGGGACGAAAACCACATTGCAGCTCCTCTAACCGAGGTTCGACTAACGGTCGTACCCTTCTCTCCAGCACCCTGGAGTAGACTTTCCCAGGAAGGCTGAGGAGTGTGATCCCCCTATAGTTGGAACACACCCTCCGGTCACCCTTTTTAAAAATGGGGACCACCACCCCGGTCTGCCAGTCCAGAGGTACTGTTCCTGACTTCCATGCAATGTTGTAGAGGCGTGTCAACCAACACAGTCCTCCAACATCCAGAGCCTTGAGAAATTCTGAGCGGAACTCGTCTACCCCCGGAGCCTTGCCACTGGGGAGTGATTTGACTACCCCAATTACCTCAGCCACGGTGATAGAACTGTCCACGTACGTATCCTCAGACTCTGCTTCCTCTATGGAAGGCATGTCAGTGGGATTGAGAAGGGCCTCGAAGTATTCCTTCCACCGACCAACTATATCCACAGTCGTGGTCAGCAAGCCCCCGTCCGCACTGTAAACAGTGTGAACTGGGGGCTGCTTCCCCTTTCTGAGGTGTCGGACGGTTTGCCAGAACCTCTTCGAGGCCGACCGAAAGTCGTGCTCCATAGCCTCACCGAACTCCTCCCACACCCGAGTTTTTGCCTCGACCACCGCTGAAGCCGCGTGCCGCTTGGCCTGCCGGTACCTGTCAGCTGCTTCGGGAGTCCCGCAAGTCAACCATGCTTGATAGGACTCCTTCTTCAGCTTGACAACAGCCCTAACCCCCGGTGTCCACCGTCGGGTTCGGGACTTGCCACCACGACTGGCACCGACCACCTTGCGGCCGCAACTACAACTGGCTGCCTCAGCAATAGAGGCACGGAATACGGCCCATTCGGACTGAATGTCCCGGTCCTCCCTCGAGATGCAGGGCAAGCAGATGAGAGTTGAAGACTCGACGAACGGGAGACTCTGCCAGACGTTCCCAGCACACCCTCACTACGCGTTTGGGTCTGCCAGGTTTGCTACAAAAATGACAATCAAGTAAAATTACCTTTTCCTCTCAATATTTTAACCTTCCTTTTGTAGAATTACTGCAGATTGTTCCATTTTTGTTGTTTTTTTAAATGTACAGTTCATACTGCATCGATGCTTGCACGAACCGTGAAAACACGCAACACATATTCTCAACGCTTGCTTTGACAACAGAGACATCTTTGATTTCCCTCCATTTATTGTGACTGCGTCACGCCCAGTAGTGCTGGTTGACCACAAAGTGCAAATATACTGATTGAGCAAGTAACATGGTTAGTGCAAAAAGTGATCTAGTGGCTCATTCTAAAATTGACATAAAAAAAATGCAAACATAAAACAACCTTTAGCAATAATGAATGAATGACTTACGGCACCTGCCGGTAACTTGTTTGCACGTGGCGATAGAAATATCCTAATAAGTCATCCATCTGGACGACGGTCATTTCCAACCACGGCTGTAGGAACTTCAGAAGAACTACATACCAGGAGCCCACCAAAGTGTGAAGCAGGACGTGCGCAAAGAAGCCCTCGGAAAAGAAGAAGACGTTTCCCACATGTTTGTTTCTAGCACGTGGCCTGCAGAAAGCAGAATGTACAAGCGTATAAAAATGGACATTTATGCCGAGCAGCAAGGCCTCCGATTTGGAGTAGGAATAAAAAAAGCCAGCTGCAGGAAGGCCTGCTTTAAAGGCTCCAACAATCAACCTTTTGTCACTTTAAGGACTTCTTGCATTAGGAAAAATACATACAATGATATTTATTGTTTTTTAGTGACAACGTCTATTTTTATTGTCAAGTGTTTTTCCTGACATTGCTTTGCCCTTTTGAGTCTAGTATGACTTTTGGAGCATAATATTTTGACTTTATGATGCTAACAGTATAACACTTAGCCAACCTAATTGTCCCCAAAGTGCAACTTCTTTGTTTTGTTTCTCTTTTGTCCTTTTACTTTTACAACTCGGTGCTGTTTTTTCCTCCTCACATTACGACTCGTCTTTATTCCCTTTCGGATTACTGCGGTTTCTGGCTTGTTTAGTTTTCAAATGTGCCGAGGGACAAGAAAAGCAGTCCTGGGGTGTAAATGGCGCCCGTGCCACCCTCCTGGTCAAATGTAAGGAAAGAATCCACAAACAAGATTTCAGCAGGACTGCGGTCTACTTTTGGGCCGGGGGGGACTGACTGGGAGACCAAAGTTTACCGAGACCAAGGAGCGAATCCAAGCAGGGGGAGGAGCTCAGCAGTACCTCATGTGCTTTCATGTCCTGAAAGCAGACAAGGTTGCTAGATTAGACTCTTTATGCGGGCTAAACATGCAGCGGGGTAACGATGCCACCTAGTGGGCGGTGTTGGAACGACAGTCTGTTTGCCAACGTGAGGAAAGGCTCAGCCTATTATTAGTAGGAACTTTGCTATTTGCTCTTTTTGCACATTTTGGGGGACTTTTGCAAATATTCCAACCTTCTTCTTGAACATTCTTTGTAAATTAGATTTTTCAAACATTATGACTTTATTTCCATAATATTTGACCTTTTTTCCAAAACCAGGTTTTGTTCATCTGTTTCTCATAACATTACAATTTAAAATAACATTTTTTCTTTAACATTTCAACGCCCCTGCTACTAAAATGACATTTATTCTTGTGGAATTGCAAGATGTGTCTTTTTTCTTTTTTTCCCCCCACATAATTACTGAATTATGATTTTATTCCCATCATATTTGACCTTGTTCTGGTAACATTATCACTTAGTTTCTCATCATATCATGGCAATACAAATCATGTATTTTTCCCGTCATATTAGTAAACGCTACTAAAACGATATCTTGTGAACCTACTAATGCGTTTTCATTTTTTTACTTAGTTTTCTTGATGAATTGTCTTTTGACAACGTGCTGCGGGCCAATAAAAACACAGCCGCTGGCCACACATGGCCCCCGCGCCGCGCTTTGGACACCCCTGCCCACTTTTGAGTGTTAAAGTGTGAAATGTGATCTTTCCCTTTGAAAGCCTTGAAGGAGTCGAGATGAAGGGTGCTGTGGGGCCAGGGACCACTAGTTGATCCAGGCGTAGCTATACAGACCAGTCTCCTTCCAGAAGTCACAGCGAGCAGACGTGAAGTTGCGGACGACGTGGAGGCTGCCGGACAGGAAAGCTGTGGCTGCGGGATATTCTGGCCAGTCCTCATCCATCTTTCCTGCAGGAAGAAGGTATTGTCATTATTTTCTCTGGATTGGTCTTTCCCAGCCTTTTGGCGAACTGTCGGGTGGGGGGGGTGTGGGAGAATATTAAAAGGAAAAGTTGTCATTTTATGAGAATGATGTCGTAATACAGAAGGACGGGGGGAAATAAGGTCGTTTTGGCTGTTATGAGGTGCTGGACAGTAGAACTCCAGCATCTCTACCGTTCATTGGCTGTCAGGTTTATTTGACCAATCAGAGGCCTTGAAGAGATAAGTGTAGGAAAGCTGATTTTAAAGGAAAAGAACCTTTTTAGGACATCCACGCTGCTGTGAACCCACTACAGCCACAAACACGAGGTTAGCGTGGGGCTGCTGAACGTGGCGGGCATCATGGTTACCTGTTTTGGCAAAGTTCACGAGGAGTCTCGTTATGAGGTCCTGGAAACGCTTGTCCTCATCAGAGGGTGTCCTCCCAAAAATGAACTGCAGTTGGTCAAAGAAAGCAAGAATGTCCAAGAAGTGGAAGGAGAAGCGGCTATCAAACGGAAGCAGGTCGGCTGGCGTGTTGACTGGTCCAGAAGGCGTGTGCGTCACCACGTAACGATACACAGGACTCTGAAGGGCCGCTGCACGGGGAAGAAAAAACTGCAGGATAAAAATCCAAAACAATGTCCAGATGCAAAGGTGCCGGCATAAGCGCCGTGGTTTTCGGTCAACGCCTCGGTTTGTGCACGTTTTCCGGTTAGCATATGGTTGATGCACCGTGCAAATCCAACGGTGTTCCTGATGTATTTTTATTCCAAACGTCCCAACCGTACCCGGAAGTGGCCCATATGCGTACACAAAGCACGTTATAGCACGGTACAGTTTCACATGCATTTCTGCTTACCTCCACACAAGAATGATTGTTGCCAAAGACGTCATGTGGCGGCAAGATCAACACCACCTTCTTGTTTTGTCATGAGTTATTTCTCAAAATCAATACTTTCTCGCCTTTTTTATCACTTTCAACTTTCTTTGGCGCAAACAGCCAAAATGGAACAACAATTTGGTATTATTGATTCTCAGCCGCACGGTGGATGAACGGGTGGCATGTTGGCCTCACAGTCAGGAGGTTCAGGGTTGGAATCTCCGTTGGGCATCTCTGTGTGGAGTTTGCGTGTTCTCCCCGTGCGTGTGTGGGTTTTCTCCGGGTACTCCGCTTTCCTCCCACATTCCCAAAACATGCATGTTAGCTTCATTGGCCGCTCTAAATTGTCCATTAGAGTGTGAATGTTTGTCTGCCCTGCGATTGGCTGGCGACCAGTCCAGGGTGTACCCCGCCTCCCGCCCAAAGTCAGCTGGGATAGGCTCCAGCATCCCCGCCTGTACAGAAAATGAATGAATATTATTGATTCTCTTTTCAGTTGGGCACTCATGTGATTCCAGAGTGTTCGATAAAGAACTCTTGGCAAAAGCAGGAGATGGGGAACGCCGTAGCCAGAATCATGCCTTCAGTGAGGCTAATCCATTGAACGTTCATTCATCACTTATATACTGTATATTGCTGTACATTTAAATATGTATTTATGTGCATTTGGAATTGCTTCATGCATGACCCGTTATTGTCAAACGAAAACATGTAACGTCTTTGGCTTTCCGGAAGGCATTTGGATTTACACGATTTCTTATGGGAAAAAATGGATTCATGAAGCATCCAGTTTGGTAAGAATCAGCGCTTCTGGAACAAATTCCTGATGTTAAGCGAGGTTCCACTGTTGTTCATCTGTGGGAGTACACGGCCAACCTGACCTTCCATTAGTCATTTGAACACGTTTACGTTTGATTATGCAAGCGCAACTCTGATTGGAGAACAACATCTTTCTGTGTTGTGGCGTAACTTAGTTCGTTAGCAAAGAACTACAACCGCTGATGACATCACAGGCGGGCGACAAAGCTAATATGATGCTAACAAGGACGTTTTGTTTTTTGTTATTTATTCGTGTTTCATTTTTAAACATGTTAGAAGTGGTTTGCTGCCTGGCAAGCCCGCGGGTCAAAGCGCAGACAGAAAAGGTACCTGCAGCCCGGTGGGCCAGATCATGATTGGGACAGGTGACCCTAATGTCTGAGACCATGGTCGTCAATGCTCTCTCTGGACAGCGGTCTCTGGTGGGGCAGGGGTCTGACGGAGGATACAGGCGCAGCGCATCTTTGGGAAGATTGTCACTAAAGGTCTTCAGTTTTTCTGACAGGAGAAGACAAAAGCACAAATTACAACACACCTTTCGGTCTTCCTGCTAACCTGACATTGCGCACGACACATTCTCCGAACCTGCAGAGATGTTTACAAGATCTTCTACTTGGCTGTGCGTAGGTTGGGAGATGGGTGGGTGGGTGAAATGGAAATGCCATGCGTGTTACGTGAGTGAATGAATCTCGGAGAAAGGGGTCTTTTCTTGATGAGTTCATCCCAGGTACTGGAAAAAACCTGACAGGAACATTTGATTGGGTGTTTCTGATAAGAAGTGTATAAATAAAAGTCAATTATGTATTGATATGGGCCGCACGGTGGTCGAGTGGGTAGCACGTTGGCCTCACAGTCAGGGGGTTCAGGGTTGGAATCTCCGTTGGGCATCTCTGTGTGGAGTTTGCATGTTCTCCCCGTGCGTGTGTGGGTTTCCTCCGGGTACTCCGCTTTCCTCCCACATTCCAAAAACATGCATGTTAGCTTCATTGGCCGCTCTAAATTGTCCATTAGAGTGTGAATGTTTGTTTGCCCTGCGATTGGCTGGCGACCAGTCCAGGGTGTACCCCGCCTCCCGCCCAAAGCCAGCTGGGATAGGCTCCAGCGTCCCCGCCACCCTAACGAGGATAAGCGGCATAGAAAATGAATGAATGTATTGATATCATGATTGTCATCACTTATCATATTCAGTACTTTGGTCAGTGCCAGTTTTATTTGCCACTGTTGTTCAGGAAGCTAACATTCTACAATTATCCTGCGGCGTCTTTTTCAGGATGTGGAACAGAAAAGCCCGACAGGAACATGGAACCTTTTATTGGGAGCTTCTGATTTGGCTGCTGACACTGCAAAGCAGGAAGCTGGGCCACAAATACGGGCCCAAATCACTGACGTTCAGTTAATTATGGATTGTCCAATCGTGACGATCGTTGACGGCTTGGTATGATGTGGCGTCGATTGGACACCCCCAAAAATATGCACCTTTTGAGTGCACCTCTACTTGAAATTTTGATCGGGTTTTTAGTCAGCAGGTTCAGAGAACGTGTCGTTAAATGGATCATCCATGAAAATCTCTTCCGTGATGTCCCAGTGAAAGTGCTGCAAAGCCTTTCTTTTCTTGTCAGTCCACGTAAATCCAAATGCACTACCATAAACCATTCGAGATGGCTTTGTTCTGATTGGCTAGTCCTTCCCCTAATTAGGTACTAATCACAAACTCAAGCTAACCAGCAGGGTGTCGCTACCTGTCACAAACCAGCTGTAGTCATCCCATGTCCACGTGGAGATGTTTTCAGCTGGAGGGCTGCAGAAAAAACTCAGGTTAGACCACCGAGCTGTAAATACATCACGTGAGTGGGGTCAAATGTCACCTGAAGTCCGCCTCCTGTTCTGTGGTCCCGATGACAAAGGGGACGTCGTTGTAGGTGCCTTTCTTCTCCCATGTCTCAAAGGGTGACGCTTCCAGGACATAGCCGTCCACCACTGCAACGGGCCCACAGAAGAGTCCTCGGGTGGGAAGGTCAGTCAGGTCATCTCCAGCCCAAGAGGGGTACTTTTGCCACGGGACAGCCTAAAAATGGCGAGCAGCAGATTTATGTCCTTAAGAGCTGGGGGGCCGGTTTACATGGTGCAGCACGGTAACGGCGACGCGACGGGAGCCAATCCTCTGCTAACATTTCACACTTAAACTCAATTACAGAACAATCCGCAGCGGTGGCGACAACATCAGTCAGGAAGTGTCCCTGCGTTTGTACCCATCCGAGCAACTCAAAAAAAGCGATGGCGTCTGCGTCGGGACTCACGGGGACTCGTCTCCATGAGCTCATTCATTAACTGCATTGACTCCCCCTTCTACCGCTATCTGCATGTTTTAGAAAAGCAGGTAGCACAGCATTACCTGTGCATTAACCCCATTAAAAGAAGAACACCTGTGCCCCACCCTGCCCCGGGCTGAGCGTGAGTGGAGAATATTGGCCGGCATCCTAATCAAAAGTGATGCTCGTTTACGAATCAGATCGCGTATTTGTGTGTGTCAGGACTGGGATTTAGTTTAAATTGCGAGCTAATTCAGATCCTTTTTTACATCACCCCGTGCCAAAAACCTTTTTTTTAAATTAACTAATGCAGTGGTTTTCAAACTGGGGGGCACAGCGCCACTGAACGCCACCTCCAATTAGACCTGCTGAAATAAGACCATCCAAAATGTTGCTACCTGTAATATCTGTTTCACCGACAGACCCCTGAGGCACACGAGGTCTTGGCAGCCCGTGTTCTCCAGGAAGACCAGGTTGTCGGACTCGGCCTGTTGCAGCGTCGCGTTGTAGATGTATGAGCCACTCATATCCACGGCCGCCTGGAAAAGACCCTTGGCCAGCGGCGACATCATCAGGGTCCATACAGACGTGCCACCTAGCAGACAAAAGACACAAAGGTGTTTAATACCATGCGGCGTTCTGGAAGGCAATTAACCTCGGCAGGGTTGTCCTTCTCCCTGAGCCAAGCTTGCAACTGGCTGTAAACCAGTGGCTCTCACTTATGTTCTGTCATGCCCCCCCCATGACAGAACCAAAATAAATGCCCCGCCCATTTGAAATACTACAGAAAAACTGATACTATATATTTTTTAATCTGTACTGTACTAACTGAACTTGAAACTGAAACCAGGAAAATGGATCACATTGGAGAGCAAGAGTCAAATTGCATGTTGGCAGGTTTACACTGAAAGTACCGCACCCTCACCCGCCCACAGTTCACCGCGTCTCCGCCCCACTATCCAATACGACACGACATTTTGGGGTTGGGTAGCTGAAGTAGCCTAGAGTTTCATCAGGGGCAACCCTTTTCTTTCGTTGATGAAGCCCATGACACCCCCAGGGGGCTCAAAAGCCTCATCCGGCATCCCAGGCCTGCTTTAGTCCCCTCCTCCAACCACTCCCCCAATGCGACAATGCAGGAGTTCATTCCTCTACATCCTTGCAGTCTGTTCTTGCATGTTCATGCATCTCAACCACACGACCATGTCGCTGAGCTGGAGTTGCTTTGGATTAGGAAGCCTCCTCTCACCTTTGGAACAGGGTCAACAACGTCAATGTTGGTACATACGGGTCATGGGAGTCTGTCAGTATCATCTAGTCTCTCTGACGTTGGACACAGAACGCTCCAGGCACCTGGGAAGGCCAAGCCTTTTCCTGACAAAACACGTGCCCAACCTCTCGAGCTGGTCAAGCCTTAAGGTTGGTACCTCAAGGATGGTCGGGGATCACATTAGTCGAGGTAGGAGCCCAAATTGAAGCCACCAAAGCTTGACTCTGCCGTCTTGTCGATACACACTCTGGTTGCATCCGGGCTAAGTCGCTCCATCTAATCTTTATCCATCGCGGTATCATTGCACCAACATCCAAGGCTGTCTGCCACTGTTGGGATGGGTGTCTTATCGAGAAGCAGTCGTCTGAGAGCTTCCCTTCACAATAAATAAGCCATGGACTTGCATGGCGCGGGCTTCATCGAGGCCCACTCAATGTTCTCCTGGAACTTCTCCAGAAGTCGCCTTGTGCAAGGAAGAGTTGGCGTGAGGGTGGTCATATTATCCATATCATCTGCAGGCCTGCTTGTAGTTGTAGTTCTCCTACTACCTACCTGGAACATCATAAAGCCCACTTCTAGGTGTTGCCAAGTTGTGGTGTTGCTGGACATCCTTGACGTTAGCCTTGTGGTAGCTTGTAAAGATGGCTATGATAGCTTCTAGACGTCTGAAGTAGCTCTTGTAGCATAGCAACCAAACATTTATTGTTTCCCTACCTGAACTCTGGCCAAAGATGGTGACTTTCCCAGGGTCTCCTCCAAAAACGTGGATGTTTCTTTGGACCCACTTTAGAGCAGCAATCTGGTCCATGAAGCCATAGTTCCCTGTGGGAAAAAGACTGCCATTACCTCCAGATTCTATCATGTTCTCAAAGCCAAACCGTGACAGTTTCCAAGTCGTTACCCCTTAAAACCCCCTCTTACCACCGATACCAGGGGCCAGAAGCATACTCAAAGGTCAAAATGCCTAAAAATATGCATACATGTTGGGATGGCAAGTCACGAGCCCTACCCATTACTGGATTATTTAAAACTACTAGCTTCAGATTGATCGACTATGAAAAAAAGTGCCCTAAAAGGCGGTTTAGTTTGGAGAAAGACTCGCTGGCAAGCACAGAGGTCCGACTTTTCTTGTAGTTTCTCACGAAATTCAGGTCCAGAGACGAGCTAGGATCCTAATGTGCTTCTTGTGATCTTGGGAGCATACCTCCCCCATTGTTCCGATCGTCATGCCTGATAAATGTTTGTTGAACTTTCGCATCCTTCCCGCAATCACTCAGCCCTTCCATCCTGTCCTCGCGCTCCATCCGTCCTGTCTTCCTCTACTCTGACTCTGAATCTCAAATCAACCGGTGGAACAGACCGTGCACATCTGCAAAGTGTTGCGTCCGAAGCACATCACTCCAACTGACCTGAGGTGTTCTTGAGAGAACCTTCCCGTAGTATCTCCAGTGCCATGAAGCCAAATGCAGTGAGTCTGTAGTTAAAGCTGACATAAACCATCCCTGTTTCTGCTGCAAGCTTCTCTGTGGGCGAGTAGCCGTGTTCTCCGCCACTAAACATGTGGAGGTACCCCCCATGGATCCAGACCATGACCGGCAGCTTAGAGTTGGCCTGCAGCGTTGGCGTCCACACGTTGAGGAAGAGGCAATCCTCTTGGCCCATCAGCTTGCCTGTGCTCGATAAAGGCCGCAGCTGAGAACACATGCTGCGGAAACGGCTGGCATCGCTGACTCCGTTCGTACACACCGGGTCAGCTGGAGGTGCCCAGCGAAGATTACCAACCGGTGGAGCAGCATATGGAATGCCCTTAAAGGAGTAGGCTCCATTTGTCTGTCCAAAAAACAATGGGAGTTATAAAATGCAAGTACTACAATTACAGTTTTCAAGATTCTTCTCATGTATGCGTACAACTTTCCTACTACGCTGCACGATGCACGTCCAAGGCCCCTGAGTGCTTTTCAGACTATCTTTAGCATTTCGTCACGTGCTGGTGACCGGAGACAAGTGCTTGTTTTGGAGAACAGGAAGTGCTGCTGCATGTTGTTATGACAATACTCCTGCATAATGAAGTATTTCCTGGACTTGTCCGTTGTTTTCGATGACTGACCGACCGTTGCCAAATGTAAGAAGGCTTCATTTTTAATTTCCTGAGCTCTCCTTTCGATCTGGTTCTTTAACTACGTGCAATCTTACATACAGTAAGTGTGAAAAACAAACGCACACTTCATGTGTGGAAAGGTGGCGTACAAACAGTTGTTAGTTTGGGACATGTATCCGTCGCAGTCCAATACCCGAGACACAAAACACTCTTTGGTTGCTGGGCTTCCAGCTCACGTTCTCTGTCTGGGTTTGTATGATATTGAAGTTTAGTTGGTAAACTTCTTTGTTTAGCATTTGACGGAACTGCAAACGGCTCAGCTTGCGTAGTAATTGGGCCGGTGATATAAAGTCAGTGGGAAAACTTTCCTCGTAATGCTGAACACGGTGCTTTTGAGAAGAATACAGTGAACTCGGCGGACAGATCATTTCCCCGAATCTCATTCATTCATTTTCTGTACCGCTTATCCTCATTAGGGTCACGGGGATGCTGGAGCCTATCCCAGCAGACTTTGGGCGAGAGGCGGGGTACACCCTGGACCGGTCGCCAGCCAATGGCAGGGCACATATAGACAAACAACATTCACACTCTAACGGACAATTTAGAGCGGCCAATGAAGCTAACATGCATGTTTTTGGAATGTGGGAGGAAAGCGGAGTACCCGGAGAAAACCCACTCACGCACGGGGAGAACATGCAAACTCCACACAGAGATGCCCAACGGAGATTCGAACCCTGAACCTCCTGACTGTGAGGCCAAGGTGCTACCCACTCAGCCACCGTGCGGCCTCCCCGAATCTTCACGTAGAAAAATAATAATAAAGTCTCACAGCTCACACACACAACCTGAATCTCAAACTTGAGGCTTTTCTGTAAACAGTTAAAAAAAATGTTCAAAATAATATACCAGCTTAAGCCCCACAATTTCTGGTCTATGCCCCGCCCACTTTGAGTACAGATACAGACAAATTCATTCTTCCCTAATCCAAACCTACAAACACACTGTGAGCCTGTTGGCCAGTCGGGAGATCTGGCAGGAGTGGGTTAGTATCCCCGTTTGGCCATCTTTATGTGGAGTTTGCATGTGTGCTTGGATTTTCGCCGCCTCCTCCTGTTTCCTCCCACAGTCCAAAAAATATGCATGTCCGGTTATTCTCTACAATCTCTCTAAACTGCCCACAGGTATGAATGTCAGTGTGAACGGTTGTCTACTTGTGCCCTGCGATTGGCTGGGTACCAGTCCAGGCTGTACCCCAAAATTAGCTGGGATAGGCTCCAGCATACCTTGCAGCAACTACAGCACCCCCCCGGATGACAACCATCGTCATAGAAAATAAATGAACCCTTTCATTACAGTTTCTCCAGTTCCATTATTTTTGTGAGACTGCTTTCCTTGATTTAAAAATAGCACAACCTCCAATTAGTGTCACATTCTTCCACACCCGTGACGGAATGCAGGCCATCAAACAGTCTTCATTTGGTTCTGGAAACAACAGCATTTCCACAGCAGACTTTGGGCGGGAGGCGGGGTACACCCTGGACTGGTCACCAGTCAACCGCAGGGCACATATAGACTAACAAGCATTCACACTCACACCTACCGACAATTCAGAGTCGCCAATTAACCTAACATGTTTCTGGAACGTGGAGGGAACCCGGAGTACCCGGAGAAAAACCCACGCACGCACGCACGCACGCACGCACGGGGAGAACATGCAAGCTTCACACAGCGATGCCCAACGGAGATTCAAACCTAGAACCTCCTGACTGCGGGGCCAACATGCTACCCATTCATCCACCATGCGGCCCGCTTTCGATAACGTGCAAGTAAACACACATGTCGGCCTGGAGGAGTGTAGCGTGCAGGAGGTCTCGCAATGTCGGGAAAGTGTACACACATACAGTAGAGTTCAGTTCCAAATGTGAGAATTGCAAGTAATTCGTAGCGTTTAATTTGCAAATCAATTGTTCTTGTAATGTAAACACCCATTCTCTGTGCTGTTTATGTTGGTATTGTTTTATATTTGTATCAAAGTAAAAGTTATGCTCACAAAAAGCTGCTTTTCTCCCGTTTTTAGTCGGGAACCGATAACTTCCTGAAACTGACTTGTTCTTTTTTGTTCATAATGTTTCATCATATCTTCTATGATTTTATGGCCGTAAAACACTCAAGATCATTCAAAATGGTCGAAAACGGCCGGTACTGGAGGGAATGTCTTTAGAAAATGGCATGGAGTGAATTCATAATTTTAATAATTAATAATTTTGCGGTTGAATTGTTGTTTTGGATGTTGATGGAGAAGTACAGGGAAGGTCAGAAGGAGCTGCATTGTGTTTGTGTAGATCTGGAGAGAGATTGTGACAGGATGCCCAGAGAGGAACTGTGCTATTGTATGAGGAAGTCTGGAGTGGCAGAGAAGTATGTTAGAGCGGTGCAGGACATGTACGAGGACTGTAAGACAGTAGTGAGGTGTGCTGCAGGTGGGACAGAGGAGTTCCGAGTGAAGGTGGGACTCCATCAGGGATCGCCTCTGAGCCCCTTCTTGTTTGCTATGGTGATGACAGGCTGACGGACGAGGTTAGACAGGAATCTCCATGGACTATGATGTTTGCAGATGACATTGTGATATGTAGTGAGAGCAGGGAAGAAGAGAAGCTTGAGGGGTGGAGGTCTGCCCTGGAAAGGAGAGGAATGAAGACGGAGTACATGTGTGTAAATGAGAGGGACCCAAGTGGAAGAGTGAGGTTACAGGGAGAAGAGATAAAGGGGGAGGATTTGAAGTACTTTGGGTCAACAGTCCAGAGCAATGGAGAGTGTGGAAAAGAGGTGAAGAAGTGTGTGCAGGCAGGCTGGAATGGGTGGAAAAAAGAGTCGGGTGTGATGTGTGATAGAAGTTTCAGCTAAAATGAAAGGAAAGGTGTACAAAACTGTGGAGAGACCAGCCATGTTGTTTGGTTTAGAGACAGTGCCTCTGAGGAAAAGACAGGAGGCAGAGCTGGAGGTAGCAGAGATGAAGATGCTGAAGTTCTCTTTGGGTGTGACCAGGATGGACAGGATCAGGAATGAGCACATCAGAGGGACAGCACATGTTAGAGGTTTTGGAGAACAAGTCAGAGAGGCCAGACTGAGATGGTTGGGACATGTCCAGAGGAGAGATAGTGAATATGTTGGTAGAAGGATGCTGAGTTTTGAATTGCCAGGCAGGAGGCCTAGAGGAAGACCAAAGAGGAGGTTTATGGGTGTAGTGAAAGAGGACATGAAGGTAGTTATAGTGCGAGAGAAGACAGGGTTAGATGGAGGCAATTGATTGGCTGTGGCGACCCCTGAAGGGATAAGCACCAAAGGAAAAGAAGAAGAAGACATAATTTTGTGGTTGACTATTATTAGTCAATAAGGTGGACTAGGCAGCATATTTGACAAAGAAATTGGCAAATATGCTGCGTTTGTAGAAGAAAATGTTTAAAAGTTGGATGTTGCAGATCTTACAAACTCACATGTCTTCCTCTGTAGTCGCCACAGTCCGTGGTGACTTGGGCCAGGCCAGGTGGGAGTGTTTGGGCCACATAGCCCAGGTAGGTGGCCAGAACCAATAGAGTTAGCACCCCAAGGCAGATGAGGACGATGCAGCGTCTGGACAGCACCAAGAAGGGACTGATGTAGTGTCTGTGTCGTACATACTGCACCTCTTCTTCATCTTCCTCCTGCACCAGGTAGCGGTATTCTGTCCGTTCTGGCACCTCAAATGTGTCCTCATTCATCTTCAACCTGGTGAAGAATACAGCAAAGAGCAACCGTAACATCTTTCATCCCTGGCAGGACATTTAGTATCGTCAACTTAAGATGCCTCTTCTTTTCATCGAAAAACAACACGAGGTGGGAAATTTAAGCTACTTCAACATCCAAATGTACGATTATTTCTTTTAATTTTCATGATTACGGCTGAAAACTAATGAAAAGCTCAAATGCGGTACCTGAGAAAATGAGGAAAAAAGGTTTTGGAAACGTTGGCCACCTGAAACGTATGACGTGTACAACACTCCGCGTTTGGTTATACAGTTCAGCGGGCCATGGAGTCCGTCAGTCTGTAGCCCTCCTCTGGGATTAATGAAGCCCGCGTTGCTCTGATAGTGGCCTTCAACGCTTCTGCATTGTTGGCGTTGGCGTATTGCATTTTCCTCTTGACAATACCGCAAAGATTTTCTACGGGGTTGAGGTCAGGCTGGACAATCAAGGACAGGGATAGCGTGGTCCTTAAACCAGGTACTGGTAGTTAGTCCTGTCGGAAAATGAAATCTCCCTCTCCATAAAGTATAAAGTAATGGTGGGAAGCTCTTCCTCAAAAACAAAAGCAATAAAAGGTATGTCACTAGTATTAAGTGTTAAGTATTAAGTGTTAAGTATTAAGTGTTAAGTAATAAGTGTTAAGTATTAAGTAATTACTGTTAAGTATTAAGTGTTAAGTATTAAGTAATAAGTGTTAAGTATTAAGTAATTAGTGTTAAGTATTGAGTGGTAAGTATTAAGTAATAGGTAATAAGTGTTAGGTATTAAGTATTGAGTGGTAAGTATTGAGTGGTAAGTATTAAGTGTTAAGTATTAAGTGTTATGTATTAAGTGTTATGTATTAAGTAATAAGTGTTAAGTATTAAGTAATTAGTGGTAAGTATTAAGTGTTATGTATTAAGTGTTATGTATTAAGTAATAAGTGTTAAGTATTAAGTAATTAGTGTTAAGTATTGAGTGGTAAGTATTAAGTAATAAGTATTAGGTAATAAGTGTTAAATATTAAGTAATAAATGTTAAGTATTGAGTAATAGGTAATAAGTATTAGGTAATAAGTGTTAAATATTGAGTAGTAAGTGTTAAGTATTGAGTAATAGGTAATAAGTATTAGGTAATAAGTGTTAAATATTGAGTAGTAAGTGTTAAGTATTGAGTAATAGGTAAAAAGTATTAGGTAATAAGTGTTAAATATTGAATAGTAAGTGTTAAGTATTGAGTGGTAAGTGTTAAGTATTGAGTAATAGGTAATAAGTATTAGGTAATAAGTGTTAAATATTGAGTAATAAGTATTAGGTAATAAGTGTTAAATATTGAGTAGTAAGTGTTAAGTATTGAGTAATAGGTAAAAAGTATTAGGTAATAAGTGTTAAATATTGAATAGTAAGTGTTAAGTATTGAGTGGTAAGTGTTAAGTATTGAATAATAGGTAATAAGTATTAGGTAATAAGTGTTAAATATTGAGTAGTAAGTGTTAAGTATTGAGTGGTAAGTAATAGGTAATAAGTAATAAGTATTAGCTAACAGTTAAGTAAGTGCTTCAGAAGAAATCATGGCGCTGTCAGTCCGTGCGGCCGAGAAAGGACAAATTTGTTCCTACTTAGAGACAATCCTTCACCTGCTAAACAGCTATTAAGTGTTAAGTAATGAGTGTTAAGTATTAAGTGTTATGTATTAAGTAATAAGTGTTAAGTATTAAGTAATAAGTGTTAGGTATTGAGTAATAGGTAATAAGTATTAGGTAATAAGTGTTAAATATTGAGTAGTAAGTGTTAAGTATTGAGTGATAGGTAATAAGTATTAGGTAGTAAGTGTTAAATATTGAGTAGTAAGTGTTAAGTATTGAGTAATAAGTAATAAGTATTAGGTAATAAGTATTAGGTAATAAGTGTTAAATATTGAGTAATAAGTATTAGGTAATAAGTGTTAAATATTGAGTAGTAAGTGTTAAGTATTGAGTGGTAAGTAATAGGTAATAAGTAATAAGTATTAGCTAACAGTTAAGTAAGTGCTTCAGAAGAAATCATGGCGCTGTCAGTCCGTGCGGCCGAGAAAGGACAAATTTGTTCCTACTTAGAGACGATCCTTCACCTGCTAAACGCCCTGACTGATGTGTGTCTGCTTACCGTCAGAGCGACGTCAACACAGCAGCAAGACGGTTATCCTGGACGCCATTCCAAACATCCAAGTAGGAGCTCAACTATTTCCCCCTCCGGGGAGGGGCGGGGACTTCCTCTTCTTCGTTTTTATTTTCGGCGGATTGAAGGCGGGTTAGCTGTTATACTGCCCCCGCCAGGTAGCGGCCTGCCATTACACCCTATAACCTTGTTCCGGTCCAACCCTTTCCCTCACACAAGCTGTCATCGCCAACAAATGTCAGAATTGCGAGATTATTATGAACCTATTACGTTCCGCGGCATTACGAAGCGGCGCGTGCGTGGTGCGTGTGGAAATCCCACCACGAGGGGGAGCTGTTTGACCGTTGAAAAGGAAAGGAAAGGCTTTCGCTCTCGTGAGTCAAATTCCATCGATTATTCCAGGCGTGCTCCGGGACAAAGGCATGACACGTCCATTATTTGTTGTCTTACATCCGCGTGTTTTATTTCTGTTTACTTGGGACCGTAGCCGTGGGGTACGCCAATTCTCATAGGGGTTAGTTCGGCAAAAAGGAAAAAGAACTGGCGTCCCACACAATTACCAGCGCCCCTGAACGCCTCATAGCAGGGAGCAGCAGAGAGTCTGTGTGTGTTTTATGAATGAATAAGTTATGTTGTGTAGTAAGAGTGTTTCATCTTCAAGGTTTATTGTTTACCTTGCTGTTCCAAGCCCCGCTCTGAATCTTTCTATCTGGCGGTCGTAGCGCCTAAAGAGCCGCGCTGGACACCGGGTCGACGGCTCGGGCTTTTAGCTCGTCAGCTAGTGCTGCTCAGCTAAAAGCCATTTAGGGGGCTCATGCTATACCCGTGATTGTTTCCTTGATAAATTACCCACGTCAAAAAGAAAAAGCATCTCCTCAAGATCCAACTTCTTCTCCAGTGTGTGTGTGTGTGTGTGTGTGAGAGAGGGAGAGAGAGAGAGAGAGAGAGAGAGGGGAACGGTAGGCGGCCTCTGCTTTTGGTGGAGGTTTATGTGGGAGGGTAAGCTTTGTGTGTTGCTGTTTCAGGAGAGCGAAGCATGATGACTGAACATGCAAGGAAAGTCTTGTGGGAAAAGAGGATGACCAGCATGATGGAGGCGCGTGTCTGTGAGCAGAAGAAGCCATAGAAACTGTTCCTGGGGAGTCCTCACCCCGGCTTTCCGTGCAAGCCCATGTGGAATAACCACACACAAAGGTGAGTCTGCTCTTCTTCTACTATTCCACGTCTGCTGTACGTGTTTCTCTCTCTTTGGACTTAAAACATTCACAACGTTTGTGGGCCACAGCTGGTTTCTTATGGCCCCTTGGCACATTTTTAAAAAGGAATTTAACAAGAAAACTAATTTTTTTTTAAAACACCAATAATGGGGATGTCAGCCAGTCAAAATATTAGGATAAAAAAATAAAATTATTGTCATAAAGTCCTAATTGTAGAAAAATGACATCAATTCAGCAGCATAAGGTTAAAATATGAAAGAGAAATGTTTTTCCACAATAAAAAAGTCTTAATATTATGAGAAACGAACAAAACAACAAATCCATCCATCCCTTTTCTATGCTGCTTGTCCTCATTCGGCTCACAGGGGGTATGCTGGAGCCTATCCCAGCTGACTTCGGGTGCGAGGCGGGTACAATCGCAGAAGACAACTAAGAGAGAGTATCATTTTGGAAAATTAGTTTGTTGAAAAAGTGACAATTGTTTGAATAACAAGTGAAAATATTATGGGGATAATATCAGAATTACAAAAAATGTTGAAAATAAAAAGGACAATGTCAAAATATTAGAAGAAAAAAATCCTACTGTGCCAAAAAAAAGTTCATTTTAGGAGCATGGAATTGAAATATTCAAGAAAATCTATGTTATGGGAATAAAGTCCAAATATAAATACAAACTAAAACCGTAATATTACTTGAAGGAAATGTGGAAAGAGGATCTAAGGTGAATGGAAACGAGGGAAATTGTCCGGAAAGCCTTGCTTTCGGGTCATGGTTTCATTCCGAACTTGATCCAACATTTCTTTAATTGGCAACTCTAAATTAAGGTGTGAATGTGAGCGTGTGCTTGTCTGTACGTGCCCTGCCATCGGCTGGCGACCAGGCAGCTGGGATAGGCTCCAGCAGACCCCCACCGCCCTAATGAGGAAGAGCGGCGCAGAAAACGGATGGCTGCTTCAACCTGAGTGGACTTTTGAACTGAAACATTTGTGGCCCACCTTGACATGCCACCCCAGTGAGGCACATTCAGACAGAGATAGACCTGTTAGGCGCCGGAACAGTTTGAGATCTTTGAGTCTTCATGTTTGTTGACCGTCTAAAAAGCCACAACACCCCAAAGCTGGTTGGTGATGACGACTCCGGTCGTGTCTTTTCTTGGATCATTCTTGCTTTTTTCTGCCATTCTGCAAAATAGGGTGAAAAAATGGTTTGTCTTTGCTCTCCCAAGGTGTGTGTGTGTGTGTGTGCGTGTGTGTGTGTGTGTGTGTGTGTGTGGTGACAAACGGCAGACGGAAAGAGCAAGAGCAGCAGCATCCCGCTTCTCCGCTGATGCTGAGTCAGACATTAAGGGTGAAGAGAGACTGTTAAATATTTCAGGACCGGTGAGGTTGGCCGCTCTTTTCGGGGGCGAGACCCAACTTGGAACTGGCCTTGGCCTGTTTGGGGAAATCCCACCCAAACTCTTCGGGGAGGTGTGTGGTGGCTGGTGGTGCCACGTCACCAGTAGAAGCACTAGTTAGTAATGCACGTGCCGCTCGGGGCGGAAATAGGCGAGAATAGATTCACCGTAGATGACTACTACCCAGAGGGTCACATTTTCCCTCCTTTTTGTCTGAGCTTTGATTGGACTATTCAAAAATCCGATCAATACAATGAAAGGCTCAGAACAGTCCATCATCCACAATGTCCCCAAAGGTTGGGCGTGTAAGAAACACATACAGTCCAGTGTAGTGACAACATTATCATTACATAAACACCATTTGCACGAGTCATCTATGATATTACATACAGTAATCCCTCACTTATTGCACTTTGTTTCCGTTAAAGCATATGCATTTTCCTAGTTCTGCATAGAAAATGTGTTTACAGCCTTCTAAATAAGGGTTTTAACACTACTAGAGCCCTGCTGACATGAAAAAACACCCCTATAGTGACCTTTAAAAATGGCGGCAACAGTGGCCCGGGTTGGGAATGACTGTGTGTTTGTATCGTGAGATCATTCAAACATGCAACAAAAGCCTGTTGTTCCGTCGATCAGGTCTGGTGCTTGTGTGTCTCACCCAACCTTACAGTAAGATTACGGAATCGAAGCCCGGAATGCCGCATATTGTCTTTAAAAATGTCATTTTTGTGCTTGAAAATGCTTCTTTAGGCAACAAAAACATAACTTTTGCTAAGGTATGCTTATGTTTTGCCAAATAATATGTGACCACAAAACACCAGGATTTTATTTATGAATATACGTCAGAAAAACCGTGATAAACCGAAGGTGTGAAATAGGACAGCGAGGGACGACCGCATGGTTTTTAGTCATATGTTTTTGTCCTTGTTTGCCAAAGTGGAATTTAACACACACTGGATGACTTTCTCATGTTTAAAGTTGTAACCTCCCAAAAAACAAAAACATATAAATCATACCTACTAAGGTTTTTTTTGCATAGTCAAACATGAGGTGATTATACAGACCAGGCATACAGTACACGTAAACTGTATTAACAAGTATATAGAAACTGTCCTTGGATTCAAATGTTTATTTGTGATTAATCACATTTTGTCCATCGTTAACTGATAATAAATCAAAAAAGTCTTTTGTGGGGAACAATCTGGTACATAACTTTGTTACCTGCATCACACTCAAGGTCAAAGGTTGCAATTTTGGAAATGTGAGCCATTATTCCAAACATTTAGAAATTTACATCTAGAAAATCCCCAGTTTTTGTATATTTAATGCCAGCGGCACTTTGTCCCACTTTGTTGGGCAGGCCTTGAACGCACCATCTAACTTTCCCCCCACATTGTACAGACAGACTACAAAGCTGTATTTTTATTAGCATTTCCATGCTAATGTGCATGTTTATTTATAAGCACACAAGCTTGAAAAACAATAACATTGAAAGTCCGAGCTCATCCTGGTGGAGCTTTTATTTTGATGTTGTTCCTGCCTTAGCGACAGTTTATACCCAAGGAATAAGATACATTAGATCGCCATAATGTCCTACGTATGTTTTACTGGTGATGGGTCCTGCTGATGTGTGCTGGTAATGCGAGCACTGCTAGCTCGGCACGTTGACATAAGCCCCCATATAGCTGCCTTTGGCAATGCCTGCCGTTAAATAGAAGCTGCTACCCAAAGTTGAGCTCGCTCAAAGCAGAACATCAGCGGAGGGACTTAGCTTACCCAGCTGGATACAAATCAATTTGGTCTTTTTGCGAGAGCTATCTACCAGCGCTTTGAAGTTAAATTCATCCATCCATTTTCTAGACCACTTATCCTCGCAGGTTGCCGGGTATGCTGGAGCCTATCCCAGCCGACTTCGGGCGGCATTTCGGAATGCGGGAAGAAAGCGGAGTTCCCGGTAGAAAACCCCCACACGCACGCACGGGGAGAACATGCAAACTCCACACAGAGAGAGATTCCAACCCTGAACCTCCTGACTGTGAGGCCGACGTGCTACCCACTCGACCACCGTGCGGCCGGAGTAAAAATGTCTCTCTTTTCTTTGTCGGTTTCCGCTCAGTTTTTGTTCCCGCTCCACGGTCACCGCTACTTCCTCAAACTACAGCGTGGGCCAAGGGTCAAACAGGACGTGAGCACGTTAATCACGTGTGGGGGGGAAAAAAGTCATATCATTCGTTTATTATAACGTTCCATAAATAAGTACAATAATTCTCGAATGTGCATTATTGCTTTGATGATGAACATTCCAGTAAGTGATACGGTTTCTGAATCATGTACGCATGTTGTGTGTGTTTATTATATTCGAGTCAGTGCTGCAGAATAAAGTGGGAAGGCCGTGAACTTCATGAATACCTCAACTTGTGTGCTGGACCGACGTTTGAACGCAGCTAAAGGACAGGAGCTACTGATAGCGGTCACGCATCCAAACAAGAAGCCCACTTCTCTCGGGCACGTAGGCTCCTCTCACCGTGACACACGCTTATATGCGGCATGCGTGTGGGCAAATAAACGCCCTACCTGGTGTAGTCACTCCCAACCCACACGCAGCTATAAAAGCAGGCACGGAAGGTGAAGGAGGAGCAGTTTGCACGAGTGTGAATGGTTGTGTGGGAAAGGGGGAGGAGCTCAGAGTAGAGCCGCTGCTCCTTCACATGGAGAGGAGCCGGTGGAGGTGGCTCGGGCATCTAGTCCGGATGCCTCCCTGGTGAGGTGTTTCGGGCACGCCCGGCCGGGAGAAGGCCCCCGGGAAGACCTAGGATACACTGGAGGGACTATGTCTCACAGCTGGCCTGGGAACACCTCGGTGTCCTCCCGGTGGAGCTGGAAGAGGTCGCCGGGGACCGGGAAGTCTGGACTTCCCTACTGAAGCTGCTGCCCCCGCGACCCGGACCCGGATAAGCGGATGGATGGATGGTTGCGGCTATATGTGGTTGGCTGGGGTGGATCCCGCCTCTTGGCCAAAGTCAGCTGGGATAGGCTCCTCCAGCCCCTCGTGACTCTAATGAGGATTAAGCGGCACAGAAAAGGGTTGTGTGGTTGAATCCAGCCTATTATTCACCAAAAAGATGCATATTGAAGCAAATATTACATACCCTTTGACCAAAGAAAGCATTTTCTAACATAAACATGGAGAAATGGAGTAAAATATAAGAAGATGCATTCAAAAATGTAATATTCTCCAGGTCGCTAGGTGTCAGTAGTGCTACTGTGATGTTGGGTGCGACGCACAAGCACCAGACCCGATGGCCGGAACAATAGGCGCAATAATTTATCTTGTGGCCGCAACCCACTCCGAGCTAGAACTCAACTGTGAATCATCTCTGAACATGACTTACTTCCTGTCTCCTAGCACTGGAACACACTGACAGCAGCAAGTGTGGCGTGGATGAATAAGGATGAGCTCGGTGTAAGTTCTTTGAGAGGCTTTGATAAAGCGCATAACAAGTGTAGTTCATTATTATTATTATTACGAGTCTCATTTATCTTTCGTAGATTCTGCAGTACAAAGGTAAAGGTTACTATAGGGGTGTTATGTAATGTCTAGAGGGCTCTAATAATGTTGAAAAATTGTATGTAGAAGGAGGTACTTTGCAGAAATTCACCTATCACGGTCGGGTCTGGTACCAGAAACCAAGGATTTCTGCAATGGCCAACATAATATCTATAATAATATAATACATTAAGTTATAAAATATAAGTAAGTGGGTGCAAGTGGTGCAAAGTGTTGGTGTATTGTCTTTCTTGATGCGTCGAAGGTCTGCACGCGGAATCAATCTTTGTCCCGGCGCGTAAGGAAGCATGAAGCAACACAGCCATAACCTCATGTGTTTTAGTCCTGATGCTGGTCTATCATGGCCACGCCCACACCTTCATTGGGAATTACTTACTTACCTGAAATGGCTTTGTTGGGGGAAAAAATGTGCCCTCTAAAATTGCAAGGTGCTTGAAATTGGAACCCCCCCTTGTACGCAGCGTCCCCAATTTACCGTACTTCCACTCAGCAAGCTTCGGCATGCGCACGTGACTGGCGGTGCACGTGTTTTGCTTTTTTGGCCTTTTTGATGAGGCTAATTCAAAAAGCAGCCCACGCGGTGGCGTAGCGCGCCCAAATGCCAGCCAATGAAAACCCAGAATCCGGGTCGGCCGGGACAGAATGTGAGGACATGACCTGGGAAACGGGATATTTGGTCACCCCCGTTGTTGCCGGACTGCAAACAGCACTCTGACCAACATCAACCGCCTTTGCAGTCCAATAGTCTGCCGGCTTAGCTCGGCAGGGAGAGTTGTGTATATAAGGCTTTGCAGCGGATGACAATATACAGTATTTACATACAGTACACAAGAACGCTGGACTGGTGAAGTATCAAGTAAGATGGGCTGTGAAGTGAAACTTTGGCTCATATCTGTAATTTTTGTGCCGAACACAATTCTGCCCAAACTGCCCGTGGATCTGTGCAAGTCCGATTTATTTACCGAGCGGGTTCCGCACACAAAGCGAATGATCATGAGAGCAGAGAGCGCTGGTAATAGAAACGATTCGCTTCAAATCAACTCCATTCCGTTGCATTTTGTGTGATGCGTTTCTGCCTCGGACGCCATGTGTCTGTAAGTCATGTGCAATTTTCTTTTAGACACGGCCAGCTCGGACAAACTGAAAGCGGTTTCCTCCGGAACGTTCTGACTTTTATTAAACGGGGTTGTTTGTACGGAATCCATCCAAAAATGTACTCGTTTCATCTTGTGTGGCGTCACTTTGTGTCCCGGTTGGCGGTGCAAATCCCCTCTCCTCTGGTGAATTGAATGTTGTTGCAAGCTGCCGTGACAAGAAAAAGTGTGCTCTGGTGGTAACGCCATCCTAAACATGCCACAAAGCGCCATGCAATGGAATCGTGCTGATTGCAGGACAGGGAGAGGATGTTTTTCACGCTGCTGCGGTGCATGACCAAATCTCACATGCACTAGAACAAGATGAGAAGGAAGTGAGCAGTAAGCATGATTTGTTGGCGTCTGCATGTACGTGTTGATGGATGGGTTCTGCATTGGCGTCTGAGACTTCTAATGAGCTCCACGGACGCCAACACACTCACGCGAGCACACACGCACACACACACTGGTGTCCTCCCCCGTCACACGACCTCTAATGACCTGCCGTGACCTCTGGGCACTCGCACACAATGCCTGTCCTTTCAACTCCGACCTCTCCACCGCAGCCCACCTCACTGGACTCATCCAAAATGTTCCAGGTCATGTGATTTGATGAAAGGGCTTGTGTTCTTTCATCGTCCTCTTAGGTCACGTCCACACCAACCTCCATATTTCCACTCGTCCATTTTACCCTCATGAGGGTTGGAGGGGTATGCTGGAGCCTATCCCAGCCGGGTTCGGATAAGAGGCGGGGTACACCCTGGACTGGTCGCCAGCTGATCGCAGGGGAGACAAACATTCCCACTCTAATGGACAATTTAGAGCGGCCAATGAAGCTAACATGCATGTTTTTGGAATGTGGGAACAAACCGGAGTACCCGGAGAAAACCCACACACGCACGGGGAGAACATGCAAACTTCCATTCCAAGTGGGACCTCCAAATCTCTGGACTGTAGGGCCAACATGCTAACCACTCGCCCACCCTGCGGCCCAGCTCCACGTTGTGTTCTAGCAATCTACTCGGTTAGTGTATATCTAGGGAAATATCTGCATATCAATGGGGGCTGATGGTCATTCAAGAAGGGGAAGCTCCGTTTTTCCAGCTTTCATCATAAAAGTACGGATTTATTTATATGTCAAGTCTGCCGGGGATCGGTAAAGTCTCCAGATCAGTTCAGAACAACGGAACGAAGAACTTGGAAAACGCTTGCGTGGCGGTTTACACTTCAAGATCGCCGATACGCCCATTTTCCTGTCAATCCAAAAGAGATTTCGCCCCGGACACATCGTCAAATCGTCATGCAGAAGCCGAGTGTCTGGACCAGCCCACTCCCCAGTAGACCCCCAGTTACCGTGAGCGTCCGATGGGCGGGACAGACTACTCATACAACATAATAAACATAAAAAAATGACCGTAACCAGAGAAGGCCGGAGAGACCACTGGTATGTAACAACTCTTATTGGTTGTCGGAAAAAAAAGCTGGGGAATCTGCAGGAGTCCATTTGATAAAGGCTCCTCCACGATCTTTCCAAGTTCAGGCTGCTGAAAACTTGAAACCAGCGGTCTCTCCGGTCTCTCCGGTCTCTCCGGTCTCGTTACAAGCATGAGAACATAATTGGCAACGTCACAAGAGTAGTCTCTGTCGTCTATCAGTTCTCCGATGGTTCACTTCGTGAGCGCCAAGCGGCGTGCAACACGCGTCATAGTTACGTCACATCCCAGCTGCCACCGTGCCGTCTATCTGAACACACGAACGGTCACGTGACACTTCTTTTCTTCCTCGTCTGCCAATCAACGACACGCATACAAACGGGAGAGATGCTCCTGCAAACTTAGGTGAAGGGAAAAGGACCCGCATATCAAAGTGAGCGTGTTAAGCTTGTTATTTTGTGCCGTTGGCCATGAATTGCATGACGACAGGAAAGAATAACGGGAGCAGTATTGGGCGTCAAAGAGCTTATCGATTGGCTGTGCTGAGGAGGTAATGACGGAAGAACACTTTTATCTCCTCATGTTTCATAGCAGCGTGGGAGGCTTTCCGCGGCGGACCCGGGAACTCTGATAAACAAACTGCCGGGCGTGATAGAAACCTCCATCCGCACCGCACATCCCGCTGAGAGATTGTCACTTCAAAGTTCGAGTTTGTGCGGAACGCGCTGCGTCGGCAGAAAGAGTACGTCTTATTTTCATCGATGCCCGCGATCGGCTTCTTCTCCACGTCAGCGCTTTGAGGAAAGCAAAGCACACTCATCTTTGCAAACACGCAGCACATGGAGAAGTCGTGTATACTTGAAGAAAGAAACTGCATCTGTGATGCACGCTGATCCTTTTCTCCCACTTTTCCCACTTCTTCATAAACATCCATCCATCCATTTTCTATGCCGTTATCCTCATTAGGGTCGGAGGGATGCTGGAGCCTATCCCAGCGGGCTTCGGGCGGGAGGCGGGGTACACCCTGGACTGGTCGCCTTCATAATTAATCTTCATACATTCATGTTACCTAATATGATGACTTATTGACTGACCTTTTCCCTAATTTTCCAAAAAATACTTTGGTTTGTTTTGTTTCTTTCTTATAATACTACAACTTTTAAAATATAACGTCATATTTTTCTTTAATGTTTCAAGCCTGGGCCGCACGGTGGTCGAGTGGGTAGCACATTGGCCTCACAGTCAGGAGGTTCGGGGTTGGAATCTCCGTCGGGCATCTCTGTGTGGAGTTTGCATGTTCTCCCCGTGCGTGTGTGGGTTTTCTCCGGGTACTCCGCTTTCCTCCCACATTCCAAAAACATGCATGATTGGCCGCTCTAAATTGTCCATTAGAGTGCAAATGTTTGTCTATATGTGCCCTGCGATTGTGTACCCCGCCTCTCCCCCAAAGCCAGCTGGGATAGGCTCCAGCATACCCGCCACCCTAATGAGGATAAGCGGCATAGAAAATGAATGATTGAAAGTTTCAAGCCTGTGCTGCGAAGATTTTTCCTCATAATATTCATTCATTTTCTATACCGCTTATCCTCATTAGGGTGGCGGGGATGCTGGAGCCTATCCCAGGTGACTTTGGGCGAGAGGCGGGGTACACCCTGGACCGGTCGCCAGCCAATGGCAGGGCACATATAGACAAACAAACATTCCCACTCTAATGGACAATTTAGAGCGGCCAATGAAGCTAACATGCATGTTTTTGGAATGTGGGAGGAAAGCGGAGTACCCGGAGAAAACCCACGCACACACGCACGGGGAGAACATGCAAACTCCACACAGAGATTCCAACCCGGAACCTCCTGACTGTGAGGCCAACGTGCTACCCACTCGACCACCGTGCGGCCCTTCCTCATAATAGTACAAGCTATTATTTTAAACTTCAGACATTGCTCTCATAAGATGCTACTTTTTTCTCTTAATATTTGGACTTTATTCACATACAATGACTCATGTTTTTACATTCCTGCTGTGTTTCCCCCCCAACTATTTCACATTTCTTTGTAAATGTTTTTTATGTCTTTCTTTATAGTTGTTTTTTTCACATAACATGTGTCATCATCCCTGTGACATTATTTTCAAATCAAATCTGTTTGATAAGAACGCTAAAGAGCATGAACAATATACAGTTGTCTCTTGCCACTTTTTGCTTGTTTGATGGTTTTTCAAATCTATGGTTAAGTAGGGCTCGTTATAAGTAAAAAAAATATGGATATTGATGCACATTTTGTCACGATCCGGGTGTTGTTCCCGTGACAGTTTTGGGTTTTAGTGGGGTTTTCCTGTGTTGTGGTGGTTTCCGTGCACTTTAGTTTGCCTTTAATTACACACACCTGTTCCTCATTTGTAGGTGGGGCTATTTATGTTCAGGTGTGTGCGCCAGTCGGGGTCGGTTCATTGTATTAGTGTTAGTGTTACTCTGTGGTTAGCGTCACGGTCAGCCGTTCTTCATGCTTTGTTTTCCTGGGGACCTGGTTTTGTGTTTTTTCCGCTGCTTCGCAGCATTGGCTACTGTTAAAGGACTCCTGCACCTTACCTGGCTGACGTCCTGCTCGCTTCTTCCCCGGGGTTGTCACCATGCCACGCCGAGCTAGCCGAGCAGCAGCGGCAATTCGTAACACATTTGACATTTTTAGCCTAAACAAAGCATTTTCAAGCATAGAGATGAAGTAAAATATAACATATGGGACAATATGTTGTATTCTATGCTGGTCACCGGGTGTCAGTAATGTTCCTGTAATGTTGGGTGAGATACACAAGCACCAGACTTGGATTATTGTTTTATTTTTTTTATTTTGCCTTGCTATTTGTACATTGCACGTAACAAACTTGTTTTCTATCAACTGTGACTGCTAAATTAACCACCTCAAGTGGAAGCAATTTGATAAAGAAAGTGAGAAACACCGAAGGATCGAATTCCATCTTGCCGGGATGTACTGGAAGTGTGCATGAACAATAAGTTCCATCCATTCCTCATTTGTATTTATTTCTTGTTGTTTTCTTCGTAAAAAAATCGAATGATTCCCTATAAAATGTATTGTCTGGAACAGAATGTTTGGATTTCCATTATTTCCTGCTGGAAAAATGGCTGGGTTGCACGGTGGCCTGGTGGTTAGCGGGTTGTCCTTACAGACATGCCATGTCTGTGTAAAATGTTTTTCTCGGGTTTTCCACGAGTTTCCAAGACAACACTCATCTTCACCCATCCAGAGCATACCAAAGAAAACATTTGAATCCCTAAATGTACTGACAAACATGAGCCGCTCCTGCTTTTAGTTGCACTTTGGTGAGAAAATTCAACACAACACGCAACACAAACGCCACAGGACACGTTTGTCATGACAACACAACATCGCACAGGCCTTGCTGGGCGTGTAATCGGCAGGGAGGCGCTTGCATGCAGCTGTGTAAGTAAACATCGTGGTAGTTTAACCCCACACACACACACACACACACACACACAGTGAGCTGTGAGGCTGTGCATGCACTACGCTAGATCCATGCATGTTCTTTTTGCTGCTTGAAATTGTACACTATTTGTGTTTTTATAGTAAGTGCAAAGAAAATGGCGCAATTAGCTGATTTTCCAATGCATGTCCTGCTTTTGTAAAGCAAATGATGTCAGCATCCTGCTTTCATTTGCTTTGCTTTGGCACGCTAACGTTAAATTGAGCAGCTTTGTTTCTTTATTCAGAAAGCCTTGAAACTCGAGCATTTTGTAATGTCAATACATGTATAGAAAAAAGTTTTCACTAATCAAATGCTCATTATAAGGTTTGATGGCACTATCTGCAGGATAAAAAGAGCTGCAGCTATGAAACCAGGTCCGTTACTCCCATATTTTACGGTAGTCCTGTACTGTGTGGAGTTTGCATGCTTTTTCCATTACTAAATAGTCACTACATTTTCCGTCATACATTTTCATCTACATTCTGCCGCCATGGTGATCAGCCCTAGTTGCAGTTGGGCAATTAGTTGAGAGGTGTGTTAAAAAATTGCAGTGTGGCATTGGAGAGGTGCGAATCAGGTGGCCCCTGTTTAAGGATGAAACCAGAACTTGTTGAACCTCATTTCTCTTTGCAAGCCTGAGGAAAACAAGTCCTTCGAGACATTGTTCAGAAGAACAGTGTACTTTGATTAAAGAGTTGATTGGAGAGGGGAAAACTTATGACAAAATACAAAAAATGTTTGGCTTCTCAGCTAAAATGATCTCCAATACCTCAAAATAGAGAGCAAAACCAGAAACCCGTGGCAGAAATTGGAAGACCACTATCAAAATGGATCAAAGAATAACCAGAATGGCAAAGGCTCAGCCAATGATCAGCTCCAGGATGATCAAAGACAGTCTGGAGTTACCTGTAAGTACTGTGACAGTTAGAAGATGACATTTTGCCAAAGAACACATCAACTGGCCTAAAGAGAAATGGAAGGACATTTGGTGCGCTGATGAGAGTAAAATTGTTCTTCTAAGTGCCGCAAACAGTTTGCGGGACGACTCCCCCTAATCCCATCCAAACGGCCAAACTCCCAACTGCTTGGGGGCGATTGGGCTGGATCGGCTGTTAACGAGCCGCTAACTGTTACTGGTAGGAACGGCTGCCATGGATTTCCACATGTGGTTGATGGTCATCTCGGATTTCTTCCATTTATCAATCTCTCTGTAAAAATAAAGCCAGCACAAACATGTTGTAGTGTTTGCATCTTTGTACCGGGCTTAAGTGAGTTTGTGTTATTTATTTTGCTTTACGTTTGGAAAATCATTATCTAATTATTATTACTTATAAATAATCTACCATAAGCGGGGTCAAATATTGATTCACTGTTATTACTACTAATCAGCTTTGATGTTTGATACCTGATGTTTTGCTGTTGCTTGGAATCCCTGGTCTGTGGAAAAACTTGCAAGATGATTTCCCCCTCAGTAGAAGCTGCAAAGCGTCCTTGTTGACGGACGCCATTGCTGTGTGCCTAGCGGCGCCTGTCAAACCCGACCTCCATGAAGCATGCCGCTTCGTGTGTGTGTGTGATGAGAGCGCTCACTCCCGCACAAATTCACGTGGCGGCGCGACGGTTGACCACAGACGGGGTAGCGTCCGCACTCCAGCAAACCGAGAAGCCCGGCGGAGAAGTGAAAGACGTGTCGTTTGTGTGTCAAAGTGCAGCTCTTGTGTGGCAGACAACACGCAAGGTGACACCAGGCTCCCTTTCCTTCTACTCTTTCCACCGATCTCCTCCCACTGGGGAGAGGCGCTCGTTCCCAACAGGAGGGGCTGGAATCCGAGTCCTCCCCTTGGAAGTGCAGACACTTCTCCCATGCTTGGGCAAGAGCCGAGGTGGCGAGAAAAGGGAAAGGAGGACATGAAGCAGCGACACAGGTGGAAGACGTCTTCCGAGCAAAGACCTTCTTCCCTCAAAGACTTTGGGGAGTTTTTTGTTTGAGGGAAGATTTCATTTCAGTCCGTCGGTCGGTCTTGGACTTGTCAGCACTTGTTTGAAAAGGACACAGGTGAGACGCTAAGACAAAGGTGGAAGGAGGGCCTTCTTGCTGAATAGCTGCCTTTGATTTGGGGGGGGTGTCTACTTGCTGCTCGCCGGGATTTTTATTATGGCCTGAGGCATCTTTCTAAAACTAGAATTCCACAAGAAGACCAAAACAACTGGAATTTTGCAAGAAAATCTCGGACTATTGTGATAGATAATATAATAGCATGAGAAAAAGTAGCAAAAGTTTGGAATTATTTTCAAATGTTATGACAAATGAATAAAATAAATGCCGGCAGAAATGTTGAAAAAAAAACAGCTGTAGTTTTACAAGAACAAAGTCCAAATATTACAAGAAAAAGGGCATACCCAAATGAAAAAAGTCATAATTTTACAATAATAAACTCGCAATAATGAGGACGAATAATACTATTTGTTGAAAATTATATTATTAATTATATCATAAAAATGGTTAACAAAACAAAATGAAGCTGTATTTTTAGGCTGGAGAAGCAGTTCTATTATTATAGGAATAGCGCAAAAAGAGTGTGGAAAAGAGGTGAAGAAGCGTGTGCAGGCAGGCTGGAATGGGTGGAGAAAAATGTCGGGTGTGATAGAAGTTTCAGCTAAAACGAAAGGAAAGGTGTACAAATCTGTGGTGTTGTTTGGTTTAGAGACAGTTCCGCTGAAAAAAAGACAGGAGGCAGAGCTGGAGGTAGCAGAGATGAAAATGCTGATGTTCTCTTTGGGTGTGACCAGGATGGACAGGATCAGGAATGAGCACATCAGAAGGACAGCACATGTTAGAGGTTTTGGAGATAAAGTCAGAGAGGCCAGACTGAGATGGTTGGGACATGTCCAGAGGAGAGATAGTGAATATATTGGTAGAAGGATGCTGAGTTTTGAATTGCCAGGCAGGAGGCCTAGAGGAAGAGCAAAGAGGAGGTTTATGGATGTAGTGAAAGAGGACATGAAGGTAGTTGGCACAGGAAAGACAGAGTTAGATGGAGGCAATTGATTGGCTGTGGCAACCCCTGAAGGGATAAGCCCAAAGGAAAAGAAGAAGAACAAAGCAAAATATTATGGTAATAATGTCTTAATATTAGGAACATTTTCAAAGATGATTTAAGAAGAAAATGTAGAAAAAAGACACCAAAAATGTGGGAAAAAGAACACAACTAGATTACGTCGCCTGCCAGAGAAGCGACTACTGGAGCAGGGCTGGTAATTTAAAAAAAAGTCGTTTATACTTGTACTTTGAAGTGATCTTTCTATACGAGCCATCTGATTTTCCCTGTGGGGAAACAACTTCTTTTTTATTTAAACACATTTATTTATTTCATTTATATATTTTTTTTATCCTCCATTTTCTATGCCGCTTATCCTCATTAGGGGGGCGGGGATGCTGGAGCCTATCCCAGCCTACTTTGGGCGGGAGGCGGGGTACACCCTGGACTGGTCGCCAGCCAATGGCAGGGCACATAGCAAACATTCACACTCTAATGGACAATTTAGAGCGGCCAACGAAGCGGAGAAAACGCACGGGGAGAACATGCAAACTCCACACAGAGATGATATTTTTTCATGTAGCTGATAATTATTTGTGTTTTTTACTGAAATATTCCTTCCGTGCCACGGATACAGACCCCGTGGACGTGACTTTTGACAATGTACGCAGGAAATGCGTGTATTATTGACAAACGTGTCGGATTAAGGTCAACGTGATTGCCTGATAGAAGCCAAAATGAAATACTTTCAATTGAAAGAGGATTATGCACTTTGACTCTTCTAATCTGAAAAGAAACAAGCGCAGGAAGTCCGATTCAATGAAAACCTGCTCGGTTTCTGTTGGTTTTCCACGCAGGAAAAATGGCCCTGCTTTGATTAAAACGAGCGGCAATGTTGGGAAGCAAAAGAAATCAACATTTATGTGATCTCCTTATTCTGCTTCATGCCTTTTGAAGTGGCCCAGTGGGGCAACGCCCCGTTTGAAATATGAGGTACAATGAGGTACATTCCTCCTTGATTCACGGTCTTCTTCTTTGTTGAATCTTGGATCGGCTTCTGCACCCAATTACCTTCGGCCATCCGACAGCAGGGCGATATTTATCTCTTCAAAAGTATTCCCTCCACCGGTCCACAAGGTCTCGAGTCGAGGTCAGCAGCACACCGTCCCACCATACACGGTGTTGACTGTGCACTGCTTCCCCCTCCTGAGACGGTGGACGGTGGTCCAGAGTCTCTTTGAAGCCATCCGGAAGTCGTTTTCCATGGCCTCTCCGAACTCCTCCCATGTTCGGGTTTTTGCCGCAGCGACTGCCAGCGCCGCAGACCGCTTGGCCTGCCGGTACCTGTCAGCTGCCTCCAGAGTCCCATGAGCCCAAACGACCTGATAGCACTCTTTCTTCAGCTTGACAGCACCTCTCACCGCTGGTGTCCACCAACGGGTTCTGGGATTACCGCCATGACAGGCACCGACCACATTACGGCCACAGGTCCGATCAGCCACACTGACAATGGAGGCACGAAATATCACCGACTCTGACTCAATGTCCGCTGCCTCCTTCGGAACATGGTTAAAGCTCTCCCGCAGGTGGGAGTTGAAACTCCATCTGATAGGGGACAGGGGACTCTGCCAGGCTTTCCCAGCAGACCCTCACAATGCGTTTGGGTCTGCCAGGTCTGACCGGCATCCCCCCCACCATCGTAGCCAACTCATCACCAGGTGGTGATCAGTTGACAGCTCCGCCCCTCCTTTCACCGAGTGTCCAAAACATGTGGCCGCAAGTCCGACGACACAACCACAAAGTCAATCATTGAACTGCGGCCCAGGGTGTCCCGGTGCCAAGCGCACATGTGGACACCCTTATGCTTGAACATGGTGTTCGTATAGACAATCTGTGACAAGCACAGAAGTCTAATAACAAAACACCGCTCGGGTTAAGATCAGGGGGGCCGTTCCTCCCAATCACACCTCTCCAGGTCTAACCGTCACTGCCAACCCGTCCCCCCACCCGAGGACGTAGGGAAACTACCCACTCGCTTACCGGGTTAAACTCCAATGTGCAGACTTGGAGCCGGGGGGGCAACAAGAATTGCCACCCCTGCCCGTTGCCTCTCATTGCTGGCAACACCAGAGTGGAATGAAGTCCAGCCCCTCTCGAGAGGACTGGTTCCAGAGCCCTTGCTGTGCGTTGAGTCCGACTATATATAGCCGGAATTTCTCCACCTCACGCACCAGCTCAGGCTCCTTCCCCGCCAGAGAGGTGACATTCCACGTATCGACAACTAGCTTCTGTAGCCGAGGATCGGACCGCCAAGGCCACCGCCTCCGGCCATGAGTGGTGAGCTCATGGGCGGGCGGGACCCATGTTACCTTTTTGGGCTGTGCCCGACCGG
Organism: Oostethus manadensis; assembly: GCA_024372805.1. Lineage (NCBI taxonomy): Eukaryota > Metazoa > Chordata > Actinopteri > Syngnathiformes > Syngnathidae > Oostethus > Oostethus manadensis. Next base: position 181,065 of record QODF01000256.1, read on the forward strand.
GCCCCATGGGTGCAGGCCCGGCCACCAGACGCTCGCCATCGTGCCCCGCCTCCGGGCCTGGCTCCAGAGGGGGGCCCCGTGACCCGCGTCCGCGTCGCTGGATGTTTGTCTCAGTCGCTGTTAATTACGTGTTGGCAGTTGGATATTTGGCTCCATAGCAACAGTGGTTGCCCCCCCTCACTGTGCCGGGACTGCTCTCTCATGCGGGGGGCTCACGTTCAGCAATAGCCAGTATAAGCTTGCTGGGTTAGCTTGGTTTAGCAGAGTGTGCCAGCATGCGTTGTGCTTTTGCACTTGTTATTGTAATCCAGCGTTGTAGGTTGGCTGCTGACTTTGTGCAAGTTGTAGGTGAAACAGAGACAACAGCCACGGCTTCATGAGACACTCCATTGCTATCCTGCTCAGCCATTTTCAACAGACTTCACACTTCCAGCCTTCAAAATAAGAACGGCGCACATCCTGTCTATCACTGGTAAGAAAATAAAAGTGTCATTAAAAATAGCTTACTTTAATAAAGCTATTGCAATTGAATCTGCAATCAATGTTAAATACTTTTGAGAAATTCTAGATTATTGGTTTAGATATGATATTCACATTATAATGCCATATAATTACTGAAAATCATGAAAAAATTGTGAATAATATCCCCTATGAACAATAATTTGCAGATAAATGTACATTTTAATGTCCAGAAAATGTGTTATTTTGACAGGTTTAATAAAATTCATAATTGAATGATAATTCAACCCCTCCTAATATTAACATTTTAGTCTTCTACTATGGCAATTGTTTTTTTTACATTTACAAATTAATTGTCACTATTATTATTATTAATATTTGTGTAAAATTAAGTTTTAGATTAAACGTTTTTCTTGTAAAATCCTGTCCTTTCTCATAGTGCCACAACTCTGTTTTTATAAAATCACAACTTTTTCTCATACGATGACTTTCATCTTTTAAAATTCATATTTTTTGTGAAATACCAATTACTACTGATACATACCCTCATTATCTCCTGTAAAATGGCAGTATTTTTGTCATGAGATTATTTTTTAAAATAAAAGGGAAGGCGTGATTTACAACAGAGCCAAGCTAATATACAACAACAACAAAAAGAACAAAATGATTCCAAATACATGAAACAGGTGTTTTAAAGCATAAAATAGGTAAAAATAGAACCAAAATCCATCAAATCAATTATATATTATCGAGAACTAACATATAAATAACCAGTCATTCACAATTCACACCAGGCTCTGTTTACGATCCGCCATCCTTTTTACAGACTGAGACTGACGGACTGAGCAGTGAGCTGCATTACGCACTTACTAAGGCGGAAGAAAAAGTAGTTCCCATTAAAATGAGTGTCATTAGGACAAAATCTCAATATTTTAGTTTCTTTCCACCATGTTCCTGTTAATAATGTACATTACCTTACATGACTGAACTATGAAAGTATCCATATTTTGATGTGAGGATCAGTGTAGAGCAAAAGATCTGGTACTGGATGCGTCCATATTTCAGTACATTACCATTCCAGACAGATTTGTCAACAACATGCAAACGAGATAGGCCCTTTCAAAAGTGTTATATTTTGGGAGCAAAAGAAAGCATTGCAAAACTAGCCAAGACTCCCAGGACAAATCCTGCTTAGGGCCTCCAGATATCCGCAAGCACCATCAGAAACCGCCTTTGTTTTTATCCCTTTACTCTTGCATGCGCCATTTCTTCCCTTTAGCCCTTTTTCCTGGCTCTTTAGACTACGTTGCTGTCAGAGAAGTAGTCAATGGACATTTCAAAGTTTTCAAATTGTATTAAAAAAAGAGAGCAATTGTCATTAACGAGGAAAAATCCAGGAAGGAGCCGCGGAAAGTTCTACAGTGGAACTTAAGCTTGTGTGTCCAGAAAGTGAAAGTTAAGTTTGTGTGGAAGCGCGTTAGGCTGGCGTGAGTGGGAACGATGCATCTATTGTGTGTCACCAAGTATTTTTCCAAGTCCTATCTAATTGTTGCGCAACTGATTGTGCTGGGTGAGTGTGTGTATGGTAAAGCCTGACGATGCACTGAGCTGTTACTTATACAGTAGTCTGACATACGTTTCTTCAAATAAGACAAGTAATCTGTGGAAAGAACAAGTTAAATGTTCTTTCAAAGACAAATCTGCCCGTAGAAAAGCCATAAACATGCGGTAGGACAAACTGATGTTCATGTGTATGTCTGCTGTTCTCCTGATGTCCTCCCCAGAGTGAAGATGCTTCATCCTACCTGAGCTTCCCTGAGCTTTTCATCCCGCGACGCTCCCAGTCACAACCCCACCATGAACTTGCTGTGTCGAGGACGTCTGAAGCTTCTAGTGGTGTCTCTAACGGCCGTGGTGCTGCTCACCTGGTTGTACCTGCTGTCTGGAAACCTGGACCGTGAGTACAAAGTAGCGCAGAGACGAGTTCTTTGTGTCACCTGCCGTTTGGCTGCAGAGCCACACGGCAACACCAACACACAATGTTGAAAAGGAGCGATAGAACCACCTGAAATACACACATTTCTGTTGCCCTTACTGGGGGACCGGGGGTGCTGTTGGGGGGTGGCCCTCTATAATAGTGGTAAAAAAACAATGTACAACTATTTTTTTAACGAGAGAGGGAAAAAAATACACGATAAGCGGTAAAGAAAATGGATGGGTGGACGGACATTTGCAAACATAGACAACACTAAAGATTTATCGTAGCATCGAGGTTGGGTCGTGGGGGCAGCAGCCTAAGACAAGAAGCCCAGGCTTCCCTCTCCTACCAGCGGATCCTGAGGCATTCCTAGGTTGGCTGAGAGACAGGGTCGCTCCGACAGATAATAATAATTTTATTCATTCAACAATAAATTATTCATTCACTCCGCAGTCACACACTAGCGGTAATCAACATCTGTAGCCATTGCCGCTCTGGAACGGAAACACAGCTTCCAAACCGTACGAGGTACGATCCACCAATCTTCTGGTTTCTGGACGACCCGCTCTATTTCCTGAGCCACTGCCTTCACGGGTATTCCTCAAGCCCTCCAACTGGCCGGGCATGCCCCGAACACCTCCCCATGGATGACCAGATGCCCAAGCCATCTATCCAGTGGGAGATAAAGATCATAACCCGATGAAGCTACCAGAAAAGAACAAGAAGAGACCCGGTCCTGCAGCCACCAAACCAGGTCTCCTCAACAATCTTGGCTTAGAAATTCTGTTCATAATGGATATGAACAGAACAAGTGACAAAGGGCAGCCATGGCAGTCCAACCCTCACTGGAAAAAGGTCTGACTTATTGCCGACATTTGTTTGTGGTATTCCTCCCACCAACAACATCTCGAGTTGAGGTCAGCAACATCCCGAGATGGTGGATGGTGGTCCGGAAATCCTTTGCAGTCATCCAGAAGGCTTTCCCAAAGTCCTCGCACATCCGAGTTTTTGCCTTGGCAACTGCCCAAGCTGCAAACCACATGGTCTGCCGGTATCTGTCAGCAGCCTCCGGAGTCCCACGGGCCAAAAAAACTTGACAGAACTTCTTCTTCAGCTTGATGGCAGCCCTCACCGCTGATGTCTACAAACAGGTTCTGGGATTACCTCCTCGACGGGCATGGACCATCTGCATGAGTAGCTCCCCCAGTCACTGTGCTTAAGGAGTTGTGCAGAAGAATGAATGCACTTTCAGAAGAAAAACTAAACGACAAGGTTCCTGTACTCTACATTAGGGCGTAGCAATGAGTACAAAAAACTATGAAGTAGAATGTTCACATCTTTTATGTGCCCTTCCCCAGATGATCGCTCCATACTCATTACTCCCTGTTTGACCGACACGCCTGCATCTCCCGACCCGGAACGAGCCGTCCTTGAGTCACGGGTCCGAGAGGTGGAAGCAGAGAACAGGCAGATCAGACTGCAGCTGAGCCAGTCGCGAGCCTCTGCTGGCCAGCCAGCTGAGGGAAACGATGGCAACCACCAGTGGGGAGCCTCTGCTGACACGGGACCAGAGGATGGATACAGCACAGTAGAGGAGAAGAACAACCACACGGACTGCCCAAGATTGCCCACCGTCCAAAAGTGTGAGGTCAGGAAACTGCGGTTTGAGTTCTAAGCTATCATATCAAGCAAGCAAGATCCAAGAGTTGCTTCTTGGTTGGCTCAGATGGGAGTAATTGGGTTTCATGTGGTGCAGCATGATGACACAGTCACATGGATGCTTCAGCATTCAAGTACTCGCCAAACGTCATGGTTCTGCCAAGGGTACTTGCGGTTGTTTTGCTCTTTTTATCGATTCTTTCTTCTCTTCTTCCTTGCCATTTGTTATGGTACGGTGAACGAGCCACTGGCGACACTCTTGCATATAATTACACAGACATGCTGATTAATACACACGGTCCCTGGCCTTCTTAAATAAATACATCTACAATCACAATCCATTTCGGGATTTTCATTTACAAATCACATCCTATCATCTATACCGGGGGTGTCTGAACCTTTCCATTTAGCGCCACGTACTTTCAGAGCCTTCTAAATACAATTTTTTTTCAACCATTATTAGAGCCTTCTAGACATGAAATAACACCCCTATAGTCACCTTGCCATTTGTATTACTCAGTATAATGGATTATAGACGAGATTTTTCTTTATAGCATTTTTCAAGGCAATGAAAACGCCTTTAAGCAATTAAGTGAACCCATTATTCATAGTAGACATAATTAAAAACAAAAACTTGTGCAGGCTTCGGCAGTGGATGATCAGTTACTCTTTCAGATTGTGCTCTAAGAAAACTAGATGTCTCCTGTCTAGTTTAAGAGCATGAACTGTTGAAGCCTGTCAGAGCACAATCTAACACTCTAGTCAGACCAGAGCTGTCCTATCTAGTCATTGAGCATGAACTGGTGAAACCTGCTTGGATGCGAGGCGAAACAGTCCAGCCATCCATTTGAAGCCCTGAGAATTGGACTGTAATCCTCTTTATAGGCACAAAAACTGATTTGTTTCTTTTTCATTTTGTTGTACTGTTTGCTAAGTTTGTTTCCTGGTGAAGCCTGACCGCAAATGGTTGCACGAGAATCCATCGTTTGGACCTACCGGTGATATCGTGTGTTTCCACAGATAATACATGTTGCCTGTGTTTGTGCCGGACACAACGCCAGCAGAGATGTGGTCACTCTTGTCAAATCCGTCCTCTTTCACAGGTAAGACACTTGCATCCACTGTTTTGTGGTTTTTCTCCCACTTTCAAGTCTTTGTTTTCTTGCTGGCTGCTCTGCTCCACCTCCACCATCTTGTCCTTTCGGTCACTACCCAAAGCTCACGAGCATAGGTGAGGGTAGGAACGTAGATCCACCGGTAAATCGAGACCTTTGCCTTTCGGCTCAGCTCTCTCTTCACCACAACAGATCGGTGCAGAGTCCGCGTCACCGCAGACGCCGCACCGATCCGCCTGTCCATCTGGCGTTCATTATTATCATTATTGGTTGCTTTCAAGTCATCCATCCTCAGGCACATTGCTAATAGAGTAAAGTATCGTTTTGAAAATCAATTGTTGTTCCTGTTTATTCATTCGTTTAGTATTCATGAGCTGCGGAGATGAGGAATCCAATTCATTATTGAACGGATTGGGACTTCAAGCACCTTCTCAAAGCGGTTATGCTTATGTTTTTACTATGGAAGGGTCATAGCACATGAAATAAAGCATATAAATGAGGTAAACAATCGTGGGGTAACAATTCCTTTTAACGCTGATTCAACGCTGATTCAAACGAAGTGTAAGGCAAAACAAGCGTTGATTGATCGATTGTTTATGATAAATGCCAATCATCATCATCATTGTGCATGCATAAAGAGGTCTTCACAACTTTGAACCCAATCTTGAAACGTTTGGAGAAAATTGTTTGACGTCTGAACCGCCGTTTCTTTCGATTTTTTCAGTTTGATGCAAACCAGATGACTTTTGGTCTCCGTTTTCCAGGAGAAACCCCCTGCACTTTCATTTTATCACCGATGCTGTGGCCAACCAAATACTGAGTTCCCTCTTTGAGTCGTGGATGGTCCCGTCTGTGCAAGTCAGTTTCTACGACGCCGATGAACTCAAGGTAAGGACATGATAGCTCTACGGTGACCTTCTCGCTGTGACTGGATCACTGCAATGGCTTTCTCACAAGACCTCCGGTGCTGTCTTAAGGAGGCCGTGGTGATTCAAAGATGAATACTTCTGACCAAAACTCCGCATTAAAGCGGAAGTGGGACCTCGCTTGGCATCCGCCCCGTTTAGCCTGTTTTTTGGTCAATGTACGCATGGTTTGCGTGGCGTACAATATGCTGCGTGTCTTGCCCTGTTATTAATACTCTGTGTGAGTCCAACTGTATATATAGATATATATTTTGTCATCAAATATTGAGCAGAAATGGGAGAAGAGTTAGGTGGTTTAGCTCTGCAACCCTGGCAGACGGCTCTCGCGACAAAAGTTCTTCTATTGCTGTGACTTGAATTGTCAGAAAGTACGTCGCCTCTGGGAGAAGAGAGAAGTTCCTGGCACACTGCAGGGATTGTTTTGTCGATTATACAGTGGTACCTGGCATGCAAATGCCCCAATTAACGAATTGAACTGCTAACTAAAATATATGCTAGGATCTGGTAGTACCTGGCATAGCCGATGAGAACGATTTGGGGTAGCATGATAGCGCTTCTATTTATGTACTTTAAAGTAATCTAATATGCTGTATCTTATCTATTATGAATTGTGCAATAATTGTGCATTTAACCTTCAATATTTGGGGGACTTTTAATTGCATAGTCTTTTTTATTAAAATAGTAGCCCATATTTCCCAAATTGATATCCACGTAAAATTAGCTATTTTAGTTTCAAATCCTTTTCCCACAAGAGATTCTATTCTTATTATAGATAAAAAGGTATTTTTATCTGTGATTACATGTCATTAATTATGAGTTAACTGTGGACAAAATGCGATTAATCACAATCAAATATTGTAATCAATTGTTAGCCCTAATTAATAGAATTTTAAAAAGCTTTCAGCCTGTAAAACTATAATTGCAAAACTATAAAACACTTTTTGTGTTAACGTTTTTAGCTTTCCGAATTGATTATTGACTATATCTTATGGAAAACATTGATTTGGTTAGCGTCCGTTTTGGTTAGAGTCAGACCTTCTGGAACAAATTCATATTGCTAACCTTGATGTTAACACAAAACCCATTTCTATAGTTTTGCAATTGTAGTTTTACATGCAGAAAACATTCAGAAATGTATACATACATACAAATGATGAATGAAAGGGATAAATGAACATTTAAGATTACTTTACCTTTGTTAAAAATGTGATGGTTGCCAAAGACATGATGTGAAAACAATTAGCTGTTACTTTTCAAACTAAATGCTGCTGGGATGAAAACTAAGGGAAAAACCATCACGAAAAATGGGAATGCTTCATAAATCACATTAAAGTCCACATGAAGTGAAAAAATACAACCTAAGGGTAGCATGTAGGAACATCTACTGTTAAGGTAATGCACCGCCATGTCCAAGGTCATGCCAGAGTGAAGGAAATGTTCTTTAGTGTTGACGTGAGTCAAAGAATGTGAAGGTTAAGCATGGATGAGCACCTCAACCCACCCAATAAACGCCACTTTTGTCTTGTTTCAGTCGGAGGTGTCATGGATACCAAACAAGCATTACTCAGGAATTTACGGCTTGATGAAGCTGACACTAACCAAAGCCCTCCCGTTTGACCTGTCAAAGGTCATTGTTCTGGACACAGACATCACCTTTGCCACTGACATCGCTGAACTCTGGGGACTTTTCAGAAGGTTTACCGGTAAGATCTTTGGAACTTCACGTAGAACAAAAACAGTGTCCACCATAGCGTGTCGGAATGTTGTCAGGGTGTCTTCTCACAGGTTAAGTTAATAAGGGTGGCAACACTGCAAATATTAGTTTGGACCGTTCATCGGATCACAGGGATTGCACAAAAACACAAAACTTGAAAACAGGTAGAGTCGAACCTTGGTGTTTGTAGGCTCCAGTTTTTGCTTGAAAATATTGTCTAGTTTTTGTTTAATATTACAAAACACAAACTAGTCCGTTTGCCCTGTACCAATATAAAACCAATATCGGCCATCCCAAATGGTTAAGGTATTGCATTTGGTTAAAATTTCCGGTTTGTGTCTTTTCGTGTCATTTTTTCACTTTAAAATGCATCGCGGGACAGAACGTCTGGGCCCCCCCAGTCTCGGGCGTCTTTACGTTTGACAAAACGTGAGGACTTTATCAATTAGTCACAAATGTACCTGTTTACCGATGGATCTACGTTCCCACCCTCACCTATGGTCATGAGTTATGGGTCATGACCGAAAGAACGAGAAAGCGAATACAAGCGGCGGAAATGAGTTTCCTCCGTAGGGAGGCTGGACTCACCCTAAGAGATAGGGTGAGGAGCTCGGCCATCCGGGAGGAGCTCAGAGTAGAGCCGCTGCTCCTTCACATGGAGAAGAGCCGGTTGAGGTGGCTCGGGCATCTAGTCCGGATGCCTCCCGGGCGCCTCCCCGGTGAGGTGTTTCGGGGACGCCCAGTCGGGAGAAGGCCCCCGGGAAGACCTAGGACACACTGGAGGGACTATGTCTCACAGCTGGCCTGGGAACGCCTTGGTGTCCTACCGGTGGAGCAGGAAGAGGTCGCCGGGGACCGGGAAGTCTGGACTTCCCTACTGAGACTGCTGCCCCCGCGACCCGGACCCGGATAAGCGGAGGAAAATGGATGGATGGATGGATGGATGTACCTGTTTCACTAAACACAGTTTGCTCCAGAAACCCCAGTGTTGAGGCTGCGTATGCGTCTGTCTTTGCAAACTACACCAAAAATAACCCATGACTTAAAACACTGAAATCACAAGACAGGTTTCTTTTTTTAGTGCAGGTATTGAGCACGTGAGAAAAGAAAATCTTTCCTGTTTCCTTTGCAACTGTCAATACATTACATGTGCTTGATTGACAGCTGTCAGCATGAGTCACCTGATCCAAGCAAAAGTGCTCCAGAATGTGAACGAGAGGTTTGCACACCACCTGGCAGTGCAATATCAGTCCTTAGGCCACGCGTGGGAAACCTTATTTTAATCACAGGGCCAGACGCGGATAGGAGTGTTGGTGTTTAAGTACATTTTTTGGAGTTTTGGCTTGTTCCCGCCTTTTTGGAACAAGGCAACTGAAACACGAAAACTGATGATAAGAAACACAACGTTTGATAAACGATGACAATCCCGCAGAACTTTGTGGTTGTAGTGCTTTCAGTGAAGGTGACCAAAGTAAACCACAAATGCAGACCCAGGAGTTTGCAGTACATGCAGTTTTTATTATATGGATATATATTCATTTTGTTCAGTAAATAACATTCATTTGCTATTTCTTTTTTTTTATATAGCCAACTTTACGTGAAAAATCAATAAAGTTCATATATATGCATATCAGTGTTGTTTACTCAATACCGCTTATTTCTGCACTGAATTGTCATCAATAATCATTCTATTGATCCTGTTCTTGGCTTTCTTTGCAAAGAGTGACATTCTTTTATTTTCTGAATTATTTCCTGTTTATATTTTTAAGTAGGAGAATATACAGTGGTGTGAAAAACTATTTGCCCCCTTTCTGATTTTTTTTTGTTTTTATTCTTTTGCATGTTTGTCACACCTAAATGTTTGTGCTCATAAAAAAGAGTAAACTATTAGTCAAAAATAACACAATTGAACACAAAATGATGACTTCTGAGACTTTTGGGAAAAGATCTTGTGGACTGACGAGACAAAAGTTGAACTTTTTGCAAGGTGCGTGTAAAAGCAACAGTCAAATATGGTGGTGGTAGTGTGATGGTCTGGGCTTGTTTTGCTGCTTCAGGCCCTGGAAGGCTTGCTGGGATAGATGGAAGCATGAATTCTACTGTCTAGCAAAAAATCCTGAAGGAGAATGTCCGGCCATCTGTTGGTCAACTCAAGCTAAAGCCATCTTGGGTGCTGCAGCAGGACAATGACCCAAAACACACCAGCAAATCCACCTCTGAATGGCTGAAGAAAAACCAAATGAAGACGTCGGAGTGGCCTAGTCAAAGTCCTGACCTGAATCCCATGGAGATGCTGTGGCATGACCTTAAGAAGGCGCTTCATGCTAGAAAAGCCTCAAATAAAGCTGAATGACAACAATTGTGCAAAGATGAGTGGGCCAAAATTCCTCCAGAGCGTGTAAAAGACTTGTTGCAAGTTATGGCAAACGTTTGATTGCAGTTATTGCTGCTAAGGCTGCCCAAGCAGTTATTAGGTGCAGGGGCAATTACTTTTTCACACAGGATTTTTTTCTCCCTAAATAATAAAAACATTCATTTCAAAACTGCATTTTGTGTTTACTTGTGTTATCTTTGACTAATATTCAAATGTGTTTGATGATCAGAAACATTTTGTGTGACAAACATGCAAAAGAATAAAAAGTCAGGAAGGGGGCAAATAGTTTTTCACACCACTGTATGCTCTGATATTTGTGATTCTGTATTCTCTAACTGTAAACTTCCTATTTCATGTACAGCCCAGTGTTGCCAACTTGGTGATTTTCTCACAAAATCTGGAGACTTTCCAAACCTTACTTTCTCTAAGTGACTAGAGGCAAACGTAAAGACTTTTCCTAACATCGTTGGGAATTTTTTTCAAGTTTTTTTCACCAAAATAGTAATTTATTGACGGTCCCTAGAAAAACAGCCAGCGGTTAGAGCGGTACTTCCCATGTGAGCTCGCCGGCCGCAGCGTCAGAGAGCAGTCCGGGCACAGTGAGGGAGGACAAGCGCTGGAGCTACGGAGCCGGATATATATTTTTTTGGTGTTAAAAAAATTAAGACCGCCCATAGCAAAGGGAGAAGCACATGGAAGCTGAAGAGTTAAGGAAGCTCCAGAGCCCCTGGGTTGCTGACCCCTGGACTAGTTAAAAAGCTTAAGAGGCTATGAAAAGCCCATGCCTGAATTGGATCGATAGGAATTCTGATTCAGAACATAGTTTCTCCTCTTTATTGTTGGCTTTCTTTGTTCCCAGACAAACAGGTGATTGGTCTGGTGGAGAACCAGAGTGATTGGTACCTGGGAAACCTGTGGAAAAACCATAAACCCTGGCCTGCACTTGGTCGGGGCTTCAACACAGGTAGCTTCTTGACAAATCACCAATGCTGCACACTTGACTGAGGATTGAGCCCTCACGTTTGAATGATTTCGCAACATTAGGCATCATTCTCCTGGACTTGGAGAGGTTGCGGCGAATCGGATGGGAGCAGACGTGGCGGCTGACAGCAGAGAAAGAGTTGATGAACATGCTGAGTACATCTCTGGCTGATCAGGTGAGAACAAAAACGGAAACTTAGCTCCAAACAAACATGATTGCTTTTGTCTCCACTGCGTGATTTTGGCCTTTTGTCCCCAAAAACATCTTTAAAAATATCCGTGTTGGTGTGGATTTAGCCTCAGCCCAACAGAAAAGTAATACAGAACCTTTGAGAGGAAGAGAGAGCTTCTTATCACAGCTGCTTTTCCAGGACATCTTCAATGCCTTCATCAAGCAGAACCCAGTCTTGGTCCACCAGCTGCCCTGCTTCTGGAATGTTCAGCTGTCTGATCACACTCGCTCTGAGCTCTGCTACACCGATGTTTCTGACCTCAAGGTACGCTAAAACTGCCCTGGATTTAAGTACAGAAAGCCCTCGTTTACTGCAATTGTTTATTGCCGACCAGAAGAAGTAGCTGTAAACACCAACAAAGAAGAAGCCAGTGTGCACCAACGAAGAGGAAGCGCCTGAAAGGTTTGGCTTAAAGTTATGAAAAAAGCAGTCGGCTCAGGACAACATTTGCAACACAATGATGTCCTGCGGGGGAGGCTGCAAGACCAGCAGGATTAAGAATGAGGTTGTAGAAACAACCGAGTGTTGGATGAGCGACGCCACATTTCCTCCAAGCCGTCAGAATCGGGGAAGTCGAACAATAAATATCGTCTGCCTCGTGCCAAAGTTACTGAGGTTGCTCGCTGATGTCGTGAAAGTTGGGTCTAAATAAAGAAGATGAGCTACAGATATGGCTAGACAAGTTTATTCATCTGCACAGGCCGGCTTTATTGGCAACTCCGGCCAAACAACACACTTCCGGCAGGCTACATCCGATGGGTTACTTCCGGTGGGCTACACCGGTGGGCTACATCTGGTGGGTTACTTCCGGTGGGCCACACCGGTGGGCTACATCCGGCGGGCTACATCCGGTGGCTAAATCCGGTGGGTTACTTTCGGTGGGCTACACCGGTGGGCTACATCCGGTGGGTTACTTCCGTTGGGCTACACCGGTGGGCTACATCCGGTGGGTTACATCCGGCGGGCTACATCCGGTGGCTACATCCGGTGGGTTACATCCGGTGGGCTACACCGGTGGGCTACATCCGGTGGGTTACTTCCGGTGGGCTACATCGGGTGGGTTACTTCCGTAGGGCTACACCAGTGGGCTACATCCGGTGGGTTACTTCTGGAGGGCTACATCCGGTGGCTACATCCGGTGGGTTACATCCGGCGGGCTACATCCGGTTGGCTACACCGGTGGGCTACACCGGTGGGCTACATCCGGTGGGTTACTTCCGGCGGGCTACATCCGGTGGGCCACACCGGTGGGCTACATCCGGTGGGTTACATCCTGTGGGCTACATCTGGTGGGCTACATCCGGTGGGTTAATTCCGGTGGGCTACTTCCGGTGGACCACATCCGGTGGGTTACTTCCGGCGGGCTACATCCGGTGGGCTACATCCGGCGGTTACATCCGGTGGGTTACTTCCGGTGGGCTACATCTGGTGGGTTACTTCCGGCGGGCTACATCCGGTGGGCTACATCCGGCGGTTACATCCGGTGGGTTACTTCCGGTGGGCTACATCTGGTGGGCTACCTCCGGTGGGTTACATTTGGCGGGCTACATCCGGTGGGTTACATTTGGCGGGTTACATCCGGTGGGTTACTTCCGG
>QODF01000256.1:194203-212049 GCA_024372805.1 Oostethus manadensis
CTTCCGGCGGGCTACATCCGGTCGGCTACATCCGGTGGGTTACATCCGGTGGGTTACTTCCGGTGGGCTACTTCCGGTGGGCTACACCAGTGGGTTACTTCCGGTGGGCTACATCCGGTGGGTTACATTTGGCGGGCTACACCGGTGGGTTACTTCCGGCGGGCTACATCCGGTGGGTAAATGAGCTTACACCAACCTTGAGGCAAACATAGGATACTACTTTCAAAAGCGAACATCTTTTGTGAAGTGTACTCTTTAAAAAGAAACATTTATATGCAAGATGGATGCTTTGGTATTTACATACTGCTTGGAAATTGTATGGTAAAAAATTCTTAGTAAAGTTGATAAAAAAGTTTATATCATTGGAAAAAATCATGGGGAATTTAAACTAAGCAAACTTTTATAACCCTGCTTCTTAAACGCGTCGGAATCAAGAATTGTTGAACTGGAACTGGAATTGAAACAAGGAATCGGAACTGGTATCGTTCAAATTGAAACAATGCCCAAGCCAATGTACAGTATAAATACTGTCGAATATCTTTGTAATTAGAGCACACAAGACCTGTTTATGACCTTCTAAGTATAGTTTTCAACATCATTAGAACCTTCCAGACATGAAATAACACCCCTATGGTCACGTTTACGCTCCTATTACCCAATATAGTAAACATACTAATAGAAAATAAGATATTTAACTTGTACTCGTGTGTTGCTGTAAATGTGTTTGTCGGGGGTAGAGAGCAGAGTTTTAGCTTGCCGTGGGTTGAGGCCGCAGCAGTAGCTGTTGATATTATTAGAGATTATTGTGCCTGTTGTGAGATCATCAAAACTGATGCTTGTCTGTTGTTTTGGGGTTTTTTTGCTGCTTGTGTGTCTCCCAACATTACAATAACAGTACTGGCACCTAGTGACCCAAGTAGAATACTGCATATCATCACAATGTCTTTGAATGCGTCTCATATTTGCATTTTACATAACTTGCCATTTTTATGCTCTTACTTTAGGCANCCCAAGTAGAATACTGCATATCATCACAATGTCTTTGAATGCGTCTCATATTTGCATTTTACATAACTTGCCATTTTTATGCTCTTACTTTAGGCAAACAATGTGCTTAAATATGCATTTTTTTTTACTAATAGTCATATTCATTCACAAAACAGCATGATTTATTAAAATATTTTTGAAAACCCGTGATAGACTGAAGCTGCGGATTTTGAAGCATGGAGCAGCGAGGGATTACTGCTCAACGGCCACAAGAATTTATATAAATAGTAGCAGCCTTTGTGTTCTACTGGCCTGTCATGAACCCATAAGAATCTGTGGTGACAAAAATCTGTTTTTGCAGGAAAAAATCTAAATATAGAAACACTTTTTTCACCATAAAACCTGCAAATATGTAGGGTTGGAATTGCAAATGAGCAAGGATGTAGCGTACTCGGCATGAGCAGTGAAACAAAAGTAACATCCAGCATCTTTAGACTTGGCATGGATTCTGATTGTCTAATCTTGCTTTTATTTATGATATCACCTTGCTCTACAAAAGGCTCAGTCTACCCCCTCCCTGTGGTTTTAGGTCATCCACTGGAACTCTCCCAAGAAGCTCCGTGTGAAGAACAAGCATGTGGAGTTTTTCAGGAACCTTTACCTGACCTTCCTGGAGTATGACGGAAACCTGCTGCGACGGGAGCTTTTCGGCTGCTGGAGTCAGGCCAGTCCGGAGAGCATGCAGGTATCCCAGGGATTTCCTGCAGGAACAGGACTTATTTGTGCGTTTCACGGATACGTAAATGCTCAGGGGGGTGGCGGCGCTTGTTGCTTGGTAGGGGAGGACATTTATTTCACTCAACCAAAAAAATGAATACTGTTTATGACCTTTATTTGGTGTTACTTTTTACATTCTGTCTGTCTGTTCAAATAAATCCGCCGTGAGAAATGACGCACTGTTCATATTTTTGGAGCTTTCAAAATGAGCTGATCCAGTTATTCTGGGACATGTTGTCTTTTTCATTAGTTGCAGACGGCTTTGGAGGATCTGGACGAGGATGATCAGTGTTACGACTTCCGCCGGGAGCGGATTACGATTCACAGAATCCACCTCTACTTCCTGCAGTATGAAAATGGGCTCCGCGAGAACAACAACGACGTCACTCTGGTGGCACAACTTTCTATGGACAGGTACCTGCAGTGATGTGCGCTGAGGTTCATGGCTGGTGAGGCACGGACTCCTTTGGAGTTGGTTTTTAATGTCAAGGTTGCTCATTGTATTAACAAGAAAAAACAAGTGCTTGAATTTTGTTTTTGTTTTCAAATATTTAGAGCCATTTTTGTATTTAGTGACTGTTTTTTACTGGGGCTGAGGTTGGAAATGTCCCGGATTGCGTAGAAGTGCAGGTAATGTTTTTATTCTTACATACAGTGGTACCTTGGCATACCAGGGTCCCAACTAACGAGCGTCTTTAGATGTGAACCGTCCCAACGCTTATTTTTGCTTTAAACTGCGAGCTAAAATGTGGGTTACCATCTGCTATTTACATGCTGTCAATGTGACGACCATGGCCGGGGTCCTGAATGGCTGCAAACAGCATTAGCCGTGCTGGCTAGTAGAACTATCTAGCCACAGGGAAAGAGTTGACCGCCTCAGTAAAGCGTACGTACAGCATAGCCATCGAAGTAATCTGGTTTATTAAGTATTGCGTAAAACTATGACGGGAACAAGGTCACGTTAAAAGGACAACATTGATACAGAACCACCACCCGCCAGTCCGAGCCTGCGGGACTACTTTGTCGTTCGGAGAGGTGCACCGCACAAATATGCACATGAGCACTCGGTAAAGTCACCAAATCTTACCTTTATGCGTTCCCACATAGTATCACCATTTGCGAGCTAATGTGAGGTGACGGAAAAGAGTACAAATACAGTACAGCAGCCTATCTGTGCATGGCAGAACATAGAAGGTGTGTTCAAGGACCGTCAAACAATGTAGGACAAATCGCTCGTTGCATTAAACATGAAAAAACTGGGGGATTTCTAACTGTAGACTACTTTTCGAATAAAATAATGGCCCATTTTTACCAAATTTACCTTTACATAAAATGTTAGTTATGTTTGTGTTTACTAATCAAATGGTTGACCACAGTGATTGACATCCCTACTTAATGCAGATAAACACTTATTTCTAGCTGCAATTAATTATGAGTTAACTATAGGCAAAAATGCAGTTAATCGTGATTAAATATTTTAATCTATCGACAGACTTAGTTTTTAACTTTTTTTTTGTACATGAGCTACATGCGCCCCATCTTTCCCCCCTGAAAAGTTCTGTCCGGTGTTGATTTGCTTCTTGTTGTCTTTCCTTTTCTTTGACACCATCAGAAGAGCCTGCCTCACGCTTGGGAGACAAAAAGTATAATCTATATTTATAGGTTTTCTATGCTTTAACTGCGACAATATTTCATTTATAAATAAGGAAACCTACTTTGTGAAAATTCTTGGATCTGGCACCAATTAGCCGTGATAAATGAGGGGTCGCTGTTTTACCAGTTACCCTAGCAATGTAGACAACCCAGCAGCCCCCATTTCATTTGGTCATTATCTGAGTGAATAAAAGGTTGATTTTGATCTGTCACCTCAAGGCTGCAGATGTTGGAGGCCATCTGCAAACACTGGGAAGGTCCCATCAGCCTGGCGCTTTACATGTCTGATGCAGAGGCTCAGCAGTTTCTACGCTACGCCCAAGCCTCGGAGGTCCTGAAAAGGCGCAGGAACGTGGGCTACCACGTGGTCTACAAGGAGGGCCAGTTCTACCCCGTCAACCTGCTGAGGAACGTAGCCCTGAAGAATGCCAAAACGCCGTACGTTTTCCTGACAGATGTGGACTTCTTGCCAATGTACGGTCTCTATGAGTACCTGAGGTAAGGCGGACCACCTGTCAGTCCTTTTTTTAAGATTTAGGATGGAATATTACATGAAAAAGGTTGTCATTTTACATGAAACATTTTTTGCGAGTGTAGTTGCAGACAAAGATAAATTGACTTGGTTTATACAAGGCGAGGCCATGCATGGGTCTGGGGATGTGGTACGACGGGTCACCGAAGGACAGAATCCACGTTCACTGCACTAAGAGGCAAGTGGAGGGATGCTTGAAGAAGATCAAGAAATTCAGACTACCTGGGAAAGTGGCTATATCAACACGGCCTGCTCCCCAGGCTGATGCAGGTGATCAGGACGTTAACATACATGGTGGAAAAGAAAAAAAAATACAAAAAAGAATAAAAAAACAAAAAAGGAAAAAAAAACAACCTTGGTCATCCCTTGTTGAGGAATTCAGGGTGGCAAAGTCCAGGGTCGCCAAGATCATCAGGGACTCAAGAGATGAGGGCCGGGAAGCAAAGACCTAATCAGGACAGAAGTGGGGGGTCATGGGGTGCAACCATTTAATGTCTTGCATTTTGTTTCCTTACCGTACTGAAAATGAACTCAACCGTGACCTTAACATGACGTAGCGAATTGGCACTGATGAGAACCCGATCACGTCCCGGAGTTGATCCAAGTGGAATGTGAATTACAACACATGTTCATCAGCTGTGAGTTTGGCGACACATTCCCACCATCACACGACACGTGTATTTGCTTTTCCTGTGCAGAAAGTCTGTGGTCCAGTTGGACATGGCTGGTACGAGGAAAGCCCTGGTGGTTCCTGCTTTTGAGACACTTCGGTATCGCTTGTCCTTCCCCAAATCCAAAGCCGAGCTGCTCTCCATGCTGGACATGGGGACACTTTATACCTTCAGGTATCATAACGGTCTCTACAATGTCTTCTCAAACAGTTCTTGACAATTGCCCGGAGAGAACATGCCAATTTCACACAGAGAACCACTCGGCCACCGTGCGGCCATGTTTGTATATATATGAAGGAATTGTTACATGTTTAAAAGATTTTCTGGATTAAAATAATAACTAAGTAAAGTGCTACCAGAAGAAAGTCCTCTTCTATGTTGTGCCTTGCGTTTGTGTAAGGGTTGTTTGGTCTCGCCAATATTGGGGTCATTGCACTCCTCGCGACAATGCGTTTCAGAAACAACAACGTTCCATTTGCTTCTCAGGATTTGATCCTTTGGGTGAACCAGACATTGTACTTGCGTGTTGATCCGATGATGTCTTTGCCTGTGCAGGTATCATGTGTGGCCTAAAGGCCATGCTCCTTCCAACTACGCCAAATGGAGAACATCCACCACACCTTACAAGGTAGACTGGGAGCCAGACTTTGAACCTTATGTTGTTGTCAAACGAGATTGTCCGCAATATGATCAACGCTTTGTGGGCTTTGGCTGGAACAAAGTTTCCCACATCATCGAACTGGATGCACAGGTACACAAAATAAATAAATAAATAGAATTCAAATACAAAATGTGTCATTCAGATCATTGTTATTGAATGGATGTATGGTTCTTTCTTCCAGGAGTATGAGTTTATGGTTCTCCCAAACGCTTTCATGATCCACATGCCCCACGCGCCAAGCTTTGACATCTCCAAGTTCCGTTCCAGCTCCAGCTACCGCAACTGCCTGAACACCCTCAAGGACGAGTTCCACCAAGACTTGTCCAGGAAGTATGGCTCAGCTGCTCTCAAGTACCTCACCGCCCAGAGGAACATCTAGGAGAATCTGTCCCACAGCTCCAGAACCTTTCAGACGTAATTGGTTCCTGTGTTTATGGATCCTACCTGAAAGTGGCGGGACAAGATGGAAGTTCAACATGACGGATGCGGCATTGGAATTTTCTCTCAAGCAAAACAGTCACGCTGTCTTCTGGTCGTGTCGGCGTTTAGGGCTCGTTAGGATCAGCATCAAGTTGGAGAGGTCAGTCCAGCAGAAGAATGTTTTATGGACTGTTTACTAAGATCATTGGCATATTTCCGCCTTTGCGGAGTAATCAATCTTCCTTTTGACACAGTGACAACCACTATCAATCAAAAGGAAAGGATCCAAAGGCCACTTTTGATAGTTTAAAAAGCAACACATGAAAATATTTTATTTTGTGATATATTTTTCAATACATTTCAACTTTTTTTGGCATAAAATATTCATAAATCTTCTTTGTGTGTTACAACTTTACTCCCCAAATATTTTGACTTTATTCACATACCAGTTTTGCCAAATTTTCTTTTGTTTTTTTGTTTCTCATTATATTACTTTTAAAAAAGACTGTACTTTTTGTGTAATATTAATATTTATTCTATTTATAATAATATCTATACACAAATGATAATATTACAAGTTTACTATCATAAAATTGTACAACTTTTAATATTTTGACTTTATTCATGTGAAATTACTGCTGATTTTTCCCTTTTTCTAATGTTAAATTGTTGAATTGCCACAGGCCAATCATAATTTCCTCCTATTTTTATGACTTTATTGTTGTACAATTATGCTTTTTTTATTACCACCTTTTTTCTTGATACTCTAACTTTATCCTCCTAATATTTATATGTTATTCTTGTAAAATGACTGCTCCTTTTTTGCTTTGGTTTTTCTGTTTACATTTTAGAATTTAAAACAATTCAAAAAAACAGCAACTGGCCCCCGCGCCAGACTTTGGACGCTCCTGATATAAAGGATCTTTGATTTTTCTCTTTCTATGACTATGCTACCAATTTGCTCAGGTACATTACAATACCGTTTAGTTTTCGTACGCCCCGCTTTGTAATTTGGCTTTTTGTTGAAAATGTTGTCTTGGTTTTTGTACAATATTGCGTGTAACAAACTAGTCGGTTCAAAACTGAGTTCCCAAACAAAACACTCCACTAGAAGCTATGATTATCTTCCTTAATCCTCTTGGGCATCTATGGTGACGACATGAATGGAAGAGCTAGTGGATGACTTGACACTTACCCACCTTCCTTCCTCCCATTCTTCAGTCTTTCCATGTCATCACCTTGTCCACCCCATCTTGGTGGACTCCTCTTGTAATTCGTCTTTCCATTTGATGAACCACAGCTCCCCCAATGCTGGCAGCACTCGTGCTGCCCCAGACTGTGACGCTGCTACCACCAAAAGAGGTGATCTTCAGAGTATAACAGTCTGTGTTAGAATTTATATTTGCCTCTATGAACCACAACTCCCCCGAGTGCTGGCAGCACTCGTGCTTCCCCAGAAAATGATGCTTTCACCACCAGGGAAGGGGATCTCCAGAATGTAACAGTGCGCGTTGGAATTTATGTTTCCTATCAGTGAAGCTCCCCCCAAAGCTGGCAGCACTCATGCAGCCCCAGACCTTGACGTTACCACCACCACGCTTGACAAGACACATTTGTCAACCTGAAAGACAAGAAAGCGGCGATAGAAGCACAGCAAAGTGTGTTTGACGTGTGGATACTGTGATGTCCCTACCAGGAAGACATTTCATCACATGCTGCATGCTGTTGGAATTCATCTTCCCCTCTATGAACCACAGCTCCTCAGTGCCGGTAGCGGTCGTGCAGACCATGCTGCTGCCACCATCACGCTTGACTGTACCCAATTATCCTGCTACTCAAGTGTGTTTCCAGATATTTAGACAGTAACGGGTGTGTGTTGGTAGTGCATCTACTCCGACATACAAGCTAAGCTATACACTGACTACTCTAAAGCATATCCAGGTTTCTTTTTTAGAGTATTATCTCTTGAGAAAAAGGATTGCTGTAATGTGAGGGCCACTACTCCTTCCAGGCCGCACTTTTACTGTCTGATGTACCGTAGAAAGCGCATTCCTAACCATGTACAGTAACTATTAAAAATAGACATTTCAGCACAGAGATTGTTAGCATACAGTAGTGTTCAATGCCACTAACCAGATGGGGTTCTTAGTATGTTTGTTTCCCACGTGGCAAACAAGTTACCAGTAGGTGCAGTAGATTCTCAGCAAACAACCAAGACCCAGCATTCATGATATGCACGCTCTTAAGGCTGTGCAGTTGGCCAATTTGTTATTAGACTGAACATTTCCACTTTATCTCTTTACGTTTTGTGCCTTTTTTTCCTTCTTTTTGTTAAACGTGACTTTTTTCTATGTGCCTGCGTCCCGCTCTCATTTGTGACGCTATCGACATCTGAGAAGCCTAAAACAGACAACACATGCATACATAAAGATGCACGGAGATGCATTCAAACGCCTCGCCTCCCATCCCTTTAGAAAGGCGTGGGACGAGGAGAACACGCCTGCACACAAAATGCACATCCCATTTCATATGTAAGTATACATACATAACTACACAGCATGAATAAGTATACAGTGGTACCTTCGTTTTTGTCTTTAATCCACTCAAAAAGGATGAAACATACTAAACTATTTTTCGGATCGGGAACAATGGAAGTCCAATTCATGTGTTCAAGATGCCCAAAATATAGTTTTACACGCAGAAATGATAAAAAATGTGACTTTTGACGAAAAGCGAATCATACAAGTCCCGTGGTTTGACTGTACGGGGAATTTCACGGCTTCAATATCCAATTAACTCAACTCTGAACCGTCCATGTCGCTTCCTGTCCACACATGCTGAATGTGATCGGAGCGCCCCAACATATTTAGAAGGTTGCAAACAGGTTTTCTATGCTGTATAAATAAGCAATCCTATTTTCACTTACCGCAGTCGGGTCTGGGACCAGTTAGACAAGCGACTACTAAATACTACATTGTTGCAGTACTAATGAATGAATTGCAACCACTAAGCAAACTCCTCAAAATGAGAGAAATACACGATGTGTTTACAAAATAAGCAGTGCTCACCTTTTCTGAAAGTCATTTCCAGATTCTTTGTGCATGTTTTTTAGGGTGGGACCCTAGAAGTTAAGTTTGATGAACGACATCTGCAGTGTTTTATACTGGAAAACAAAAGAACGACCAGAGATAGGCCAACAGTTTGTGTGGTGGGTGCCAGTGTTTGGCTATTGGAGCAGTCCTGGATGTCCAAGTTGAGTGTTTTATGCCCAACCATGTCTTTATATGAGATATGATGAACCTCTACGGTAGTCCGGGCTTTTTTCAGCTCTTTTACGATGTTTTAGCCCAACATTCATGTAGTGGAAGTGGTAGAGAAACAATCCAGGCCAAGACAGGTGCAGTGGGGCCTTAACCACCAAAGTATGGACGTGTATCACCAAGACTCGTTGTAGATGGTGGTGGATGCGGTAGTGCCTTTGCTGTATTGTAAGACTGGTAACTGATTGTAACGGAAGAGCCCGATGTCAGGCGCTGTATTTATCCAATCAATCTTATTTTTCTATGTACGTGCTTGAAATAAATGTGCCCTTTTCTAATCATTCTGCCTGAGTTATTGTATACTCATTTCGGTGCAAGCAAACCAAGTGCTGCAGGTCACTGACTTCCAGCATTGTATGTTGAAGACTCTTAATGCTATTCATCAAGCATTAGTAGAACATCCATTTCCAGTCACTCATCCGGGGGCAGCACTTTCATTTAGGGAAGTCCAGATTTCCTGGTCTCTGACCACCTCTTTCAGTTCCACAGGGTTCACCAAGGCACCCAAACACCAAGACCAATACCCTCCCGGTTGGGCACCAAAACTAGATGTCCAAACCACCTCAACTGGCTCCTCTCCATGTGAAGGGGCAGCAGTTCTACTCTGAGTTCCTCTCGGATCTCTTAGGGTGAGTCCCACCACCCTGTGGAGGAAATTTATTTCAGCTGCTTGTATTTGCTATGTTGCTCTTTCGGTCAAGACCCAAAGCTCATGACAATGAGTGAGGGTAGGAAAGTAGATGGATAGACCGCCAAGTACAGCGATTTGCCTGTCCAGCCTTCCTTCACTCACCAAGAAGACCCCAAAATACTTACATTTTTCTAACCCAAAGGATTCTCCATCCTTTCTTGGCTAAAATCAGATTTGGAAGTGCTGAGTCTCATCACAGGACCTTCACAATCAAACTGCTCCAGGAAGCCATAGGTGGGGGTAGGAACGCCCCGTATTTCTGGACCTTTGCTTTCTGGCTCAACCCTTTTCACCACAACAGTCCGGTACAGCGACCACATCCCTGTAGATGCTACGCCTATCCGCATGTCCAGACTTCCCTCACTCTTGAAGAAGATTCTTAAAATCCTCCAACTAGAGCAAGATCCCATACCCAACCCGAAGGATGCACTCCACCCTTTCCTTGCTAAAATCTGATTTGGAGGTGGTGAGTCTCATCCCAGAACCTTCACAATGAAACCGCTGCAGGAAACCATAGATGGGGGTAGGAACGTCGATGGACCGGAAAATATGGACCTTTGCTTTCAACTCTCTTCACGACGACAATCCAGTACAGCGACTGCATTACTGTAGACACTGTGTTGATCCGCCTGTCAAGCTCAGGCTCCACCCTCCCTGGATTTGTGAACAACAGCCTGAGATATTTGAACTGTCCTCCACCCGGGGAAACCTGGGCCAACCCAACACTCAGTTGCAAACCGCCCCAGTAAGCACCGAAGGGCACAACCTGATGAGGCTGTCAGGACCACACCATCTGAAAATAGCAGAAATGAGATCCAAGGGCCCCCAGACAGGACCCCCTCAAGGCCTTGGCTGCGACTACAAATTCTGTCCGTAAAAGTACTGAACCAAATCGAGATTGTGAGCGGGGAGACTGCTTTGTATGGTTCGGGAATCCTTCCAAGAAGGCCTGCATTGAATGAGAGGTATGGGTGGCCCGGCGTGGGTGTTTGGTACCTGCCATGCCAGCTGTCTGGGGGTGAGTGTGGGTGACATAGCAGCTGTTTAGAAAAGATACATCTCCACTTTACTGGTGATTGCTGCTGCTGACTTCCTGCTGTGCGTAGTTGTGGTCCTACGGATTGGAGGCAGGTGGAATTCTTCCATGGACTCCACGCCGATGTCACGGTCAAGGCAGGCTAAGGTTTTGTTTGTGTCTTGATTGTTTCTTAAAAATCCACAAAAGTACAAATGCAGACCTCATGAGGACCAACTATTGTCTTCCAAGCTCACTTTCCCTTTCCATACTTTGGACCAGTATTTATTTTTTGGACTACTTGATTTTCTCTTTGGACCAGCAGTGTATTCACATCCTGCACATTTTTGCAATTGATGTGTACTTAGGCCTTCCATTTTCCCAAACCAGAAGATGGTGATGTTGTGATGGAGAAGCAGATCCAATGAGGCAAACCAGATGAACAAAACAAACTTTATTGCAAACTGCAGCATCATTGAACAGGCCAAACTCTGAATGGAAGCAGTACTCAGTGAAGACAGTGAAGCATCTTGATATGGGCCTGTTTCTCCTGCTACTACTAACTAGTCCTGTATTTTCTCCACGTGCTCTGGCCATTTTGTTTCATTTTTGACAAGTTCTATGCACAAACGCAGAAAATGCTCCTGTCTTGCAATGTTCAAGAATCCTTTAAAAACCTCCCGGATCCAGACGGTGATCAGGATCAGCCCCAAAATGTAAATTCTTCCAAGTCTTCCACATCCCATTTCCAAAAATTCCATCCAAATCCATTTAGAACTTTTCAAATTATTTTGAACACAAACAAACGCTGGAAAAAACAAAACAACCTTGCTTGCGCTTGGTGGAGATAATACCAATAATGAGATAAGATAATTTGGGAATACTGATGATGCCAAGCTGAAGTTAGGCCCATGCCTGATCTAAATGGGGATTGAATGTGGTGATGAAGCCTGACATAAAGAAAAATGCTCCCTTTTCCCTTTTGACCCTCCCTCCCACGCTTGTTCCTCAAACAGTAATAATATCTTTCTGCTGTAAGTACTTAGCACATATGCATGCATGGCCTTCAGACGCCTTGATGCTGGCGGCGGAGTGGGCTGGATGGAGAGGAAGCTTATTGCTGCTCAGAGCTGGTGGGTGGTGTAGCTCTCTCTTGCATGCTGAACTCTCAACCTTGTTTGTGTTTGTCAATGTATTCTACTTTTCCAAGCATGCGGACAAGCTGACCGCCGTGTTAGCTAAGTAACTTCATGGAGGCGTCCTCGTGGCAATTAAACCGTCATAAATTAGCATAGCAAGTGAAGTGCTTTTATTTTTTTTATGCGGGAATTTGAAACCCACAAACACACAAAGACACAAACTTTGTATGACTAATAGTGTGACTTTCAATCGGTCCAAAAAAAAATGTTTCTTTGTGTTTTCACCATTGCAGAACTTTACCATTAAAAGCAGGGGACTCAAACGCAGTTTAGCAGTCTGGCTGAGGCTGGGCTGCAGCCTCGGCACGCATGCATTCACACACAGTTTAGGTTCGAAAATAATAAAAATCCAATCCTCTCCAACATCTTTTTTTTTTTGTTTTACACAGAATAATAAACAAGGACTCTGGTCGAAACAAGTTGTGTGCATAACTACTAATAGAACTCAACTAATCAAGAAATAAACAAACAAACAAAATAAAATGAACAAGGAACTTGTAAACACAAAATAAGACTGTTCAATTTGACAGTTATTTAACCTCAGTCAAAAGGTTTTTTTGGAAAAACTTTTTATGCCGACTTTTTACTGCTAGAGACCTGGCAGCGCTTCCCCTCTCATAGCTGAGCCACATTTGCTTGAGGGAGGAAACAGCTGAGACCCTCAATATGGCTTGAAGATGATTGTCAGTAGGTCTGGACCTGTACTTGGACTTATTGAAGTTCAAGGTGGAGAAGAACTTTTTGTACAAGTATGTGGTCCCAAAAAGGCACATGGTCCGCTTGCACATTCGGAAAGCTAAGGGAAGCTGAGGGGCAATTCTCTCAAAAATTGCCCAAGCATGTCTGCTTTTCCACTCACCTCCCACAACTTGGCTTTGAAGAGAAAAATGCAAAATGCAAAAATGTGAAAGTGGGCAAATCTGTGCTCAAACTGTACCGGCAGATTCAAAATGGCATTAAAGTACTTCTTACTATTGAATGGTGTGCCCGCATCCATGAGTGCCTTGCAAGCTGGGAAGTGGCAAAGGTTTGCCTGAGAGTTTTGTGGCGAATGCTCTCACGTTGTCATAGGCAGCACTGACGAGCTGTCCCTGGCCTTGTAACTTCTAGTTCACTACGTTAAGCTCGTGTGTGATATCAACACATGAGCCTTTTTGGATTTCTCTTGGAGATGAATAAAGCATCTATCTCACAGTTCTCCATAAAATCTTTCACTTCTGTTTTCAATTCATAAAATCTCTTTAAGGCTCCTCCCCTGCTGAGCCGACGCACCTCGGTGGAGTCGAGCACATCCCCAAGTTCTGACTCCCTTTCATCTGAAAAAGCACGGGAAGTTGGCTTTCACAGGCATCCCACTGTCAAACGTCAGGCATTTGTTGCAAAGGGCCTGCTGATGGATAATAAACACCCTCCTCCGTCAGGCCCCTGGGAGCCATGTTCCCCACCGTGATTGGTTGGTTCGTCTGCTCCGCACACAACACCGTCAAAAGTGCCATTCATATAAAACTCGAGGGTCGCGCTAACATTCAACTTTCAATATTGTCATCTGATTTGATTTGATTTCATTACAATTGTTGTTGGTGTAATTTCCCATTCATCGCAGTTAATTGGTTCCATACTTGACCGTCATACAGTGGCGTGAAAAAGTATTTGCCCCCTTCCTGACTTTTTGTCACACTTAAATGTTTGTGCTCATAAAAAAGAGTAAACTATTAGTCAAAGATAACATCATTGAACACAAAATGATGACTGCCAAGACTTTGGGAAAATATCTCGTGGACTGACAAGACAAAGTAGAACTTTTTGGAAGGTGCGTGTCCCGTTCCATCTGGCGTAAAAGTAACACAGCATTTCATAGCAACAGTCAAATATGGTGGTGGTAGTGTGATGGTCTGGGCTTGTTTGGAAGGCTTGCTGGGATAGATGGAAGCATGAATTCTACTGTCTAGCAAAAAATCCTGAAGGAGAAGGTCCGGCCATCTGTTGGTCAACTCAAGCTAAAGCCATCTTGGGTGCTGCAGCAGGACAATGACCCAAAACACACCAGCAAATCCACCTCTGAATGGCTGAAGAAAAACCAAATGAAGACGTCGGAGTGGCCTAGTCAAAGTCCTGACCTGAATCCCATGGAGATGCTGTGGCATGACCTTAAGAAGGCGCTTCATGCTAGAAAAGCCTCAAATAAAGCTGAATGACAACAATTCTGCAAAAATTCCTCCAGAGCGTGTAAAAGACTTACTGAAAGTTATGGCAAACGTTTGATTGCAGTTCTTGCTGCTAAGGGTGCCCAACCCGTTATTAGGTGCAGGGGCAATGACTTTTTCACACTGGATTGTTTTCTCCCTAAATAACAAAAACATTCATTTCAAAACTGCATTTTGTGTTTACTTGTGTTATCTTTGACTAATATTCAAATGTGTTTGATGATCAGAAACATTTTGTGTGACAAAGGACGGGGGCAAATACTTTTCCACACCACTGTACGTACGTAATAGTCAAATTGCATGCTGAGTACAATAAATTCTTGCAGGTTGGACAGTTCACAGTGCCCCCCAAAGGGGGCCCGCCCCACTATAAGAGAATCACTGGTTTCCAAATCTCTTAATCTTGGTAGTTTGATGTGTTTTAGGCCTGTTGGCATGACCATAACCATGTCTTGTCTCCCCAGGTCTTCCTCAGGATCCTCCACAACATGACAGCAGAGTTTTGTAAAGGTACATATGAGCATGTGTGAAGTATAATTTGCAGATTGTCTCTTTCCCTGGCGTCGAGTAAAGCCAGCAAAAGACAATCTAAGAAAAGGAATAGGAATAGCTCGGCGGCGCGCAACACACACTAATGTACTGCCAATGGCGCCTCCAGGATGGCAGTTCAGCTTACGGGAGATGGAGAGACTCAGAGTGCTTGCAGGAAATGGCGATGAGGGGGGCAAACGCGCTTGCTTTTGCCTGGATGTGCCGCGCAGAGAGGCTGCTAAGTGAATGCTAATGGCTGCACTCGTATGGAGTCTTTGTACCTTCACACTACTTTGCAAGGTTATCGCAGTCACACAATGATGATGCTGCACGCTGCCATGCAAGTCAAGTAGCCCATTGAAACGCCGTGACGCAATATCAGGAGCAACTGGGCCACCATTATCTTACGCAAGGATAACACCCAGAATATTCCCATTGCTAGAGAGCATAAGTACTACCTAAGCCAAGCAAGTACTGCATAAAGTACTGCAGCTTTGGCTGTGATTTTGTTAGCACAATGTTATCTCTCGTTGCTTCAAATGTCTCGTTTTCCCCACACATGCACTCACGAATAAATGACAGTTGTTTTGTGGTTGAATATTAAAATCCTTCATTCATTCATTTTCTATGCCGCTTATCCTCATTAGGGTGGCGGGGATGCTGGAGCCTATCCCAGCTGGCTTTGGGCGAGAGGCGGGGTACACCCTGGACTGGTCGCCAGCCAATCGCAGGGCACATATAGACAAACATTCACACTCTAATGGACAATTTAGAGCGGCCAATGAAGCTAACATGCGTGTTTTTGGAATGTGGGAGGAAAGCGGAGTACCAGGAGAACATGCAAACTCCACACAGAGATGCCCAACGGAGATTCCAACCCTGAACCTCCTGACTGTGAGGCCAACGTGCTACCCAGTCAGCCACCGTGCGGTTGAATATTAAAATGTGCAACAAATTGATACGTGTCTTTGCCTAAATGACGCATTTCCTAGCGCACAGTGAAGTAAAATACAATACTAGGCATTCAGAAGATGCATGTTGGTGATGTGTAGTACTCTACACTAGTCACTAGGTGCCAGTAATGTCACTGTAATGTTCAGTGAGACACACAAGCACCAGTCTTGATGGTCGGAACAACAGTTCAAAATGCGATTAAGGTCTGGGGAGTTTTCTGGCCATGGAAGCAAAATGTCCAAAACGGTGTTGCTGGTGCCGCGTCATCGCTTTTGCCTGATAAAGAGGTGCTCCATCAAGCTGGAGCATGCATTTATCACCAAACCGGTCCTGGATGGTTGGGAGAAATGTTCAGGTACTGTTCTTTATTCTTGGCTGGGTCCTCAATATTTTGAGTGAGCACAGCACTCACCTTTTCAGGATTTTTTCTAGATGGCCCAAACAACCGGAAAGGGGATTCAGCAGGAAGAAATGACTTCAGCCAGCAGTCCTCAGCCTGTACCTTCTACAGAATACCAGTCTGTCCTGGACACTCTTCGCCTCGCTGTGCGTGCAGATGCTCTCACACCTCCCTGCCGCCATTCCTGAGCGAGCCTCGCACTGGTTTGTGCCGTGACCCCGCAGGTGAATCACGTTTCGGAAGCTTGCTGGACTTTCGTAAGCGATCGGAATCCTGATCCGATCCTTTTTCATATCCTTGCCTGTGAAGCCCTTTTTGTGCAAAGCACGTGTTTTCTTACAGGTAACAGAGGAAAAGCTAGAATGTAAGAATCCGCCCTCTTTTTAAAGCTTCTAGCGGGTTATTCTAGCTCGGTCGGCACGCCAGGGCCATCTCCAGCCTTGGTAACATCTCCCCTACGCTAACCAGACGATGTTCGTGGCAGGGCTGAAATGCAGTGGAAAGGTTTCTCTGGGATCAAGTGCCACGTTCCTTAGCGCATTTTGGAGACTTTGCAAATTGCCGTGCAAAAACTTCCAGTCACGATCGTCTCGTTTATGCATTCCGTCGCTAACCAATTAACTGGTGACGGAAAAAAAGAGAAATGCCAGCATTGAGTAATTTGCGAGGGAAATAGATGCGCTCACGGTAGCAGACACAAAGACCCTGAAGGAACGCAGCCACCTATCCAAGCCGGAAGTACTGAGAAACCAATCAATGCCTTTTGATATTTCATGCTATCAATCGATAGTCACAGCAATAATGGAAGTGGTGAAGGTTGGGCAGCACTTGGAGAAAAATGGACCCGCCTCGTTATTCTACTCTGCTGACTGCTCACTTAGCATGCGAGTCTTCACATGCTGGAAACTTTATCGTAGCTTCAGAGCTCCCGAGCCTCGGCCTGTTGTTTAAATGCTATCTTGCTATTTTGATCGCGAAAACCAGGCAATGAGATCCAATTACAGTAGAACCTCAGTTAGCGTCCGCCCTGGTTAGCATGTTTTTCAGTCAATGTCGAAAATGTGCGCCACATTCTCCTGCGTTGTTGCACAACATGGCACACGCCCTATTGATGCCCTGCCTGAGTCCAACTGTGTTTCCATGCACGTATTTTTATCACGAAACCTCCCTGTTAGCATCCTGTTGCCTCGCTAATGCATGGAAAGTTAGCTCAGTCGCCCGACTATGATGTCATCAGCGGTTGACTGGGTAGTTCTCTGCTAACTAACACAGTTATGCCACAATTCTCCCAAAAATTTTGAGAAGTGTTGCCAGTGACACAATGCTAGGGGAACTGGTTGGAGAGAAAGTCTGCAGTGTCTCGGCCCTCCAGGGGATGAGGCTCCAGGATCCACGTGGGATAAGAATGTTTCAATAACGACTTAATGTTTTCAGGTTCTGGAACCTACTTGAAAGCCGCCTGACAAATAAAATGCATTATTGTTATTATTGTTATTATTATTACTTGGGCTGCACCATTCAGTTGTCTTTCCTGGAAAACTTTCCTAGAAAAGCAGCTTATTGCACCAGTGGCCAGCAGAGGGCAGTGTTTAGCCACAAGAACACACACTGACAGTAGCATGTACAGTATGTTTACATCAGGGATGTCAAATGACAAAATCCATACTTCATGCCTCATGTTCTCCTAGCTCGGCACGCCTTTGGCTTTGAGTTGAACAAAGATCGATTGAAAGTCGTTGAAAAAGTGACCTTTAGTGAGCGCCTTGTTAGCATTTTTGCTACGATAACAAATCCAAATTCTTTGAAGAAATCTAGTAAGAAGAGTTGGTTT
>QODF01000256.1:216363-240118 GCA_024372805.1 Oostethus manadensis
TGATGGTAAATGTTGCATGTCCGGGCTTAGGCTTTGACACGTGATATTGACTTTAGTGCTAAGCAGGCACTTTGGATGTATTCTAACCTGCAAGTTCTAGTTGACATTTGGTTGCAAAGATCCTTCTGTCTTGAATCAGCCCCAAAAATCTGAGTTGAACGGGATAACCCCCCCATGGGATCGTCCACTACTGTACCTGCAATGTCTCTGCAATGTGAAACCAAGGACTGGTTGTTTTTAGCTGCCTCAGCTAGACTAGCTCTACTAGCTCAGGTGGTGACACATACAGAACGTGGCCTGGTCTTGTTCGGAACCGAGCTTGTGTGACCGAGATGGCGGTGAAACCACCGATGTGTTTACAGCAAGGACTAGTGCACTGTAAGCAAGCGCTCATGTCCCATGGTGATAAAGAGCTTCCTGTTTACATTAACTTTGGTTTAACCAAAACATCTGCAGGAGTCGGGAGTCAGTAATGTCAGTTCACGTTCTCCGCAGCTCTTCAGGTTACAGTCGCCTCAGATGCGCTTTCTCTCCATCGTTTTCACGGTTGTTATTGTGTGGCCCGTGAAGGTAAAACTGCCAAAATGGTTTAGTATCTTTAATCCAAACCTCTGTACTCTTTTTTGACCAACAACACATTTTGGCTTACATGGTTGTCCAATTTGCCCGTTTTATTACCAAAGAGATTTTACTGCTTGCCATTCGGTCTTCTGTACAAGCGGAGCAGAAGTCTGGTTCCGGTTTCCAGCAGTCAAACCTGTTCATGGTGAGCGTTGGTCTCCACCAAGGCTGTCCTTTGTAACTGGTTCTGTTTAGGATTATTGGGACATAATGTCTAGGTGCAGCCAAGGCTTTCATGGTGTCCAGTTTGGATCCCTTAGGATCTCATTTCTTCTGATTTTGCTGGTGATGTGGGCTTGATGACATTCAGCGTTTACTGACGCGGTTCGAGTGTTGGGTTGGGTTGCCCCAGTTGGAAGTATCTTGGGGTCTCGGGGTATTGTTCGCAAGTGCGGGAAGAATGCAGCGTGAGATTGACAGGCAGATCAGTGCAGTGCCTGCAGCAACGCGGTAGTAGCGATCCAGCTACGTTTCTACCATCACCTCGGGTCACAAGCTTGAAGTCGGGACCAAAAGAGCAACACGGTGCACACAAGCTGCTAAAATGAGTTTCCTCCGTCGGGCTGCTGGACTCCCCCTAAAAAATCGAGTAAGGAGCTGAGCTGTAACGGTAATGGGCAGCATGGGAAGCCAAGTTCCCCCAATGCTGACTCTGACCTGCAAACAGTTTGACGCTAAACTAAATCACAAACAAGGAACTGGATCTGCTTGTCGCCGCTGTGATCCTAACACTCACATTTCTTCCTGATTTATTGTTCTGTCCAATCGACTTGCCCGCGCCGCATGAGCTCGCCTGAGTGAAGTTGCACACGTCAAAGCTGAAAGTAACAATGTGGAAGCACACCACTCCATGCGTCATCAGCCTTATTTGAATATTTATCCAGAACTTTGCCATGCAGTGGAAACACAAACCTCACGTACTACCTGGAATCATTGGACCTGTTCCTGGAAGTGTTTACATGTATTTGCAAAATGTATTAACTTTCAATTGTATTGCAATGCACACGGCCTGCCCAAAAAACACTGGCCCCATGGACGGATGGCAGGTGGTCAGGTCTAGGTTCAGCAACACTATGTGCTCAAAGAATGAGGTCAGCTGACTACCCTGATGGCACGGGCACATTCCAAGATGACAATGCCAGGATTCATCGGGCTGAAATTGTGAAAGAGCGGTTCGGGGGAGCTTGAGACATCATTTTCACACGTGGAGGCCAGACCTTAACCCCAATGAGAATCTCTGGGATGTGCTGGCGGACTCTACCATCATCAGTGCAAGATCGTGGTGAAAAATGAATGCAACACTGGATGCAAATTGATCTTGTGACATTGCAGAATCTTATGGAAACAAAGCCACAGGCAATGCGTGGCGTAACACAACCAAATATTACACTTGATCCCCTTTTTTCTTGGCCAGGCAGTGTATTACACTCCAATTACTGCTATATTCACAGTGTCACCCCTGCGAGGATCAACACTGGTCCATTTGAACGTTGTCATACTGGACTAGACGAGCAACTTTGCAAATCCATATCATGTCTGCGTTGGGACTATCATTTGTGTTGCTTGGGTACCTTCGCTGTGTTGCCATAGTAACCTGCTTTTTGCAGAAAGTTAAGGTTTGGCTTTTAGTCCCAATCGTTCTTTGTGTGGGCAGACTGAGTGTTTATTTGGCTTTTCTTTGACTCTTTCAACTTAAAGTAGTCCTAAAGTGGACTTTTTATTGCTGTGGTAATTGCACTTTCATTGGAATTGGGAGGGTTTAAGTTTCTAAAGTACAATGAAAAAGCACACAAACACCTTTCTGACCGTTTTACCAGTAATTGTTGCTTGCCTTTTAATCAATATTTGGGGGGGGGCACTTTAGTGTTAGCGCTGACCTGCCAACACGTACAAATTGATCTTACGCAATATGCAATGTGACTCTTGAAACTGCTTGTATGCTTCACAGTTCTCCATGCTTCTGCATTTCCCTGCTTTCAGTCTGTAAAGTACAGATAAATAAATTGGGGGGGCATTTCTGTCACGTTGGGGGGCATGACAGAAAGTAATTGAGAACAACTGCACTAAAGGGAGTGTATGCAGCGGAATTCCTCCACTTAGTCCAGTTAGGGTCATCAGTCCAGAGCATGGGGGAGTGTGGAAAAGAGGTGAAGAAGCGTGTGCAGGCAGGCTGGAATGGGTGGAGAAAAGTGTGGGGTGTGATGTGTGATAGAAGAGTTTCAGCTAAAACGAAAGGAAAGGTGTACAAAACTGTGGTGTTGTTTGGTTTAGAGACAGTTCCTCTGAGGACAAGACAGGAGGCAGAGCTGGAGGTAGCAGAGATGAAGATGCTGAGGTTCTCTTCGGGTGTGACCAGGATGGACAGGATCAGGAATGACCACATCAGAGGGACAGCACATGTTAGAGGTTTTGGAGATAAAGCCAGAGAGGCCCGACTGAGATGGTTGGGACATGTCCAGAAGAGAAATAGTGAATACATCTGGTAGAAGGATGCTGAGTTTTGAATTGCCAGGCAGAGGCCTAGAGGAAGAGCAAAGAGGTTTATGGATGTAGTGAAAGAGGACATGAAAGTAGTTGGTGCAAGAGAAGAGGATACAGAAGACAGGGTTAGATGGAGGCAATTGATTCGCTGTAGCGACCCCTGAAGGGATAAGCCCAAAGGAAAAGAAGTAGATGCAGCCGGTTCCTCCAGCTCCCTAGAGGGCGCTCTGCTAGAGTGGAATCTGAGGAAATATACTCGAGCGGCTTTGCACTGACCAGTTCCTCCACTTGAATTAACAAGGTCTGCGGTAGAAGTACATTCTGCAACTGTTTGATCCTCTCCCGACTTGATTTCCCGTTCCCATGTTCCATTAAGATGTGGGGAACCCGTAGGGTTGAAGTGGAACTCTATCTTCTGGCCTTCAAGTTTTCTTGGAGAGGAGCTTCTAAGGCTTGAAAGTTGGCCTGCACCTCAGCAGCTCCTTCCAGACCCCAGCGGGACAGACACCTACCAGTGCATTGAAGTTGTTTATCACCCTCAACATGTGGCTCAGCCCTGCACCAGCCGCAGCTGCCGTTACCATGAAAGGACCACTTTACCAAAGCAATCACCTGCCTCCTAAGTACAGGGCCCGCTCGCCTCCAGACTGCAAAGTTGGAGGAGAAGGTAAAGTAAAGAAGCCTTGTAAGATGAACAGTACCAAGCCCGTATCAAGGTGGGAAGCTCTGAGAGAATAAAAACAGTAGAAATGGAAGCTGAATGAGGAGACTGAAATGACATTAAAAACCAGAGAGACAATTACCAAACATGTAATGCTAGAACGTAAACTAAAGGATAAGGAGATGGAATTGAATCCTTCCTGAAGGAGTCCAATCCAGGCCACTCGCTGAACATGAGGTCAAGTTGCTAGGTATAGACTAGGGAGCACCACCACACTCCCGCAGCCACTAGTCCTTCCAGCCGCAGTAACTGATTCTGCAGCCTCAACAGGCTCACCTTCAAGTCCAATCTGCTTCTCAAGATCTACCAGCCCCCTACTGCTACAATTCTGCTGACCAATTCTTCTCTCCAGTAGCAGTTCCTACCACAACCTCAGCTACAGTTGCTCAGACAAGCCTATTCAGCCTTCCCACCTAATACTCTACCAACAACCCAAGCTGCACAACTCAACAGGAAACCAACACCTCAAGTCCTCCAGCCTCCCTACACTGCTACCTTTGCCCCAACAGGCGGCAGCACCTCCACGGGGCTTCAGAGATGCACCTGGTACGGACCTATTGGAGCTACTAATAGCTATGGACTCCCAAGACCTTCTCTGCCCCAGTTCACATCTGGAAAAAGTCCAGACTTTGCACTGCTCAAAATGTCTCTGGATAACGCGCTCAACTCGCATATCCTTCTGACAGAGCAGTTTAAGTGCCACCACTTAAAGCTGCTATAAACTGGCCCAAGCCTGAGCCAAATACTACATCCACCTGCAGGCACTTTCAGGTAAATATGGTCAACCGCCTGTGCAGAGTGAGCCAGAAGCCATTTTTAATTTGCCACCAATACGATTTGGACATGCAGATGCATTTGACAACTTGGCCCTGACAATGCCAGCTTTGGTGGGCATGCTTTGTGCAGCTACAGAGACCGCTTTGTTCAGTATCCAGTAGTTTGGACCACAGTATTCTGAGGAGTTGAACTGGTAAGAGACAGCCACATGCACACATTCGGGGTTCAACTCCCGCTTATCAATGTTTTTACACATTCGTTGGCTGTTCAACGTGTCAGTCATCGTTAAGACTGGATGTAAGGTTCCAAAACGTAAGCATTTTGACCTCAGATCAGGTTTCTGTTTTTAAAAGAAATGTTTTGCCTGTTCCAAACCTTCTTCCTTTTGTCTTTGGTTATAGATGGTATTTTGTAATATAGCAATTATCCATACAGACAAGGGATACTTTCAATCTATTGAAATGATTTGGCTAAACTTCCAGTATCATCAGAGTATCCAAAATTTTGCTAACAAAAATTTGGTCATGCTATTTTAAAAGAGGTTCTGGTACTTTTTTCTGCACAGAAGTTGAAGACAGGATAAACAGTTGTCTACTGAGGTGTCGTCTCCTCCTCCAAATCCTCCAAGTCCGTGGTGCGGTAGCTCGTTGGTCTGGAGGTTGGTCGGGATTGCCTCGGGATTGCTGGTCTCGTGGGGTGGGGGGGGGAGGCTCTGCGGGCTGGGTCTCAGGGGGCTGGTCTTTGTTCTGCTTGGCCTGTGGGGCCAGTGGCTCTCTGGTGATGGGAGCTTGTCATGGCTGTGTGAGTCGGGGCATGCCAGGTTGTGGGGGTGGTCCGTCACCTTTCCTAGATTCTCAGTGACAATTACACGCTTAGGCCTGCACGCTTGCACACCTACAGGGATGCTGTTTACGCATACATATACGCACTCACAGTACTTACCTACTTCCCCGTATAACTCACTGATTTAGCCATGCTGTTATCATGCGGGCTTTATTATGGGCATGGTGATGTTGGGAATAACATTACCAACAGTTATTGGCAATTTTCCCTTTTTAATGTTATGGTTAATATCCCCATTGCTACTATTAACATTATTAATGAGTACGACTGTTTCATCCATCCATTTTCTTCCGCTTATTCGAGATCGGGTCGCGGGGGCAGCAACCTAAGCAGGGAAGCCCAGACGTCCCTCTCCTCAGCCACTTCGTCCAGCTCTTCCCAGCGGATGTCGAGGCGTTCCCAGGCCAGCTGAAAGACATAGTGTCTCCAACGTGTCCTGGGTCTTCCCCGGCATCCTAACCAGATGCCCAAGCCACCTCATCTGGCTCCTCTCAATGCGGAGGAGCGGCGGTTCTACTCCGAGTCTCTCCCGGATGACAGTGCTTCTCACCCTATCTCTAAGGGAGAGCCCAGACACCCTGCGGAGAAAACTCATTTTAGCCGCTTGTACCCGCCATCTTGTCCTTTCGGTCACTACCCAAAGCTCATGACCATAGGTGAGGGTAGGAACGTAGATCGATCGGTAAATCGAGAGCTTTGCCTTTTGGCTCAGCTCTCTTTTCACCACGACAGATCGGTGCAGAGTCCGCATCACTGCAGACGCCGCACCAATCCGCCTGTCCATCTGGCGTTCCATCCTTCCATCACTCGTGAACAATACCCCGAGGTACTTAAACTCCTCCACTCGAGGCAGGACCTCATCCCGACCCGGAGATGGCACTCTGACTTGGAGGTGCTGATTCTCATCCCAGCCGCTTCACACTCAGCTGCGAATCGATCCAGTGAGAGTTGAAGGTCACTGCTCAATGAAGCCAACGGGACCACATCGTCTGCAAAAAGCAGAGATCGAATCCTGTGGCCACCAAACCGAAACCCCTCAACGCCCTGGCTGCGCCTAGAAATTCTGTCCATGAAAGTAGTGAACAGAATTGGTGACAAATGGCAGCCCTGGCGGAGTCCAACCCTCACTGGAAACAGGTCTGACTTATTGCCGCCAATGCGAACCAAACTCTGACACCGGTCATACAGGGAATCAACTGCCTGGATTAGGTGGTCCAATACCCCATATTCCCAGAGCACTCCACACAGTATTCTCCCAGGAACACGGTCGAATGCCTTCTCCAAGTCCACAAAACACATGTAGACTGGTTGGGCAACTCCTCCCTGAGCCACCACCTTATCGTGGTGGAGGAGTTTGCGTGTCCCAATGATCCTAGGAGCTAAGTTGTTGGGGGCTGTCATGTCCCTGGTAGAGTCACCCATGACAAACAGGTCCTAGGGGAGGGACCAGACAAAGAGTGGCTCAATAGACCCCAATGATGCACAAGAACAATGGACTTTGTTTTCCCTCGCCCGGACGCGGGTCACCGGGGCCGCCCTCTGGAGCCAGGCCTGGAGGTGGGGCACGATGGCGAGCGTCTGGTGGCCGGGCCCGGATCCATGGGGCCCGGTTGGGCACAGCCCGAAAAAGTAACGTAAGTCCCCATTCCAATGAGCTCATTACTTGTGGGAGGGGCAAAGAGAGCTGGGTGGCAGCCGGAGGCAGAGGCCTTGGCGGTCCGATCCTCGTCTACAGAAGCTAGTTGTCGGTACGACTGTTTCAATGCAGTATTATCGCTGTGGCTGTTATGGCTATTATATTATTGTGTTATTTCCACTATTTTGTTATTTATGCCCCTCTGATTTGTCTCTTTTGTTTTGTTATTGTTGTTGCTGGTGTTGCTGTCTCTCTGTTTTGTCCCCCTCATCTCCCACTCTCCTCTTGTCTTCTTTTCTCTTCTTCTCTATCCCCTCCTGCTCCGGGCCGGCCGCCCCAAATTTAAAAATAAACATGAAAATGAAGTACGTAACAAAATCTATGTGACAGGATCTCATACTTTTTCCTGGAAGAGCAAATCTACTTAGCATGTAAGGTCATCTTGATCATTACTACTATTTGCCCTAATGGCTGGACAGGACACACACACACACACACACACACACACACACACAAGGAAGGTAGATCCACTGGTAGACTGAAAGCTTTGCGGCTCAGCTCCCTCTCTACCAGAACGGACCAGTGCAGAGTACGCTTCGCTGCAGAAGCCACACCAACAAACCTGTCAATCTCCTGAAGACTCTGAGGTAGTCCAACTCTTCTACTTGGGGCAGGATCTCATCCCCAACCCAAATTCAGTTATTTCAATGCTTCAAACTTGTTGCAGATGATCTTCCGATGTACTTATTGTTGCAATGTTGCTATAGCGAATGTTGGGAAAGCAGGAGACATGCATGCTGGTCTCCTGGGGTGAGGCTGTCCATCTGCCATCTGCCTGGACGAAGGCGAGACCGACAAGGCCTGGGGTCATGGAATGACGTGTTTTTAAAAGAAAGGTTAGCAGATGTTCCTGCCCAGACACTGATCTTTCCACACTGAATGACATCTTCAAATGTTTAGTAGACCCTCACATGTGTACATTTTTATTACTCTTTCTTGTCAGTCGTTTTTGTTTCTGTTACCACTGGAGAAGGCGTTTTAGATGTTCATCCCTTTTCTTATACTGGACAGTCTCAACGGATGTTCTACCGACCCACGTTTTCCTCGTCTTATCTGCTCTGACTCATGATGAATGTTGGAGTCGATTTCTGCTCTTTGTTTGAGTCCTCCACCTCCGTCTCTGCAGCCACATCAGCCCCTTTTCTGGAGGAAGTCAAATAAACGTGTGTGTGTGTGTGTGTGTGTGTGTGCGTGCGTGTGTGTGTGTGTGTGTGTGGTGGCGGTACAAGGGTTAACTGGGCCCCCAGGTATGCCCCTCCACCAAAGACTCTTCAAGCAGTTTAGATTAACACCAGACACAGACTAAATACGAAGATGTTTCTGTTCAACAATCTTAGAAAGTAGACCAGTCCGTTTGTCTAGAAATTGTGTGTGAAAGCTGAACTGGAATGCTGCATGGATAATCTGGCAGGATGGAAAAGGTGGGGATTTTGGGGATGTGGAAAATAGATGGATGTTTTCATGCTGAAATGAAATTCTCTAATTCCAAAAGGGAATGTGGAATTTTGAGGAAAGTGGGAAATCTGCGGATGTGGAAATTGTTAGCCTGAATGTCTTTGTATGCTGAAGTGGTTTGAATGGCATGAGAAATGTGGGAATTTCTTTGGGAATTTCCACACCGGAAAATGTAGAATTCCAGGAAATTCCAGGAAAGTTTTTTTTTTTTTTAATGTCCTGAATGATCTAAATGGTTTGAATTTAAATGGAATGTGTGTTAAGTAAAATGCGGAATTTTGGAAAAATGGCAAATTATGGGAAAATAGGTTCCCATGTTGGAAACGTTTTAATATGATGAGAAATGTGTAACAATGGTCCATTCATTTTATTTTCACTTGATTCTATTGAATCAGCTGAACTTTTTAGAAGGTTTTGAATGGGTTGGGAAATGTGGAAGTAGTTGAGCATGAAATAATGTCGGTCGGGGACATGAGGGAGGTCATCCAATTAAAAGAAATGGAGATATACAAGTCAAGTCATTTGCTCTTGTCGTTGGTCGTTGGTAGGATCTGTACATGAAGCCATCGGGACTAATACCTACCTGCCTTCTCCCGCCCCTCCCCACCACTACCAGTTTGCCTCTGGTAAAGCAAAACCTTGGAATTTTTGACCCACTTTCCCCTGCTGCATATTCTCCAACATTCCTAAAGACTGTGATTGGTATCAGCTTAATCTGAACCAGAGGAGTGTGTGTGTTGGCTTCATGAGGATGATGCGTATTGAAGGTGTTTAACCCGAGCTCTGGTGCTATGTAGAACGTTCTGTTGTTTCTTCAGGGCGGGGCGGGGGGTCTGTCAGTCACTGGGATCTTCACAAAACCTGAGCTGCTCATGGAAAAGTGTGGAAGAGTGTTTTTCATATACTGTACACGCATGAAGTGGGGAAAGTAAGTATTTGATCCGGTTGCGTAAGTTTACCCACCTACACAAAATAGGACCACTACATCATTTTTAGGGTAGATTTATTTTAACAGAGAGATAGATTGTAAAAAAAAATGAGTGGAATAAGTTTTGATCCCTACCAATCAGACAGTGGTGTGTTCCCATGAAAAACACAAACGAGTCCTGTCCCTTTAAGAAAGTGCTTCTAAACACAACTCATTATGTGGATAAAAGACACTCTCTTACACTCAAACCTCTCCTCCCCCGTGTGAAAAAGTGATTGCAATCACTGTTGCTGATAACTTGCAATGAGTCGCTTACAGCGTCGTGGAGGAATTGTGGCCCACCCATCTTTGCTGAATTGTTGTCCTTCAATCACATCGGAGGCTTTTCCTGCACGGAGCGCCGTTTTAAGGTCGGGCTGAGGACCTAGGTCAGGACTCTAACTGGGCCACTCCAAAGTCTTTGTTTTGTTTCTGTTCAGCCATTCAGAGGTGGACTTGCTGGTGTGTTTTGGATCATTGTCCTGCTGGAGAACCCAAGTTGGTTTCAGCTTCAGGTCATAAGCAGATGGCCGGACCTTCTCCTTCAGGATTTTTTGCTAGACAGCAGAATTCATGGTTCCAGGTATCAAAGCAAGTCTTCCAGGTCCTGGAGTAGCAAAACAACCTCAGACCATCACACTACCACCACCATATTTTACTGCTGATGTTCTTTTGCTGAACGTCGGTATTACTTTTTTGGCAGATTTAATGAGACAGACACCTTCCAAAAAGTTCAACGTTTGTCTCGTCAGGCCACAGAGTATTTTCCCAAAGGTCTTGGGGATCGTCAAAATGTTTTCTGGCAAAAGTGAGACGAGACTTAATGTTCTTTTTGTTCAGCAGCAGGTTTTGTCTCGGAACTCTGCCATGCAGGCCGTTTTTGTACAGTATCTTTCTTATGGTGGAGTCTTGAACACTGACCTTAACTGAGACAAGTGAGGTCTGCAGTTCTTTGGTTGTTGTTGTGGGGTCTTTTGTGACCTCTTGGATGCGTCGTCTCTGCGCCTTGAGCCATTTTGATACAAAAAGGTTTCATTTAAAAACTGCTTTTTGTGTTCAGTTGTGTTGTTATAGAGTAATATTGAAATTAGTTTGATGATTCTGAAACATTTAAGTGTGACAAATATACAAAAAGAAGATTTCACACCACTGTCTATGCGTTTAGAATTGTTTTCTGTGTGTAAAACTGCAATTGTAAAAGTACAAAGTGCTTTGTATCGACATGTTTGGCTTTCTAGAACAGATCGACGGGATTTATATTGTTTTTACTGGAAAAATGGATTTGGTTAGCATCCGTTTTGGTTAAAGTCGAATATTCAGGAATGGATCAGTGACGCTAAGGGAGTTTCTGTATCGAATGAAT
Source organism: Oostethus manadensis (assembly GCA_024372805.1). Taxonomy (NCBI): domain Eukaryota; kingdom Metazoa; phylum Chordata; class Actinopteri; order Syngnathiformes; family Syngnathidae; genus Oostethus; species Oostethus manadensis. The sequence goes on from QODF01000256.1 coordinate 227,288, forward strand.
GAAATGTATTAATTAAAGTGAACGAATAAAAACATATAGATAAATAAACACATGCATGAATGAATGAATGAAAAGATATAAAAACAGGAAAAAAAAGTAATAAACAGTTAGTGTTGCTATTATTATACCGGGAATGTTTTGCCAGGGCCCTCAGTCTCCTGTGAAGTCCACCCTTCTACTACTAAAGCCACATGGTGAGAAGTAAACACAGGTGACCCTGGTTCTCCTCCGCTGACGTTCCTGTTTGTCCATGTGTCTCATTACCGCCGCCGCCGCCGCCTTTCATACGTGCTTTCAGCAGGTTTCCGCTCTCCTGTTCGCGTAGGCCAAGCGGATGCCCCAAAGCAGGCTGAGTCTCAGTACCAGGCCGTTTGCAGTGCCCACAAATATGTGGACTTGAGGCCAAAAAGCTCTCTAGCATTCAATTTGCGTGCCTAACTCACCGAGCTACTGAATTACACCTAATCTGACCTTTGTAACGCCAGCACGTTAGGTTCAATTACGTGTATTTTTTTTTAAGTGCAACTTATACTGCAAAAAATCAAGTGCAAATGCAAGTGTTGGGAATCGTGCGCCAAAACAACAGAAAACTACGGCGCGGCCAGGTAGTCCAGGAAGAAAATGGAAAAACCGAAACGACTAAAATCAAAATAGGACCACAACACGATGAACAAAGTCCAACAGAACCCGGTCAAAATCTAAACAGTGAAGTATTTACCCCCAGTCAAGTACAAAGTAGTTTCTACGGCTTATTTTGTGTTATTCCGGTTGAATGGAAGCTGAAGAGTTGTTCCGTCGGACTCAGGTGACCTTTAACCCTGTCGCGCAAAGTCCTGACCAGACAAATCCAGAGGACGAGACCCTCTGGCCGACTTTTTTATGATCGCGCTTAAGCGATCGCCTCAACTTTATTGATCCCTACAGGGGTTACTTTCCAGATCATATCAGCAGAAAGGGCTTCATGTGTTGCCAGGAAAGCCGACATCACTGCTTCCCCCGAAGCGCAGTGATTGAAATTCCCAATCCTTTGCACAACATTCCCACCAGGAAACCTCAGGATGCACACAAACCACTAAAAAGCTTTAGCATATCAATACGTGCCATAACGCATAGTAGGATATGTATCAGCTGTTATTTCTTTATGTATTCCTTTTATATACTTTCTATTTATCAAATCATTATACCGTTCTCGTATTAGTTGTACTACCGTAGCTATTCTTTGAAACGTTTTTGGTGTTTCTATTGCCTGCGGGCCGAACAGGCCAAATTTATTATTATTATTATTATACAATTATTATTTATTAGTCTTATTCCTCATATTATGTCTACCATATTGGCTAGCAGGAGTGTAGAGGTGACTATAGGGCTGTTATTTCATGTCTAGAGGGCTCTAAAAATGTCTTTAGAAGGTAACTATGAAATTATCCCATTTCTAACTAAAGAATCCTACTCCCCGGCTTGGGATGGCAATAAAAGAGGAATTACTTCCTTGGCTTTTTGTACATTATTGACGGTTTGTATAATTGTGGTGTATGAAAAGATACATGTATTAAGAGGCTGAAGGTCCGGGTACCAAAATGCACCACCCATCATTGGTTGATCATCCATCATGCATGTACTTATGAATGCAGGATATTTCTGTCACCATATTTCTGTATTACTCCCCAATACCAACTATGAACTCCATATTGGTGTTGTTTTCTTTCCCTTAAAGGTAACCTGTTACCTGAATATGGAATAATATGGAGTAATCTCAGCTTCTCCGACATGGAAACGTACGTGAAGCAAACAAACTATTGCCATGGACTGAAGCTGACCTTCTTACAAGGCACACCTGAGTGATGCCGGCCAGGTGACAGCCTGCAGGTCAGACAGGTGAAGGTCAGCCAGCAAGATACTTGCGGTGTTTGGTGCGCGGCGTGTGCATCACACACGGCGTACAATCATGTTGTGTCTTGTTATTTCCTCCGCTAGAGAGGAGGTGAGGCGAGACATGAAAAGGATGCTACCTATTCATTTGGCAACCAAACACTCCTTTTCCGCGTTACAACCGCAGCCCCTTGGATGCTTGAGGCGTAGGACAAGTCAGAAAAGCCATAAACAGTACCTGCACACTGTCGGGAGGAGTTACCCTCTGGGACCACCACACAGCGAAAAAAACTGCATGAACTGGTCAAATGGCATCAACATGTCAGCTCGCTCCTCCCCGTCCACATTCTCCTGCTAGCTTCATGCCGACGTTCTTCTCTGATTTTGGATCAATATTTGCAATAAGAGTGACTGTTGTGAAACCAATCATCTTATCAATTCAAGTATAAAAGTAGTGTAGGTGCTAGGTAGTCATCCCTCCTTTATTACCAGTAATTGATTCTAAGAAAATCCGATTATTTAGAAGCACACAAAACGTCAAAACATTCTTAGAGCCCACTAGACATGAAATAACACCCCTATGGTCGCCTTTACACTCCTATTACCCAATAAAGAAGACACAGTTAGAAAAAAAAGCCATGTAACACATAAATTACATAAAAAGACACGTGCTCGTGTGTGTTGCGGTAAATGAGTTCCAGTGCGAGGGGAGCTGAGCGGGTTGCAACCCAATGCAGGAAATAAATGAATAAATGAACAAAGGCACGGATGAAAGAAAGACCGAAAGGGCGAGGAAAGGATTTTTACAGTATGTATATCATTCATTCATATTCTATCCTGCTTATCCTCATTAGGGTGGCGGGGATGCTGGAGCCTATCCCAGCTGGCTTTGGGCGGGAGGCGGGGTACACCTTGGACTGGTCGCCAGCCAATCACAGGGCAGACAAACAAACATTCCCACTCTAATGGACAATTTAGAGCAGCCAATGAAGCTAACATGCATGTTTTTGGCATGTGGGAGGAAACCGGAGTACCTGGAGAACATGCAAACTCCACACAGAGATGCCCGACGGAGATTCCAACCCTGAACCTCCTGACTGTGAGGCCAACGTGCTACCCACTCAGCCACCGTGCGGCCCCAGTATATATTTATGATTTATAAAGCGTAGTTGCTGGCCGGCAGTTCCACGGGAGTGCAGCCAGAAGTCTGAAGGCCTCTTGGAGTTCTGCTAACCAGAAGTCCGCTAGAGTGGGAGTGCATGGTTCTTGCGGCTAACATGTCCGATGCCAATGATCATAGAAAAACATCAACCTTTTTATCAATTGATTATTAGTTGCAGTCATTTCGGGGCACATTGTCATACTTTGATCAGGTTTCCTGAGCAGGTACTGTAAGTATCACAGATCAGTACCAACACCGACAAGTACTGTGTACTACTACACCTCTTTCAGAAAAAGTGAACACAGGTACTATCATTGGATGGTCCTTTGAGGTGTTTTTTGCATGGTTACGCTTTAAATAAATGAGTAACCATTGCACGTACCTTTCGTGCACGCCCCCTCCTGATGGCCACGGTTTAAATCCGCATATCCATTTTTCGCCAGACTTAAGGAGAAAGTACACAAACACAACCAACGACAGAGCCTCATTTTCCCGGGAATGCCGCCCACCGCGGCGTCGTGCGGCCATCGGAAGCCCGATATCGGTGAAATCTTCAAAATCACGCACACACAGCAATGAACCGTATCGTGTGGCGTCTCCGTTCTCCAATCGCCAAAGTTGTTTTTCATGTTTTTTCCCCCCGTCGTACCCCTTGATGCTTACACCCCCTACGACAGTTGGCATAATCCTGGGGTACCCCACTCTGGGAAGCTGGGGTTGCTTCCACGTCAATGCGGCACCGGGCGTATTCCCGCCAGGAACACAGACGGGCGCGGCCAACCCGCCGACGGACACGTCCTTAAACAAAGCTGACTCGGATGCTTCCGGATTTAGGACTTCCAGGGACTGTGTGTGTGTCTACAAGTACAAGACCTTTGCTGGAAAATCCCGTAAAAATAGTCCCATAAAGTCAAGTCAGCGGTTGGTGGGAAAGGTTCTCCATGGGTGGTCTGGTTCTGCATCTGACACGGGCTTGTCCAAACACGACGTACGAGAGCAGATAAACAGATGTGTCTCTCTCGGTATTATTCGGGTGCAGTAAGTACACTTGTGGGTTTCGGCAGGTGCTCCACGTGTACTCTGAATACTACTATACTGCGTGGCTAAAAACCCCTCCACACTACATGATCAGATACAGCGCAGGAGACCTCTGACGTACCGTGGCGGTTTCGGATCTTCAAACTAAATGCATCCGACAACTCAACCACACACGAAATGCAACTTCTAAGGGAGAACACCCCACGAGGCTACATGGCCCGGTGGGAACAAGTGTTTGGGTCCCAAACCGCAAGCCTTGGAGATAACTTGCAACGAGTCTCTTTCAGCGCTGGGGAGGAATTTTGCGGAATTCAGGTCAGACTCCAAAGTCTTCCTTTTGTTTTTCTTCAGCCACCCAGAGGCGGACTTGCTGGTGTCTTGCTTGCTGGTTTTGGGTTATTGTCCTGCTGCAGAACCCAAGTTGGTTTCAGTTTGAGGTCACAAACAGATGGGGGTGGGATTTCTTGCTAGACAGCAGAATTCTTGCTTCCATCTATCACAGCAAGTCTTTCCGATTCCTGAAGTAGCAAACCAGCCCCGGACCATCACACTACCACCACCGCATTTTACGAGTGATGTGATGTCGGTTCTCTGCGATGTGGCGTTACTTTTAAGGTGTGATGGGACACACACCTTCCAAAAAGTTCACCTTTGGGTCTCGTCAGACCGCAGAGTATTTTCCCAAACGTCTTGAGATCACCAAGAAGTTTTCTGGCAAAACGTTTGTGTTCTTTTTCTCGAGCAGTTTTTTCCTGGATCCCAGCCGTGGGACTGACTTCCGACTGACTTATTCTCATTTTGCTGACTCTTATTTTTCACATCTTTATTTTGTACTTTTTCCGCCTTGTCCTTGTTTTGTTCTTGGAAAAAAAAAAGAGTCACTTTTATCATGTAGTTCTACTATACTGGGCTTGCTATCGATGCTTTGTCCCCGTGTCGGAAACACACAGGAAGTGAGCAAATGATGCGTGCAGGATTCTTCCTTGCCCTTTTCAGACAAGTGGAAGTGTGTAAACATGTCATGTACCTTCCTTAATTGTACATTTCTTCTTACTCCAAACGATGTTTCTCTTGCACACAACTGCACTTGTCGAAGTCAACATTAGAGGAGGCTTCCAACCCCCCCCCCATCCCTTCCACCCTGCTCTGCTACTTCTGTGGTTGACCTCTCCCTCCAACGATTTATGATGGAGACTCCCTGAGAAAGCACCCCGGGACGTTGGCGTTGTGTCACATGACCGCATACTACTAATGTTACCTTTACATTGTAACGGCACTGATCGCCCTTCCAGTCGTTCATTACACAGCAGCGTTCCTTTCGTTTCCAAATACAAAAGGCGGGCGGGCTTCGGGGTACACCCTGGACGGGTCGCCAGCCAATCACAGGGCAGACACACAAACATTCACACTCTAACGGACAATTTAGAGCGGCCAATGAAGCTAAAATGCATGTTTTTGGAATGTGGGAGGAAAGCGGAGTACCCGGAGAAAACCCACACACGCACGGGGAGAACATGCAAACTCCACACAGAGATGCCCAACGGAGATTCCAACCCTGAACCTCCTGACTGTGAGGCCAATGTGCTACCCACTCATCCACCGTGCGATGTGTAAATATGTAAATATAATAAATTACATTAATGAATATATAACACTTCTAAAATATAATTAAAATATATAATATACATAATAGACATATAAATACATGTAGTCAGAAATATTAACAGTAACACTTGTAAATAATAGTAAAAGTAATAATAAATACTAAAAGTAGTACATTATACATATTAAAGATAGTAAATGTAATAGTAGTAAATAGTCCAAAAGTAGTACCAAGTAATAGTAATGGTAAAACATATGAATACATAGTAAACATCGTAATGTTCACACAACTCACTCTTCTAGTTAACAGGGCGCTTCGGACCGGAACATTTCCAAGAAGAGCAGTCTTGATGACACATCGGCGAACAACAAGAGGCCCACGCCAAACCCGCCATCCTCGGGAAAAGTCTTGTATACCAATATATACCTGTATACCAATGTGATACTTTCAAACCAAGACTACACACAGCACCGAGACCAGTTCGCTGAGCTCCGTTTCAAGGTCCATCCATCCATGGCGCTTGTCCTCACGGAAAAGATGAATGTGGATATGACGGCATACACATTCAAACAAACAACTACCGCCATTTCTTTACATGCTACCGGGGCTGCTACTCCTTTTCCTTGTCTCAGTCAATTCTTCTGATGCTTGTTGTTTCCATTAGTTGAGTCATCCATGAGGCTCGAGTCAGACCAAATCCACATGTAGCAAACACGAACAGCGAGTGTATTGGACCGCAAAGTATCCGAAAAGAGGCAGAAATGCCCATCAAGTCAAAGCCGGGGCGTGTGATTGTCCCGTTTTGCAACGAGGTCTACTTTCACGAATAACTAAGGACATTGAAAACCTTTCACCTTTGAGAGGCTGCAATCAGACGGTATTTACATTTTTACATTTAAAAAAAGATGAATCAAACATAGTAAAAATAGTAAATGGCAAGAGTAATCAACATGAAGAAGTACAATATAAACATAGTAACAGTGATGCAAAGTAGTAATAAACAGTAAACATAGTAGTACTAACAAATATGCTTCAAATAGCAAAAGGTAGTACATGATAGTAGTAATAAACATGAAGAAATAGTACAATATAAACATAGTAACAGTGATGCAAAGTAGTAATAAACAGTAAACATAGTAGTACTAACAAATATGCGTCAAATAGCAAAAGTAGTACATGATAGTAATAATCAAAGTGAATACTAGGTAATAAATAATAATAAACAGTAGTTGTAAGTTAGTAATAGGAGTAGTGAAAAAAATGTGCGTGTGCGCGCGCGTGTCCCAGATGCAGGCGTGGGAGGGGCTAAAGGGCTGCGTGTGCGCGTGGAGGAGAGGAGGAGGAGGAGGAGGGGAAGGGGGAGGGGGCGGAGGAGGGTCGGGTGCTGCTTCTTCTCCCATTTCTCCCATTTCTCCCATTTCTCCCCGGCCAAGCAGTGATGGACTAAGAGAGGAACACAAAGAGGACCGGGAGCGGAGGACAGGACCGGAACGAGTCTCTCCTTCGTGGACTTTGATGGACCCGCGTCGCTAGGACGACTTTTCGCCACACTTGGCTCCCCATGGAGCTCCGATGTTCGTCTCCACTTGAAGGAGCCTGATTCCGACCAACGGCCGCTATCGACCCCCGGGATGGCCGCCCTCGTCCTGGTCCTGCTTGGTCTTTGGACCTGTGGACACGCCGAAAGCGCGTTCCCGCTCAGAAACTCCTACAGCCTCTACGCCGGCGGGAACGCGCACGGTGCCCGCGTGGCCAGCAGACACAGGTAATACTTTTTCTGGAAGCGCGCCCTTGAGACATGCGGGCCGTTTGGAGTAGCAGTGTCAATCACACATCACGTGGTCATGCCTGCAGCGCGTGCGTGAGCAGGTGTGGGTTGACCTGCCACAAAGTACACTGTGTAGTGTGTACTTGTAGTACTGGCCTCAGCCTACTGGCCTCAGCCTTTCTTGCACGTGCCACAAGGTTTAGGAAGATGCCAGTGCTCCCGGGACGTCCCGGCTAGGAAAGATACACGCCGCTCTGTCAATAAAGAAGCACAAGCTAAAAAGCACCATCACAGTTTGCTATGTTAAGGCGGCTGTCATTTTCTGTACAGCAAGGGTCCAAAATTCCAAACTAGGGTTCTGGCGAAACCGGCGCTGTGCTCACTTGGTATCGTGGCTATGGCTAAGCCACGCCCCCAAATCTGTAAACCGAGTGGAGACACTGATGCTTGTTTTGCAAAAGGATTTTGCAACAGGCTGAGCTGCACTGCTTGCATTCTGCACAAAAGGACTACAAACATGGCGGCATGGCGGATCCGACAGCCACGTGATGAAGGTGCTTGATGTCTGCATGCATTGCAAAGTCAACCATGTAACCCTTTTCAAGTGATCTGCGACTTTATTGGACATACTAAATGTCATCCTACCGGGATGCCCCGATCCAAGTTTTCGGCATCCGAACCGATCTTGCCGATCCGATCGTTCTGATCTTTTTTATGGTTACAAGCATGAATTTGCGGAATTCAATATGGTTATTAAATGGCTCCTCCAATCATTAAACGTAATGCAACCAAAGTCACTTCACAACAATATTCCTTGGCTTTTGGAGAGTCAAAATAAAAGCCCATCCAATGAAATGTGTTAAAAATAGAGTCGCGGTGGGTACACGGCGTTGGGGGTGCTCATCACGCCTGCCGGAGCAAGCGTTGGGAGTCAAGCGTGTGGAATAAGAACGTCGGACGTGTTGCTGGACTGCGAAGGACGGGGTGCTTCTTGTTGACCTACAAATGAAAGGCCAACTGAATGACAGCCATCCTGACATTACAATACTTTTAGGGTAGTACTGATCCTTTGACATCAATTTGTGGTGTGATTTAGAATAGCGGTCCAGCGGTTAGGGCGGCACGAGCTCCCGGCACCATGGATTAAAGTATTAAATTATGAAATTATTGAGTGAAAGTGAAGTACTTGATCCCCCATAGACTGGCTGCAGAGAGGAGCTCATGGAGAGCCGCTCTCAACCCAATTCATGCAATACTTCCTATGTTTACTGCAGGTAAACATACTTCACACATACTGTATGTACTGCACTTACATTCACCCTCACATCGCCTGGAAAAAAAACCCTGTAAAACAAGAAGGTGGACATGACCGAGGTAAAACAACATTTCATGTTGGATGTTTTATGTAAGGCGATGAATCTGTAAAGTGACAGGGGGAGGTAGACTTTGCGTCCGGGTGCAGCTGCAACAGATGTTTCATCAACAATCGTAAGACACGAGTGTTGACACACACACACACACACACACACACACGTACGCACGTCGCATTCCATCCCAGTCGCACTCTTCTGTCTTAGTCTTGCAGAGACAATCGATTCATACTATGTTTTGGCAGAAATCAAACACGGTAGTACTGTATGTACATACTTTGTACATGCAGTACTTACCAGGGATGCTCCGATCGATCGGCCACCCGTCCCTATCAGCCTATTTGCGAGAAAAGCATGTCATCGGCACATGCCGATCAATGCTTTTCCATGCCGATTACAAAAAACAATCAACCGTGGCTCGTATCATTGCAGCCCGCAGAGATACCCGTGGGCAGTCTAGTGGCCTAGTGTTTCGGGTAGCGACAAACCCAAACAAACATTGTGACGTTTACAGCCTGCAACACATAATACGCCTTTTGATGGCGTAAGGTGAGTTTTTAAGGCTCCCGGTTTGTCACAGCCAATGCTGGGCAATACTTGCCAGTATGTGCGTGACAGTCTAATAGCTAATAGCTTACAGATACATCGGACAGGTACATCAGACCAGATGATGAGCCCTTCCCAGACACCCGGTTCTGCCGACGGCTCTCACACTAATTGCTATCTAAGGCCTGCCATGGAGAGCTTGGTACTTTAACACCAAAGTCTCCTTAAAGAATCCTCTGTAAGTTTCATGAGTGGTATATGTTGTCTTGGAAAAGTAAGAAAAATATGTTTTTATCTAAATTAAGGGGATTCATTTAGTCAGGGCATATAGCCAATTGCAGCAGTGCTGCCAGGAATTCTGGGCCCCTTAAAAAAATTTGTTCCCTCTTTTTATTTTTTAATAATTACCAGTTTTACCCGTAATTACCCATGTCCCGTAGGGGTGTCATCAGATTCAAACGTGATTAAAGTATTTGTCACTGAATGGCATGGCTACTATGAAAAATAATACATGTCATATGGAAGTGGCAGTGTGCAAGGCATTATTGGAAAAGTGACGTTAGCTGTTTTTCCCACTGGAGTTGATCTGCTGCCGCCTCGTTAATGTCCAAGCAGAAGCTGTAGCAATTCTACATTGTACCAAAATTACTTAAGATTTGTCAGATCAAAACTGCGCCCTTTCCTGCCCCCTAGTCACCAAGCGCTAGTTACTAATGCTGCAGTTAGCAGCAGAAATGAAGGTCGGGTGTATCGTTGACGATGTCTTGGAAAATAACGGGCTGCACGGATGTCTTGCTTCCATTAATGATGGGACTTGTTTTGTGACTCAGCTAAATAAAAACATTTGTTTGTCCAGTATATGTTTTATTGTACTTTTCTTAAAATGAATGTTAAAATCTCGTGCATTGTCAAGTTTTGTGAATTGGGTGTCTCGGGACACCCTTGCTGATTGGCTGTTTGGCAGATCGGATCAGAGCGTCCCGAGCACTTACAGTAATCAAACATGAAATAAGCGGCTGGGATATCAATGATAGTGTAAAAAGTTGTGCACACCAAATGGGCTGAAAGTATTAATAGTATAAGACGTATTATCCAAAATATATTTAAAATCTTTAACTCATCGACAGTATATATTCATTCATTCATATTCTATCCTGCTTATCCTAATTAGGGTGGCGGGTATGCTGGAGCCTATCCCAGCTGGCTTTGGGCGGGAGGCGGGGCACACCCTGGACCGGTCGCCAGCCAATCGCAGGGCACATATAGACAAACAAACATTCACACTCTAATGGACAATTTAGAGAATGAAGCTAACATGCATGTTTTTGGAATGCGGGAGGAAAGCGGAGTAGAACCGGGGAGAACATGCAATTTCCACACAGAGATGCCCAACGGAGATTCCAACCCTGAACCTCCTGACTGTGAGGCCAACGTGCTACCCACTCGACCACCGTGCGGCAACCAGTTTATAAAGTATATAAAATGATATTTTACTTTTACTGTCTAATTTTCCCCCTCAGCTCTACTGCTTTTCGGACTGTCATGTGATCTCTCCTCTTTGGTAACATTTGTGCACAACTGGGTCCATTTTTTTTTTTTTTATTTGGACACAATTTGGGTATGGCTGCAAAAAGAGTTGCAAGTGCCATAACTTATAAGCAAGGTGAGAAAGCAGAAACAAAAAAGAAGTGGTAAAAATAGCAGGCAGTTCAGTGTGGCTAACCAGATGAAGTACTGTTACTAGTATATTTGTATTATTACGTGGCAAACAAGTTACCGGTTGGGGCAGTAGATTCTCAGAAAACAAGACCCAGCATTCGGACACTCTTAAGGCTGTGCAATTGGCCAATTAGTTGAAAGGGGCGTGTCCAAGTAAATAGCAGTGTGGCATTTGATCAGTGATCAATGTAGAGAAAAACGAGGTGTGAATCAGGTGACCCCATTTAAGGATGAAAGCAGAACTTGTTGAACATCATTTCTTTGCAAGCCTGAGGAAAACGGGTCGTTCAAGACCTTGTTCAGAAGAACAAGGTACTTTGATTCAAAAGTTGATTGGAGAGGAGCAAACGTGTGAAGAGGTGCAAACATTGCATGTTTCAGGACGTCCACTCAGATTCTTCTACCAGAGCGCCCACGCTCAGGTCACATGACGTCACTGGTGCGCCCCAGTCAACAGGCCTGACTAATAGACTTTCACCAAATCAGACGGTCACAAGGACTGTTTAACGTCTTTATCATTAAAAGAGCTGAAAAAACCCACATCCATATAAAAGCTACCATGCCCAAATCCCATGCTTGATTTCCTCGCATCCGGTAAATCGATTGATTACCTTTCAGGCGATGTTAGACGGATACGTGTCGCCTGGAAGGGCAATCTGGTGAACACAGATCGGTGTAGGTGGATCATAGGAATGGAAAAGGATACACGGATCTAGTGAAGGAATCGGCGCACCCCTACCATTTCTAGTTCTGAACGACGCGGCGCCGTGGCCCTCAGCACAGACAGATTCATGATGATTAATGAATGCGTGACGCCAGGAACACAAACTTCTTTCTGCTGCGGCAGTGCAGCCAACTTGGAGCACGGGCTCGATATCAAGACGAGAGAGAACAAAACAACATTTTCTTCTCCGTTGGTCGCTGGAGTTCAGTGCTACCTGCATGACACGAATGGCTTTACTGCTGATGTCCATTTTGAAAGGGGCGGGGCTACCAGGTCGTGCTCAGCTCGTGAATATTGTTGGAACAAAAGTAAGATTAGGACCCCACAGAAAAGAAAGAGGAGCTGCACGGGGGGCCTCGTGGTTTGCATGTTGGTCAGGAGGTTGAGTGTTTAAATTTCAACTGGAACATATCACAGGGATGCAAGAATTGCCGATAGGAAAGCTCCTGGCAGTTAGTATGACTGTTTCCGTACTTCAGGAAACTCGTGGACAATGCTCCTTCCTTGGAGAAGCCGCCGTTAGTTACATACAAAGCGCCGAGTCGGATGTAAACCAAAGCTCAAAAATGGACGCAATCTCCCTGACATGGGCCTGCAAGCAGACAGCAGTCAGAAAAGGGCACAGTTTGCAATGTTGGGCCTGGCGAAGGAAGTGTATTGTTTGTGTGTGTTTTTGGAAACAAGCTTTGTTAGACTTCAGTGTGAAATAAGTACTTTTTCCTCATTTTGGCACATTCACCAATACCTTTATCACGATGGCAGCTTGGGGCCTGGCCGGGCCTAGCCCGAAGAAGCCACACGGGAACTCCCCCCCGCAGACCCACCACCTGCAGGGGCAAGCATAAGGGTCCGGTGCTTTGTGATTTGGGCAGTGGTCGAGGGCGGGTGTCTGGCGACCTGGTCTTCGGCAGCCAAATCTGGTTCTTGGGACATGGAATGTCACTTCTCTGGTGGGGAAGGAGCCCGAGCTTGTGGAAGAGGCGGAGAGATTTCGACTAGATATAGTGGGACTCACCTCAACCCACAGTTTGG
>QODF01000256.1:241914-292627 GCA_024372805.1 Oostethus manadensis
GACCTGGAAAAGGCATTCGACCGTGTCCCTCGTGGTGTCCTGTGGGGGGTGCTCCGGGAGTACGGGATTGATGGTCCGCTTCTACGTGCCATTCGGTCCTTGTACAATCGAAGCAGGAGCCTGGTTCGCATTGCCAGCAGTAAGTCGAGCTTGTTTCCGGTGAACGTTGGCCTCCGCCAAGGCTGCCCTTTGTCACCGATTCTGTTCATAATCTTCATGGACAGAATTTCTAGGCGCAGTCAAGGTGTTGAGGGAGTCCAGCTTGGTGACCTTAGGATCTCGTCTCTGCTATTTGCAGACGATGTGGTCCTTATGGCCTCATCAGGCTGTGACCTTCAGCGTTTACTGGAGCGGTTTGCAGCTGAGTGTGAAGCTTCTGGGATGAGACTCAGCACCTCCAAATCCGAGGCCATGGTTCTCAGTCGGAAACGGGTGGACTGTACCCTCTGGGTTGGGAGTGAGGTCTTGCCTCAGGTGGAGGAGTTCAAGTATCTCGGGTTCTTGTTCATGAGTAAGGGAAGGTTGGAGCGTGAGATGGACAGACGGATGGGTGCAGCATCTGCAGTAATGCGGTCGCTGTACCGGACTGTCATGGTGAAGAGAATGAGAGCTTACGGCTCAGCTCTCTGTTTACCGATCGATCTACGTTCCCACCTTCACGTATGTTCATGAGTTATGGGTCATGACCGAAAGAATGAAATCGCGGATACAAGCGGAGGAAATGAGTTTCCTCCGTAGGGTGGCTGGACTCACCCTAAGAGATAGGGTGAGGAGCTCGGCCATCCGGGAGGAGCTCAGAGTAGAGCCGCTGCTCCTTCACATGGAGAGGAGCCAGTTGAGGTGGCTTGGGCATCTAATCCGGATGCCTCCGGGGCGCCTCCCTGGTGAGGTGTTTCGGGCATGCCCAGTCGGGAGAAGGCCCCCGGGAAGACCTAGGACACGCTGGAGGGACTATGTCTCACAGCTGGCCTGGGAATGCCTTGGTGTCCTCCCGGTGGAGCTGGAAGAGGTCGGTGGGGACCGGCCTACTGAAGCTGCTGCCCCCGCGACCCGGACCCGCATAAGCGGATGAAAATGGACGGATGGATGCACGATGGCAGCTGCCATCATTTTGGTCACAATAACGATGATATGAAATTTTCATGCACATATACATCCCTAGAACATGTCTGTGCGGAGTATGTTTCACTATTGTGTGGATTTTCTTTGTATAAGCCTCGCACGTTCCAAAAACATGCACGCGATGTCATTACAGGTTGTTTGTGTATTTTCCCACAGACAAGCTAAAGTCTCCAGTTCACCTAGCATACATAGTTTTGGAATGTGGGAAGAAGTACACAGTACACAGAGAATACTCACAACTCCATGCAGAAATGTTTAAACCTAGCTGGCCTGATTGTGGGGCCAACATGCGAACCACTCAACCACCGTGCAGCCAGCCTGTTGTGGCATCTAAACTTCTCAACAACTGTTTCCGTTTAGTGCTCCTGTGATGTGGACATCCCAATTTCACTGGGCAGACCCGATGCATTGTTGGAGTGTTTTAGCACTTCAGTAACAATAGTAAAAAAAAAGTTCTAAAGCAAAGTCGCGACACTGGAACTTGTGGCTTCCTCCAGACTTAGCATTCAAACGAATCCAAATCGCAAATCCAGTCTACATCAATATGTTTGGTTTTGATGTTGTGCCTAAAAGAAATAGCGATATTTTGTTAGTTTTGATATATCGCCCAGCCCTAGTTGTTCCTAATTCGTTTTTTCCAAAGTTGTTGCCCCTTTTACAGAAAGAAAAGACAAAATGAAGTTTTGCATCTGGGGACAAAACCGTCACCACTGCTGGAGGTTCTCTCCAGGGTGCCTTTGACGCCTGGTGGCCAACTGAGCGGAATCCCCAGGTGGCACTGTGACATCTGGGGGGGATTGTATCTACATGAAGCCGGGAAGGTGGAGGCTCATTGCAACACAGTGATGGCTGCCCTAACAATGGTTACGAGTTTTGGGTTGGCAAGGTGGTGCATTTTCCAAAGATAGACGCATCCATCCATCTTCTTCCGCGTATCTAAGGTTGGGTCGTTGGGAGAGCAGCCTAAGACGTGAGGCCCAGGCTTTCCTCTTTTTGGGTGCTTTGTCCAGCTTCTCCAGAGGGGATCCTGAGGCATTCCCAGGCCAGCTGAGAGGCAACCTGTCTCTCCAACCTGTCCTGGGTCTTCCCCGAGGCCAGACATGCCCTGAACACCACCCTAGGGAGGAGTCCAGGAAGCATCCTAACCAGCTACTTCATCTGGCTCCTGCAGCATTTCTCCTCTGAGTTTCTCCTGGATGGCCGTGCTTCTCACCATTTCTTCCTCCCTTTTGTAAGCCACCCTGTGGAGGAAACTCCTTTCAGTCACTACCCAAAGCGCAGGACAACAGGTGACGGTAGGAATGTAGATCGACCGGTCAATTAAGAGCTTCGCTGATGCAGTGTCTTTATTGCAGTTTTTTTGTTGTTGTCCATCCATCCATCCAGGTTGCGTTTAAAATCATTCATCAGATTTTGAGTGGTTTCAAGTTTTGCAACTTGTTTTCTTACTGTACTCAAAATGAACCCAACCATCTCCTTAACACCAAGGTACCAAACAGTGATGATGGCATACCATTACACTCCAATCATGCATGTACGTATGCTTGCACACACACACACCCACACACAGACACACACACACATGCACGGAGCAGTCAGCAGGGAATAAGTCATGGAATATGTTTCTAATGACATCAGCAGCCCTTCATGCCAAAAGGAGGAGGCTGCTTGCACATACCCAACTTATCACATCAATAATGCAAATACATACACTATGCAAGTACAGGAAACAATTTGTGGAGAAATTGCGGGTGAATGCGGAAAAAAATAATCGGAACAAAGTGTTGTGCAGAAACTGTGGGGATGTTAAAATTGTTATTGTGAGTGTTTTGATGCTTCACTGATTTGGAATGGAAAAAAAAAATCTCAGTGGGAATGTGAAATTCTGGTAAAACTGTGAATTTTTGAAATGTCAAATAAAGATAGCCTTCCTGTTTTGGTGTAGGAATGGTTTGAGTGGGAGGAGAAATGTCTTCAGGTGAGAAGAAATTTGTATTATTGAAAATGTGAAATTGCAGAACATGTTTCATGTCTTCATATTCATTGTATCCCGATTGAATTGGATGAGAAATGTGGAAAAATCACACTCATTTCAACGATAATTTTGGGGCCAGAAAAAAAGGTATTTGAGGAAACCAGGAGTTTTTGTGGCGTCAGTAATTGATAGGCTGGGTGAACGTTTTTGTGTCGAAGTAGAAAGACGGTAATCCCCCACCACTTTGAGATCTTTACAATCTTACAAGAAAACAATGTAATTATTAAGTAAAATCAAATGTAATTATTAAGTAAAATCAAATGTAACTATTAAGTAAAATAAATACATAAAGTAAGTTGGAATTTTACCAAATTAAAGATGTCATTTCAAGAGAAAATACTACAATTGTATAAGAAAAAACTGAGAAAAATAAATTAAAAATGTAAAAATATGAATATAAAATATTTCATGTAGAGGTATAATTTTAAAGAATTTGTATACAGAAAATGTATAATTTTTAAATAAAAGGTTATCGCCCACAGTCAGCTGGGATAGGCTCCATCTTAAGTTTCAAGATTATGAGAAAAGTCAGAAATTAAACAGAAAAAAAGTTTTTGTAGAAGATGAAATCATTTCATATTCTGAAAAGTTTCGTATTGATTTTGAGCTGAAAAGCCTGGGTTCACACCCAAGCACGCTCATGCAACGTCCAAGCTGCACGCTGACTACTCTACAATGCCATTTTTTCACTCTTTTCCAACGGAAAGGAAATATCATCAAATATCTGCATAAACGTGAGGGGTGCACTCTGTCGTGTATGTGGAACATCACACATCTCGGAGGTGTTTAAATGCGTCCCGCGTGGTCGGTGGCGTATCCCCCATCATGCGACTGGTTGGGCGCTGCTGCACATTCCTGTTTGTTGTGTCGAGTCGGTGGAATTTAAAAACACAGTGTCACGCTTTGTTCAACCAAAGTGTTCAAGCCTCATGACATCAGCAGATGGCATTCGCAGCATCTGCCCAGCATTTCCTGGTAATGAAGCCTTCCTCGTGGCTATTCTTCTTCAGTGTGTGTCCTCAGTAAGAGCAGTCCATCGTCTGCTTCCATGCGCTTTTCCTTAACCCTTCGTAGCTTCTTGATGAGTCCTGCCGCACGTTTCTAGTTTATACTGGTTGCTTCTTCCCGCGCCCTTTTGGACATGTCTATATAATTACAACTATAATGTGCAATGTAATGGCCATTATGTCATTATATTACGTAACATCTGACACGGGTGATAATTCATGTGAGAAAAGTTTCGTTTTTAACTAAAATATTGGGGTTTTTTTACAATTAATTTTAGGAGAACGTACTGCTGGAAAAACCCTACTTAATAAGTAAAACAACCATTATTTCCATTTTTTATTCATATTTATATGTTAACATTACATTTTGATACACATGTCATTTTGTGACACATTTTTATCCATAATGTATATTGTATATATGTATATATGTATAATGTAACATAATATTGTTACATAATGATGCATATTGCTGCCTAAATAATGCATATTGATACCTTATACAGTCATATTGGATGCCTCACTGATACATATTGATATTTATGGACAGATAGTGATACATTTTCATACATATTGATACATTATTGACACTTTGGGATGCACACTGCTACCTTATTGATATTGCAATGATACATATTGATATAACACTGACACATATTGGTACCTCATCGGACATCAGGGTTTCTGCTACATGTAATTGATTGTGGCGTTGCGCCACTACAAAATAAAAGCCGCCACACCATAAAAATGAGTTTTTTTAGGCTTATAAATAGACCATACTGTATGAATAGATATTCTGCGTGTGCAAAATAGATGATTATTTACGCACATATTGACCGCAATTAGTTTGATCATACAAATGTTTCACTGCGCTTTATTTTGATAAGCATGCACCACGCGTCTTTGCTCCTTATTATTGGGAGAATGATCAATAGCCCCTAAAATGTGTAGTCAATTGACGAGCGCTTGTCACAAGCTAAGCCTTTCCATGTCAGCGTGCGTGTGATCGCTTCCGCTTCTTTATTTTTCCAGCATCTTGCTGGCTTGACGCTACAAGTTCCTATTTGACGTTCAACACATCAGTCATGGTTCCTCATCACCACTTACTTTTTGAAAGTGTCACTCATCATTCTATTTCGTACACGTTGTCTTCAAAGCACCAGTTGCGTGTGGAAGCTGTTGAAACAACACATGCAGCACACCACCACAGCTTCAAAAACCCCTTGGAGGAATCCTGCTGATGCCCCACTGATACATACTGACACCTTATCGATGCATATAGTGATGCATTTAGATATGTATTACCCTATCGAGGCATCTTGATAATTCATTGATACATAGTGATACCTTATTGATACACATTAATACATACAGTGGCGTGAAAAACTATTTGCCCCCTTCCTGACTTATTGTCACGCTTAAATGTTTGTGCTCATAAAAAAGAGTAAACTATTAGTCAAAGAGAACATCATTGAACACAAAATGATGACTGCCAAGACTTTTGGGAAAAGATCTTGTGGACTGACGAGACAAAAGTAGAACTTTTTGGAAGGTGCATGTCCCGTTCCATCTGGCGTAAAAGTAACACAGCATTTCATAGCAACAGTCAAATATGGCGGTGGTAGTGTGATGGTCTGGGCTGGTTTTGCTGCTTCAGGACCTGGAAGGCTTGCTGGGATAGATGGAAGCATGAATTCTACTGTCTAGCAAAAAATCCTGAAGGAGAAGGTCCGGCCATCTGTTGGTCAACTCAAGATAAAGCCATCTAGGGTGCTGCAGCAGGACAAAGACCCAAAACACAACAGCAAATCCACCTCTGAATGGCTAAAGAAAAACCAAATGAAGACGTCGGAGTGGCCTAGTCAAAGTCCTGACCTGAATCCCATGGAGATGCTGGGGCATGACCTTAAGAAGGCGCTTCATGCTAGAAAAGCCTCAAATTAAGCTGAATGACAACAATTCTGCAATGATTCCTCCAGAGCGTGTAAAAGACTTGTTGCAAGTTATGGCAAACGTTTGATTGCAGTTGTTGCTGCTAAGGGTGCCCAACCCGTTATTAGGTGCAGGGGCAATGACTTTTTCACACTGGATTGTTTTCTCCCTAAATAATAAAAACATTCATTTCAAAACTGCATTTTGTGTTTACTTGTGTTATCTTTGAACTAATATTCAAATGTGTTTGATGATCAGAAACATTTTGTGTGACAAACATGCAAAAGAATAAAAAGTCAGGACGGGGGCAAATACTTTTTCACACCACTGTGTATCGTTGATAGATGTTACTACCTTACTGATATATGTTGACCATTTAATGATACACATTGGTACATATGAATAGTTAAGGATACATATTTTGATACATACTTGATATGTGTGTTGAACAGGAACTGGTGTGCGTTTGTGGTAACAAAGACGGTGAGCTGTGTGGTTGAAGATGGCGTCGAGACATACGTGAAGCCAGACTACCATCCCTGCGCATGGGGCAGCGCTCAGTGCAGTCGAGGGCTCGCGTGAGTACTGCACACGCACACGCACGCACATCTTGCATAAACATTTAAGAAATATTTGATGTTGTTCTCCGTCTGACTCACAAATGCTGCTGGAAAATCCTGATCGGCGATTGTGTCACTTCAGCCGTTTGGAATGTAAGCGCTGCGCTCCAGCTGGAAATCTGACATGAACCAAGCCGAGGAGATCTCCTTTATTCCACGTTTGCCTCAAAACTACGGCCCGGCCCGGCCGAGGCGGGTTCCCACTGTGCATTGGCATAAAACAACACCCTGCAATGCACAAGGACAGCTTGTCCTTGAAAATGAAATCCAATAACAACAAACAAAAATGACTAAATAAAGGGAAAGTTAGATGAATTCAAAATAAATGAATCAATAAGCACCAGTAAAAAATCTGACCAGTAAAATGAAAACGGATGAGTACATTCTAAGGAGGCATGGGCCAGGTTCTGGTTTCAGACGATATAAGAGAAAGTGGAGGTCCACTTTGTGGAAACGGTTCCTCACAGTCAGAACTGCGCTTTGATCTGCTGAACCCACATCCATCGGCTTCCTTGTTTGCCCCGAGCGGCGTGTGGTGTGGCATTCGCTGGCCAGTTGAGAGACATAGTCTCTCCATTGTGTCTTTCCCGAGGCCTCCTACTGGTCGGACGACCCCGAACATCTCTCCGTGATATACCATTGTATTGTTATATTGTTCTCCAATATTACCAGCCTGATATTGGCATACAAATGTAATATTGGTCAATATCTGTATAATATTTTACTCTATAATCCCCAGGAATGATTTTGCTCCCTTATTTTGGCGTGCAAATGAAACAAGCCTCGGCTGCAGTAACCACCTTGCTTGCTCTGTGCACGGCTAACCTTATCTCCGTGGTGTCTCCTTCGGACATCATTCATTCATTTTCTATGCCGCTTATCCTCATTAGGGTGGCGGGGATGCTGGAGCCTATCCCAGCTGACTTTGGGCGGGAGGCGGGGTACACCCTGGACTGGTCGCCAGCCAATCGCAAGGCACATATAAACAAACATTCACACTCTAATGGACAATTTAGAGCGGCCAATGAAGCTAACATGCATGTTTTTGGGAATGTGGGAGGAAAGCGGAGTACCCGGAGAAAACCCACACACGCACGGGGAGAACATGCAAACTCCACACAGAGATGTGCAGCGGAGATGTGAACCCAGGTCTTCCAGATCTCCCGACTGTGTGGCCAATGTGCTAACCACTCATACACCGTGCGGCCCCGTCGGATATCAAACTAGTCCGCAGCATTTTGGCAGGTTGCACATCCTGTCGGTGGCGGTCTGCAGCCATGTTACCTATGGGGAATTGGGCTCAGGTGGGGCCAATCCCAATTAGTGGGGTTTTAAAGGCCAGTCACAGGGCCAGTGCTGGCTCATTCCTTCAGTACTCCCTGCACACTCCGATCCTTCCTTGGACTGCCGTGGTTTCTCGTGCAATCCCACCGTATGTTCTTTTGCTCTGTAGTTCTCCGCCACCATCTTACCTGGCTTTTGTAAGTAGTTCCTCCCTGCTCGGCTATTCCCGAAGTGGCTCGTTGTTTGTTACCTTTTCTTGGTTCTTATTCCCATTTTTCCTGCTAGCCTTTTGCTAGCAGTGTTTTGTCTTTTCCCCTCTTTTTGAGGATCCTTTTTGTATTCAAATAGTTTTGCTCATTCGGGGGTGCGCTCCACGACAGCCCCGGAATCGTAACAATGCGAGGCGGAACCAATACTTCCGATTCCCAGGGCTAAAGCCATCAATTGGAAAGCTTGTGTTGCATCACAACAGATATGTTTATTCCACGATGGGATGATGTTGGCATATGGGCAAAAACACCCGTAATTGTTCTTTGGTATTCTTATTACATATCATTCATTCATTTTCTATGCCGCTTATCCTCATTAGGGTGGCGGGGATGCTGGAGCCTATCCCAGCAGACTTTGGGCGGGAGGCGGGGTACACCCTGGACTGGTCGCCAGCCAATCACAAGGCACATATAAACAAACATTCCCACTCTAATGGACAATTTAGAGCGGCCAATGAAGCTAACTTGCATGTTTTTGGAATGTGGGAGGAAAGCGGAGTACCCGGAGAACATGCAAACTCCACACAGAGATGCCCAACGGAGATCTTCCAGATCTCCCGACTGTGTGGCCATTGTGCTAACCACTCATCCACCGTGCGGCCCCATATAAGAATTACATATCATCACAACAGTACTTTGTACGTGAAAGTTGGTTTGTCCAGTCATAATTTGTCATCCTTTTTTTCCTAAAATTAATGTGCTCATGGATCCAACCCAGCGCATCGTTTCATGACGCAACTTCCTGATCGCACAAGTATTGTACTGTTCAATAACTACAGTATGTACTGTACATAGAACGTGATGTGCTCCATTGCAAAAAAACATGTTTTGGTCCACCTCGGAAAAGATGACGGTAACATCCCGTGTCAGGCCCGTGTAGGTTTTGAAGGCTTTTTGCTTGAATTAGCCAAATGGTGGCACTGTTGGCTCACCCCCGTCCACGTAGCCAAGCGGCTGTTTGCTTTGCTGTGATTGAGTGATGGCGAGCGTTGCCCACCAATAGGAAGGTGCTGTCTTGCTTCCTTGATGCCTTGAAAACCCCTTCAAATGAGAAGTAACATGTTGACTCACCGACGATTAATATTGGAGTAGACGTTGCTTCACATCTGTCTGTGCAGTGCAGATGTTTAAACGTCTGCCATGACTCACTGACTTCAACGCTGTTTTCCTGCCGTATCCATTTCACTTCCTGTAGCGCTACCAAGTACTTTAGCATGTGTTCTTCTTGCTCTCCTGTTATCTGTTTTCATGCCCTGGTATTTGTGAGTTGGCTCTGCCGCCTCCCAGGCTGATGCAACCAAGGGTCAGTCTCTGTTTTCAAACCAGCCGGTTGGCTTAGCGCTGGTTTCAAACATACTTGTGGTGGACTGTGACATCTCTCAGCGCAGACGGAGTAAAAATAGGACACCAGAGGGTCACATGTGCAGGTCTTGTGTCTTGGAGAAGAAGTCGGGGTGTCATTAGATGATGCGACGGCAAACACATCTGGCATCTCCGGTGTGCAGCTTTTCTGGAGGCGGTGGTGGAAGTCCAACCTGGGTTTTCAAATGCCCCGGTTTTTGAATGATTTGGGGGTTTTGCCTTGTTTTTTTTTATACGTTCATAGACACCCCCAAATATAATGCAAAGGGAAACACTTGTGCGTAACATTACCACCTTATCAGCTGTAATTGTCGCCATAATAATAATTGCAATACAAATTATTGTCATAATTGATATTATTGACAATGTTTTTTTAAAATTATTTATAATGCTAGTACATCATATAAAAAATCCACTTGACTTTCAAGTATAACATTGCAATTGGAATGTCAAAAGCCTTAAATAAAATTGCAGATGCAATTGTAATAGTTTTATTAAAGTAAGCTTTTTTAATGACACTTATCTTATTACCACTATTAGACAGGACCTGCGTCACTCTTATTTTGAAGAGCTGAAGTGTGATGATGGTCTTCACACACAAACACACAGCCACACACACACAACCAAGCTAAGCCAGCTAGATTATATTTGCTATTGCTGAACGTGCTCACGTTCGGTGGCTAGTAAGACTACGCAAGTTTTTTCGCCGACTCAGCCGAAGTTTCCTGGTGCCGCCTCGACGTGTTTAGTACGGGAGAAGACTGGTTAGTGGTTTTGAGGAGTGGTCCCGTGCGAGCTCCCCACACCACATGAGAGCATTCTGGCAGAGAGCGCCAAATATCGAACTGCCGAAGTGGAATTACCAGCAACAGAGACAAATCTCCAACATGAAACTAACTTCACCAACGTGCAGAGTCTGTCCTCTCATCCTCCAACTGCAGCGGTTAAGAGAGAGGAGAACAAGGAAAACAAACACACATGCACATGTCAATCTATCGAGGCAAGCAAAATAACAGACGTTTGGGAATAAAGATGGTTTTGGTTTTTAACATTACTATCAATGGTACTGCTCAAAAAGAGAAACACAAAGTGTAGTAAGATAAAATATGGAGGGGAGAGAGAAGAGCCCACTTTGCATTGGCGGGAATCACACGACCGGGGGGTCATTTTTTCCATATTTTCCGGTTATAAGTCGCCTCAATATTTAAGCACATTGCACGTACTCATGGCCTGTGCGAGTGCAGGCAGGCTGGAACGGGTGGAGAAAAGTGTCGGGTGTGATGTGGGATAGAAGTTTCAGCTAAAACGAAAGGAAAGGTGCACAAAACTGTGATGTTGTTTGGTTTAGAGACAGTTCCGCTGAGGAAAAGACAGGAGGCTGAGCTGGAGGTAGCAGAGATGAAGATGCTGAGGTTCTCTTTGGGTGTGACCAGGATGGACAGGATCAGGAATGAGCACATGTTAGAGGTTTTGGAGATAAAGTAAGAGAGGCCAGACTGAGATGGTTGGGACATGTCCAGAGGAGAGATAGTGAATATGTTGGTAGAAGGATGCTGAGTTTTGAGGCTTAGAGGAAGAGCAAAGAGGAGGTTTATGGATGTAGTGAAAGGGGAGTTGATGCAAGAGAAGAGGATACAGAAGAGTTAGATGGAGGCAATTGATCGGCTGTGGCGACCCCTGAAGGGATAAGCCGGAAGGGAAAGAAGAAGATTTATTCGTGGCCTAAATTAAGCAAGGTTAAATTAAGTCAAGTGCATTAGCGCAAAGTCTGATTCAATACTAATAAATGGACTATTTTTGTAGTTAGAGCATAGAAAACATGCACATCACTTTCTAAATGTGTGTTTTACTGATTATTAGAGCCACGTAGACGTGAAATAACACCCCTACAGTCACCTGTACACTCCTTTTATTCTTTAACACCGCATTGCTAATGCACAGGCATTGGAATCACTGCAGGCACACGAGAGATGGCCACGTCTGCAACGCATGCCAACCTCCAATGATTCATGCTAAACTTAAGACAGGCTTTGAAATGGGGCGCGGAAGAAAGTAAGAAGCTAAAAGCGGAGTGAATGTACGATTCGGTTGGTCCTGTAGTGTGAGCACACCCTTACCGGAGCAGCCTGTAAGTAAAGCATTAGAAAAATATGCCAGATATAATTGCAGGGTGAAAAGACCTGTTGATGAATTCGATTGACGACTACCAATTTTGTTTTGTTTCTGGTTTGCTCTGCAGCTATCGGACCTACCTGAGGCCCACGTACAAAGTAGCCTATAAAATGGTGACTCAGATGGAGTGGAAGTGTTGCCAGGGTTACAGTGGAGATGACTGCCACACTGGTCCGGCTGGTGGGACAGGAGCCACCAACAGGCCCCAGCCAGGACAGGGAGGAAGTGGTGTGAGCGCCGGACAAGGAGGCTTCAACACGGGCCTTGGACAGAACAATGGTAAGCCAATATAGTTGTTTTATTTTGACACAACTTAGCAGGAAACAGACTCAGCAACACACACGGAGGTAAGAAAGGTATTTAAGAAGCAATCCCGCCTTTGTTGCTGGTAAGAAATGAATTTCCGTCATACACGAATCAATGCTGGCTCATTCACGCCCCGGTTTGGACTGATCTTTCCAGTTACACAGAATATCTTGTTCCGTGGCTACATTATCGTGGAACCTACCAAAAAAGATTGGACTCCCGCCTTTCATCGGAAAAAGAACACTTTTGCGTTCTTTAGTAATCAGCAGTAGAGTTTCAGGTAAATATCGGTTCCCGACTAAAAGGAAGAAAACAGCTGGTGGGGAAAGATCCATGTCAAGCACAACTTTCTCTTGGACACAAATCTTTTGCTTAAGTGACAGCTCAAATATCCAAACAGTTGTGTTACACATAAAAACACAAAAAGAGCAGTTTTGCATCAAAACAACAATTTATTCACAAATATAACGCCATGAACTTTTTACAATTTTCACATTTGGAGCTGAATTGTGTGTGTGTGTGCACGTGTGCATGCGTTAAAATTTCCCTACAATGCTACAGTCCTCCACGTTCTACCACTTCCTCCGTGCTGTTTGTATGTTTTTTCCATTCACATGATCTCTTCCGAGCTCTTATCAAATGCACTTTTGCCACCTAATGGCCATTTTATGCCTAAAAACTGCTCAGGAGACACGTGACTTCCTGGGGATTTGCGTCATCACTTCCTTTGGCCCCTCGAGCAGAAAAATGTAAGAGACATAAATACGCCTTTGGGAACGGGAGTTCGGGTTTATAAACATTTTTAAATACGGTATTGAATGAGTTAATACACGGAACACTTTTAGCATACAAAACCTGTTGAAAACCTTCTAAATATGTTTATTTAACATTAGAGCCCTGTAGACATGAAATGAAGTATTTTCTGCTGTGTAACAACAACGTGGGAAGCACATGGGAGCAGCACAACACGTGGTTGGATCCTGCGTGAGAGTGAGCCAATCAGTGCAGAGGATACTGAACATTGCACTGCCCAGGCCTTGTATGTTCTTGCATTTATTTTTATGCTTAAAAATGTTAGATTTTGTCCAGTAATACATACAATTTGCCTAAATATGCATATTTATGACTAATGATATTCTGTAGTCCACCAGAAAAAGGCAATCATTAATTAATGAATGAGTTCCTTAAAACCCGTGACAAAGTGAGTGATAATCAAACCGGGATATTGCGAGGGACTTCTGCACTTGAAAACGTACCAAATCTTGTGAGCATGTGCAAATTTATTCTGCAAATGCAACAAAAAAAGAAATAACTTTGAGTTTTTACTCTTATTGATGTTGGCCCGTCATTACAACAAGTATTGTTGTAGAAAACAGCAAAAACACAAACAAACAAAATAAAGTTCTGATGTCTTGACGTGACAGTGGTCTGAGTGTCCAAGGTTTGGACCACTTCAACACCTCCCATATTGCCTGATTTTTCATGCAAAATGCAAAAACAATAGCGCTGCTCTCTCAGCACCATGAAGTTGAAGCACACCAACAACCATGCCCTTGAAACATCTCCTCAGGGCAGACCATGACTTGAGCTACGTGCAGTTTCTGTGTGATGTCCTAAGACAGGCCATGTGTCATTTTATTTTTGGAACAAGCTGCGAAACAATAAACAATGAGCTGCGGGTCATAAAAGGCCCCTAGGCCGCACTTTGGACACGCCGGTTCTAAGCACGTCTTTCTTTTCTAGGAAGGGCGGATACTGAAAAGATTAGGCAGCTTGACGACAAGATCCACACTCTGACCAAAACTATTGAGGACCTGCAGTCCACCATGACCTCCATGAACGAGCACGTTAGGGGAGGGGTCGACAAACCTGGCGTCAGCGGCAGCGATGCGGTCTCCTCTGGAGGAAGAAACCCTGCCGACGCGGCTCAGCCGGAGATTAAAGAGACAATCCACAGCATTCAGGCCAAACTGGATCAGCTGGACAATCGCACACAGGTGACACTTATCTTCAGACTAGCAAGTGACATGACAAGCAGAAATAACTTTGTCATATTATGTCCAGTCCCCCCACTTCTGACGTGGGAGTTGACTTCGAACACTTTCAGGACTTTTATGACATTTTGGTTTTCAGTCAGACGCCTGCTTCATGTTGTTTATGTCCAGGCTCACGATAAAACCCTGGTCAGCATCAACAACCACCTGGTCAATGGAAAAGGGAATGATCTGGAAGGAGGTCTTCCTGGAGGAGGTTTGAGTGGAACTATCCTCAACTCAATGAAGGAAGAGATCCTCAAGGAGCTTGAGAGAAGGGTTTCGCTATCGTGTTCCTCCTGTCAGGTATTGGTTGCGTGTACTCCTCGAATACATGACTTTGTCACAAGTAACGTACAGAACATTCACTGTCCATTGTTCAGGCTGGTGTGGAGGACTTGCACAGGCAGCAGCAAGAAGACCGTGAAAGAATTCGGGCGCTGGAGAAGCAGCTTAACGCCATGGATGTTCGTTACCGGCAGGCGGTTGATGGATTGCGGCGGGAGGTGGCCACTTCGAAGGGATGCTGTGACGCCGTCAACAGCCTCAGAACCCGGGTCACCGACACCGAGCGCAAGATCAGCTCGGCGGCTGAGAACTTTGATTTCCTGCAGAATCGCCTGAATGACGCGCTCAAGGGAGGAGGTGACGGCGGTCGTGAGGATGGAGACTTCAGAGGGGGGGAGATTGGCGGCGGCAGAGGGGGAGCTGTGGTAACGGAGGATCAAGTCAACAGTTTAATGAGGCATTTGGAACGGCGGGTCAATGACACCATGGAGCAGACAGAGCAGACCTGCGCATACCTGGAAAATGATTTGAAGGACTACTTTCACAGAGAACTCGCTGACCTCCGAAATGTCTTCCTGGACCGTTTTGATGACCAGGCCTTCAGGATTACAGACGTGGAGCTGGACGTGGGTCAGGTTAAGCAGAGGGTGAACGACCATGACAAGACACTGTCAGCTCTGGAAAACACCACCTCCGTCTTAAACAGGAAGTTGGAGGAGTGTAGCTGCAGTGGCACGGCAGAAGAAGGGGAAGTGGGAAAAGGAGGAGGGAATACTGCCAATGGTGGAGGTCATGGTGGCACTGCTGGAGGTAACAGTGCTGGAAGTGGCAGTGCTGGAAGTGCCAGTGCTGGAGGATCATCTGGGACAGGAGGAGAGAGAGATCATTCTACAAAGAAATCACTGGAGTGGAGAGTGGTCGCCAATGAGGATCAGATTCGACATTTCAACACCAGACTCAAAGATCTGTCAGTGTCTGGGGACTCTCTGTATGGCAAGGTAAATACCATCCTTCATCTACTGTAATATGAACTATTATTGGCCATAAGTATGTTTTTCGTGATCGATTTCCACCATTTAAAGACTCCGTTTTGACACGAGTTGAACGGCAGCGAGGTAAAAAATTGTTCAGGTTTCAATCCAAGCTGATTACTAACAGTTATGTAATTGTGAGGATTGGTGTACATCCATCCACCCATCCATCTTGTTTGGGCCGCAGGGGCAGCTGCCAAAGCAGAGAAACCCAGACTTTCTGTTCCTGGCTACTTTGTCCAGCTCCTTGCAGAGCATCCCGAGGCATTCAAAGACCTGTGTCCTGGGTCTTCCCCAGGTCCTCTACTTGTCGGACACCCGGGGGCCTCCAGGAGGCATCCTGACCAGATGCTCGAGCCATTTCATCCGGTTGCTCCCAATGTGGAGGACCAGTGGCTTTACTTAGGGTTTTTCCTGGATGAGTCACCCTATCTGGAAGGGAGAACCTAGTCGCCCTATGGCGACAACTGATAGCTCACTGCTCCCTCACTGCTTGTACCCGCTATCACTACCCAAAGTTTATGACCACAGGCGAAGATAGGAACATACAGTAGATAGTGCGGTAAATTGAGAGCTTTGGGCTCAGCTCCCTCTTGACCATAACGGACCGATGCAGCTTTTGTATCACTGTGGGGGCCGCACCAATCCCTCAATAACAAGACCCCAGGGTACTTGAATGGTGATGAAAGACAACTGCAGTACAAGCACACGTTCATGAGTGAATTTCCGTCTTTCAGGTAGTGGACCTGAGCCATGACGTCCGTAAGATCAAGGCTTTGACAGGTGATCAGGGTGAACACTTTAACCGCATTGTGACAGAGGTGGAGTTGCTCGGGCAGGACTGCTACCTCTGCGGGACGCTGGAAGATGAGTTGCGGAAGCTGCAAAACCATTCCAAGGACGCAGTGGGTCGGCTGCAGAACCACGTCAACAAACTACAGCTCAGCGTGGACTCTGTGGGTTCCTGCAACCAAATCTGCTCACACTTACAGGATCAAGTTCGTCTTCTCCGAGAGGATGTCACACGGTGCACCAGTCGATGTAAGACACGCTACCAAGTCATTTGATATAGTTGGTTCCCCAAAAAGTAACTGAATGATTCCTTCATAAACAGCGTTGGGAATATTACTATAAAAAAGAGATTATAGTTACCTCCTCCGTGAATCACCACCTTATCGTGGTGGAGGGGTTTGAGTGCCCGAGTGATTCTAGAAGCTATGTTGTCTGGGGTTTTATGCCCCTGGTAGGGTCTCCCAAGGCAAACAGGTTCTAGGTGACGGGCCAGACTAAGATTGATTCAGAAAACCCTTAATGAAGAAAATCAAGAGAAGTGACCGTACCTCGCCCGAACGTGGGACACCGGGACCTCACCCTGGAAACAGGTCTGGGGGAGGGGCTCGCAGGCGAGCGCCTGGTCGCCAGGCTTTCGCCAGTGGGGCCTTGCCGGGCTCAGCCCGAAGAAGGAACACGGGAACTCCCCCCAGCAGACCCACCACCAAGCAAGCATAAGTGTCCGGTGCTATGTGATTTGGGCATGTGTCGAGGGCGGGTGTCCGCGCGACCTGGTCTTCGGCGGCCAAATCTGGTTCTTGGGACATGAAATGTCACTTCTCTGGTGGGGAAGGAGCCCGAGCTTGTGGAAGAGGCGGTGACATTCTGACTAGACGTAGTCGGACTCACCTCAACCCACAGTTTGGCTTCTGGAACCAAATTCCTTTAGAGGGGCTGGACCTTGTTCTTCTCTGTAGTTGCCGCAGGGGAGAGGTGGCGAGCTGGTGTGGGCTTATTAATAGTCCCCCGGCTTGGTGCCTCTGTGCTGGAGTCATCCCCAGTGAACGAGAGGGTTATTTCCCTACGCCTTCGGGCTGGGGAAAGAGTCCTGACTGTGGTTTGTGCGTACGCGCCGAATGGCAGTTCAGAGTACCCAGCCTTCCTAGAGTCTATCAGAGGGGTTCTGGAGAGCACTCCAGCCCCCCAGTGACTTCATAGTTCTACTGAATGACTTCATCGCCCATGTGGGCAATGACAGTGTGACAGCAACAATGTTGTTGCTGGACTTCTGTGCGAATCACAGTTTGTCCACAACAAACACCATGTTTGGAGATAAGGATGTCCATGTGCACTTGGCACTAGGGCACCCTAGGTTGCAGGTCTATGATCGACCTTGTGGTCGTATCATCAGACCGGCGTCCGCATGTTCTGGCCACGAGGGTGAAGAGAGGGGCTGAGCTGTCAACTGACCACCACCTAGTATTGAGTTGGATTAGATGGCGGGGAAGGATGCCGGACAGACCTGGTAGACCCAAACGTGTAGTGAGGGTGTGCTGGGAACGTCTGGCAGAGTCTCCCGTTCGTCAAGTCTTCAACTCTCATCTCCGGCAGAGCTTCGCCTGCATCTCGAGGGAGGACCGGGACATTGAGTCCGAATGGGCCGTATTCCGTGCCTCTATTGCTGAGGCAGCCAGTTGTGGTTGCGGCCGCAAGGTGGTCGGTGCCAGTCGTGGTGGCAAGCCCCGAACCCGATGGTGGACACCGGGGGTTAGGGCTGCCGTCAAGCTGAAAAAGGAGTCCTATCGAGCATGGATGGCTTGCGGGACTCCCGAAGCAGCTGACAGGTACCGGCAGGCCAAGCGGCACGCGGCTTCGGCGGTGGTCGAGGCAAAAACTCGGGTGTGGGAGGAGTTCGGTGAGGCTATGGAGCACGACTTTCGGTCGGCCTCGAAGAGGTTCTGGCAAACCGTCCGACACCTCAGAAAGGGGAAGCAGCCCCCAGTTCACACTGTTTACAGTGCGGACGGGGGCTTGCTGACCACGACTGTGGATATAGTTGGTCGGTGGAAGGAATACTTCGAGGCCCTTCTCAATCCCACTGACATGCCTTCCATAGAGGAAGCAGAGTCTGAGGATACGTACGTGGACAGTTCTATCACCGTGGCTGAGGTAATTGGGGTAGTCAAATCACTCCCCAGTGGCAAGGCTCCGGGGGTAGACGAGTTCCGCTCAGAATTTCTCAAGGCTCTGGATGTTGGAGGACTGTGTTGGTTGACACGCCTCTACAACATTGCATGGAAGTCAGGAACAGTACCTCTGGACTGGCAGACCGGGGTGGTGGTCCCCATTTTTAAAAAGGGTGACCGGAGGGTGTGTTCCAACTATAGGGGGATCACACTCCTCAGCCTTCCTGGGAAAGTCTACTCCAGGGTGCTGGAGAGAAGGGTACGACCGTTAGTCGAACCTCGGTTAGAGGAGCTGCAATGTGGTTTTCGTCCCGGTCGCGGAACACTGGACCAGCTCTACACCCTTGCAAGGGTACTCGAGGGTATGTGGGAGTTTGCCCAACCAGTCTACATGTGCTTTGTAGACCTGGAAAAGGCATTCGACCGTGTCCCTCGTGGTGTCCTGTGGGGGGTGCTCCGGGAGTACGGGATTGATGGTCCGCTTCTACGTGCCATTCGGTCCTTGTACAATCGAAGCAGGAGCCTGGTTCGCATTGCCAGCAGTAAGTCGAGCTTGTTTCCGGTGAACGTTGGCCTCCGCCAAGGCTGCCCTTTGTCACCGATTCTGTTCATAATCTTCATGGACAGAATTTCTAGGCGCAGTCAAGGTGTTGAGGGAGTCCAGCTTGGTGACCTTAGGATCTCGTCTCTGCTATTTGCAGACGATGTGGTCCTTATGGCCTCATCAGGCTGTGACCTTCAGCGTTTACTGGAGCGGTTTGCAGCTGAGTGTGAAGCTTCTGGGATGAGACTCAGCACCTCCAAATCCGAGGCCATGGTTCTCAGTCGGAAACGGGTGGACTGTACCCTCCGGGTTGGGAGTGAGGTATTGCCTCAGGTGGAGGAGTTCAAGTATCTCTGGGGCTTGTTCACGAGTGAGGGAAGGTTGGAGCGTGAGATCGACAGACGGATCGGTACAGCGTCGGCAGTAATGCGGTCGCCGTACCGGAGCGTCATGGTGAAGAGAGAGCTGAGCCGGAAGGCAAAGCTCTCTGTTTACCGATGGATCTACGTTCCCACCCTCACCTATGGTCATGAGTTATGGGTCATGACCGAAAGAATGAAATCGCGGATGCAAGCGGGGGAAATGAGTTTCCTCCGTAGGGTGGCTGGACTCACCCTAAGAGATAGGGTGAGGAGCTCGGCCATCCGGGAGGGGCTAATAGTAGAGCTGCTGCTCCTTCACATGGAGAGAAGCCAGTTGAGGTGGCTCGGGCATCTAGTCCGGATGCCTCCCGGGCGCCTCCCTGGTGAGGTGTTTCGGGCACGCCCAGCCGGGAGAAGGCCCCCGGGAAGACCTAGGACACGCTGGAGGGACTATGTCTCACAGCTGGCCTGGGAACGCCTTGGTGTCCTCCCGGGGGAGCTGGAAGTGGTCGCCGGAGACCGGGAAGTCTGGACTTCCCTACTGAGACTGCTGCCCCCGCGACCCGGACCGGCTAAGCGGAGGAAAATGGAATGGAATGGAGTTACTAGTTACTTTCACCAAAAAAAGTAACAAAATGACTCCTTCATAAGCAGTGTTGGGCAAATTACTTTTTAAAAAAAGTCATTAGTTACAGTAACTGAATGAGTAACATAAGCATCATTAGCAGGGTTGGGTAATATATTTAGAGAAGTAATTATAGTTATAGTTACTTTGGCAAAAAAAAAAAAAAGTAATTGTATTACTTCTTCATATATTACAGTGTTGGGCAAATTACTTTGAAAAAGTCATTGGCTACAGTTACTAGTTACTTTCTCCAAAAAAAGTAACAGAATTACTCCTTAATAAACACTGATGGGAAAATGACTGCAAAAAAAAAATAGTTTGGGTTATTAACCCAAAAAAGTCATTGGGTTAGTAACGTGATTTCCAGTATTTAAGCCGCACTCACTAAATTAGAGAGAAAAACAGATATGTACATAAACAATTATAACTATAATTATATTATTATCTTATAATTATGTTTTTTTTTTTTGACTCTGCCGGGCAGTACCATTTGTCCCTCAAAGTTTGCCGACACATGTGGCACATCCCTTCATCACAACGTGCGGGCATAATATTAAAAAATAAATAACAGGCCGCACGGTGGTCGAGTGGGTAGCACGGTGGCCTCACAGTCAGAAGGTTCAGGGTTGGAATCTCCGTCGGGCATCTCTGTGTGGAGTTTGCATGTTCTCCCCGTGCGTGTGTGGGTTTTCTCCGGGTACTCCGCTTTCCTCCCACATTCCAAAAAAACATGCATGTTAGCTTCATTGGCCGCTCTAAATTGTCCATTAGAGTGTGAATGTTTGTTTGTCTGCCGTGCGATTGGCTGGCGACCAGTCCAGGGTGTACCCCGCCTCCCGCCCAACGCCAGCTGGGATAGGCTCCAGCATCCCCGCCACCCTAATGAGGAGAAGCGGCACGGAAAATGAATGGATGACGTACAACAGACATTGACAGAGAACTGGATCCTGATGTTACAGAATACAGAAATCCCGGCTGGGACTGTTTGGACCTGATGTCGCTTGCTCCGCCGTTGTGGTTGCTTGCTACAGTAATGGAGTTAGGAACCAAAGGAACGTAATCAGCTAGCATGGAAAGTAACCATTGGGTTATGTTTCAACCGTTCAGGTGGTGGTTCTGGTGGCAGCGGTTCACCCGGTGCAAATGGAAGTACCGGTGCAGACGGACACGGTTTGAACGCCGAGAGACCTTTAGATGGTCACAGTGTGATCTCCATGAGCAACAACCAGCTGAAGACGCTGCAGGGTGAACTCTCTGAGGTCATCCTGACCTTTAGCTCCATAAACGACACCCTCAAGGGTCTCGAACACACGGTTCAGAAACACGGCAGCGTCATCACCGACCTGGGTGAGCTCTTCGTCATCACGCCGAGCGTCTCGGTTCTTCTGCGGGTCACGCGGCTGATTCTTCTGATTCACAGGAAACACCAAGGACAAGATCATTTCTGAGCTGGACAAAATCCAACAGGAGGTGACGGAACACATGGAGGAGAGTCGGGACCGGCTGGGCGGGATGGAGCGGGATGTTCAACGTTTTGAGAGCATGTTGCTGGTGGAGATGGGAGCCTGCAAGAGATCTGGCGATGGGCTGGAGAAGAGGCTGTCCAAACTGGAGGGTGTCTGTGGGAGGATGGACGGGGTCTATGACTCCATCCACAAGATCAAAGAAGGTTTGGACAAGCAAATGTTGGGGTAGACCCGTGCTAAAGCAGTACCATATCTACATAATATATATATAATAATCACAATATTTGCAATAATAGTGCTATATTTGTTTTTATTATTGTCGTACATTATCAATATAACAATAATAATAACTACTAGTATTGTTACTATATTTACATTTTAATATCATGATCAATTTGTTATCTTGATCCCTTATTATAATAACATACTATTATTATACTGCTTATTAGTATTATTGGTATATTAATAAAATAAATGGATTAAATTTTATAGTTTTCAGTAATGTATTTTAATATAATGAATAATATTAGCAATAGTAATAATAGTACTACTAACACTACTAAGAATAATTAATAATTTAATAACATTGCTATTATTATGTTACCAAAATAGAGTTGAGGACTGTTTTTGAATAATAATTGTATCCTTATTAGTAGTAGGAATTGATGCATTATCATTTTTTATCATGACAAAGCAACCGGCCTCGACATAGCATACATTTATATTTATTTATATCTATATTTAAATTTATAAAGACGATTTGAAGTCTAAATTGAGACTTTTTCATACCCGGCGATGAAAAAGATCCAACGGAACTACCAAGAGCTTTCCATGCTTGCATGTCAGGTTGGAGGAACAGAAATGAGGATGATGATGATTATTATTATTATTATATTATTATATTATTATTATGAAACAACTGCGGGAAGGACATCATTGGAAGGTTTTGCTTTCTCTGTTGTGATCACCAGGACTGAACCAGCATGTGTCTAGTTTATGGACTTGTGTTTCGGGTCTAAACAACTCCATCATCCATCACGGGGGAATCCTGGACTTTGTCCAGAAGAACCAGGACGACGTCCAGGGCCAGATGAAGAACCTCAACTTCAGCGTGAACCACATGTGGAAGGACTTGCGGAGCGTCTCAGACCCAGGACTCGCTGGTAAGGCTGTGTCTCCGCTACCGGGCGGTGCTTCGTACCCGTCGGAAGAAATCATAAGAAAGACGCAAGCAGGGCTTGTGGGGCCGTCATCTGCTAGCAGTTCATTCCTAAGCAAACCGAATATCTGCAGTAAGTAAGATCATACTTGAGAGGAAATATTATTGCATACTTTATTATGTATGATTATGCTAGTGGGTATTTCTCTTGGGAGGAGAGTTTTTTGGTACAACTTTCATGTCGTACTCATTTCTTGGCAAATTTTCATAATGTAACTGTTTTCCCTCCGAATGGAAGTTATTTCTGGCAACAACAAAAAAAGGGGATTTTCATTTAGAAGTCCGACGCTTTTGTTGGCAAAATGACAACTTTCCTTTTTCTTTCTGATTCTGTTCTTGTAACGTTGCGATATTTTTCTGGTACAAAATAATAACTTTGTAAAATAGCCACTTTTTTATAGTATTACTATTTTATTGCAGTTTTTCTTGATGACTTTTTTCTTACAACCCTCATAATAATAATAATAATAATAATAATAATCTGACAACATTTATTTGGTAAAAAAAAAATCCGATTTTGCGGAACATTCAGCAACTTGACACGCAAAAGGCAGCCAAGAAATATCCAAGACAAGTACCAATACGAGTTTGTTCACTAGTCATATACTATTTTACCGTTTTGCATCAGCAAAGCGTTTAATCTAAGCTAGCGGTCCGGGCGCCACGGCAACCACGTCCAATAAAATGAATATGAATATCTCCTCCTAAAATGACAGATTCCAACATGTGAAGTTGCAACCTTTTCCTGTGAGGATTTTTTCTTGTAAAATTGCACCTTCCCTTACAATAGGACCGCTTTCACCATGTAAACCTGCAACAAGGTTTTGCCAAGTTCTGATTTTCTTTTTGTAAACTTCAGTCTTATTAATAACAATACCTCGTAAAAAAATATTCTTTGTTTTCTTGTACAATTATGGCAACTTTCCATAATATTCCAAACAATCTCAAATCATTGCAATAATAATGTATGTTCTGTTTTGAGTCCAATGCAAGGATGCAGACGTGGAACAGTGAAAGATTGACAGTGTGAATGATGATTTTATTGAAGTAAAGTTGGGATGGATTGAAGTGCAGTGTTAATACTTGGAGCTTGTAGCCCCGCCCCCTTCGCTACTGAACAATGGCGGCACACTGCTTTCATCTTATCCCCTTGTCTTTGTTTACCTATTTCGCCGGGAGTGCCAAGTGTTCCCGAATGAAATGAAGAAGGTTTTCTAGCTCTGGCTTCTCCTTGGCACAATCGCTCGCCAAAGGCTGGACCGCCCTGTGCCGGTTTACCGAGCAGACGCTTTTCAGGACTGTTGACGGGAAGAGTAGAGTAAGATGCAAACACCGCATGCCCCGAGGACGTGGTGCTGGGAAGCAATGGTGCCAACCACCGCACCACCGCGCCGCCCCTCGGTTAAGCGGTGGTGCGCTGCGGCGGGATAGACGGGAATTTAAAGGCCAGCTGTTCCAGCTGTGAATCATCCAGCCGCTTGAAAACAACATCAGCACCACTTCCTCACATCGCCGTGTCGTGCAGAATCCCAAGCCAAGCAAGCTGTTGGGTTCTGGCCGCGGTGGAGCCGCAGCAGCGAGGGAACGGCACGCTTGATTTGTTTACACGTGCGCTTTAATAAACAAGGCGGGGGTGTCATCAGCGCGATTAAACAATCACATATACAATAATATCATAAATAGGCCTGCTTATATATTATTATAATAATATTTATTATATTATATTTGTCTTTTACTAAACAGGGCCTATTTTCGTAATCAAAAAATACATCATCTATATAGAAGGTATAAATTATTTTTAATACAATTTAAATGATTAAAATAATAGATTTTAAATCATTATTATTTAAGATAATACACTTGAATACAATTACTTTTTTAAAACAAAATCGGCCTTTTTCACAGAAAAAAATAAATATATAAACATATACTTACATTTAAAAAAGTCATAAATACATTTGATCCCTTCATATATATATATAAATTGTGATATACATTTATTGTAAAAATATATACATTTCTGACCCCAAATTTGCAAGGTGGTGAAAATTGGCCATTTTCATTCATTCATTAAAAACCTTTTAAATATATTTTAGAAAAATAAGTATTTTCAAATATATTCACGTAAATATACAATCATTAATTATTACACTCTAGTATAATCTGCCTTTTTTTCACAGATTAAAATATATACAGTCTACAAAAGTAAATATTTTAACATAATATCTTAAATAATAATGCGATTGGCTGGCGACCAGTCCAGGGTGTGCCCCGCCTCCCGCCCAAAGCCAGCTGGGATAGGCTCCAGCATGCCCGCCACCCTAATGAGGAAAAGCGGCATAGAAAATGAAGGAATGAATCTTAAATAAATGTGAATGAATAGACTTGAAATTTGTATTTTAAGGTTTGTCACGGGAGAACAAGACATACAGAAAAATAAAAACCTAATCATTCCATAAATAATTATTACATTGCATTTGATATTACACTTGATATAAAGGATATCATAGGTTTATTGTAAAAAAGGCATTTTTGCAGGTGGTGTGCCGGCATCCACCGTAATCCCCAGAAGTCCGAGAAATGTCCGTAAAACATTGGAATGGAAGTGACGGGACGAGTCCAGGATGGGAATTAGGGAATTAACGGGACTCCAAACATGCTCGCTGAGGGAGAGCCTCCCGCTTGCTTTTGTGCTAAATGCTGAAATGCCACTTTAAGAGGTTCAAATCCGCCTGTGTGGCTGTAGGACTTCACCGATGCTCCGCCCTCCGTGAAGTCCGTGGGTGTTTACGACGCTTTCGCGGTTGACTTTGCACGTTTACTGCGCCGTTAAAAAGGAAGGCGTGCGCCGAGTCTTGCATTTCAGGGCGCGTTCAAACGGAAGCTGCTTGGTTTCGTTGCCACATCGTTGTGGAAAAAGAAGCACCCCTACTAAACTGCAGAAGGGGAACGGTGTGGAAATTGCGCGGGGCAAAGCTGAACTGAAATGCTGCACGGAAAATGTGGAGTTACGGGAGCATCTGGGAAATTGGAACGTTTTTAACTGTAATGTCGTCGTGTTGGAAGGGGTTACTTTTTCCAAACAAGATGGATGAAGAAAATGCTGTTTCATGGTTGAACACAGCCCGATATTAGTTTACAGTTCATCAAATTTGACATATTTTGTCTTTTTAAGCATGAAAACGGCCACAGAGAGTGAAGTACAAATATAAGGCATTCAGGAGATGCATTCAAAGACGTTGTGATCATATGTAGTGTGCTACTCTGGTCACTAGATGTCAGTGTTGTTACTCCCGCGACTTTACCAACTCCAAACTGATTTGTACAAACTTTTGGTTTGTAGGATTTGTCACTCCTGTCAATGAGTGAAGTCATGTTTAGTTTTTTAGAAGTGCTTCACATCCGTGCGGCATGGACTCTACCAACTTGTGGCACCTTTCAGCTGTTCTTCCCCTCCAACATTCCTTAAAATTCCACAATTCTTCCACATTTCTTGCTTTTGCTTCACAAACAGCGTTTTTCATGTCACCCCACAAGTTCTCCTTTGGATGAAGGTCCGGGGATTTGGCTGGCCCCTCCATAAGAAGATGTTGCTGGTTTACTTGTGTGTTTGGGGTGATGGTCTTGTTGGTTTCAGGGGCGTGTCCTCTTCAGCATAAGGCAACATGACCTCTTCAGGTATTCTGACATATGCAAACTCATCCATGATCCCTGCTATGGGATAAATAGCAGGAGGAACATCCCATATCATGATGCTTCACTGTCTTCACCGTACTTTACATCACTATACATTAGCTTCACACAGACGTCTTCTAACTGCCCCACGTACTTACAGGTAAGTCCAGACTGTTTTTGATTATTGGCTGAGTCTTTGCCATTCTGGTTATTATTCGATCCATTTTGATAGTTGTCTTCCGTTTTCTGCCACGTGTCTACGGGTTTGCTTTTATTTAAGGCAATGGAGATCATTTTAGCTGAACAGCCAAAGCATTTTTTTGCACCTCTTCATACGTTTTCTCCTCTCCAATCAACTTTTGAATCAAAGTGCGCGGTTCTTCTGAACAAGATCTTGAGGGAGCCATTTTCCTCAGGCTTGCAAAGAGAAATGATGTTCAAGTTCTGGTTTCATCCTTAAGTGGGGTCACCAGATTGACACCTCCTTTTTCTCTACATTGATCACCGATTGAAAGCCACACTGCTATTATTTGAACACGCCCCTTTCAACTAATTGGCCAATTGCACAGCCTTAAGAGCGTATCATGAATGCTGGCTCTTGTTTTCTGAGAATCTACTGCACCTACTGGTAACTTCATTGCCATATTGTAATAAAAAATATACTAAACAGTACAGGCTGCACGGTGGTTGAGTGGGTAGCACGTTGGCCTCACAGTCAGAAGGTTCTGGGTTCAAATCTGTGTGGAGTTTGCATGTTCTCCCCGTGCGTGCGCGTGTGGGTTTTCTCCGGGTACTCCGCTTTCCTCCCACATTCCAAAAACATGCATGTTAGCTTCATTGGCCGCTCTAAATTGTCCCTTAGAGTGAGAATGTTTGTTTGTCTATATGTGCCTTGCGATTGGCTGGCGACCGGTCCAGGGTGTACCCCGCCTCCCGCCCAAAGCCGGCTGGGATAGGCTCCAGCATCCCCATGACCCTAATGAGGCGAAGCGGTGTAGAAAAGGAATGGATGAATGAATAATAACTTCATCTGGTTGGGCACATTGGACTGCTATTCTTTTCAACTACCGTATACGTGATTTCTTAGTTTTTAAAAGGTATTGGAAAAAATGTTTTGTTGCATTAGGGGGTGGTTAGTGAGGGATATGAGAAAAATGGATTATTCCATTCTGGAATAAAGCAGCAACAAACTGTGAGTACTTAAGCACAGGCAATTTCTTACTTAAATGGAAATCCAAATATTAAAAATAACTTCTTCATGTTGTCATCATGACAGTCTGAGAAGGTGCTAAGGAACCACCTTGACTCATATTTCTTACCAACATACAGGGGGGCCAGGACCGCCAGGACCGCCAGGAGAGAGGGGTTTCAATGGACTGCCGGGTCCCCAAGGGCCGCCCGGATTTCCCGGAAGACCAGGAGAAAGTGGAGCACGTGGGGTACCAGGTAGCTGAGCTCAATTTCCATCCATCCATTTTCTTCCGCTTATCCGGGTCCGGGTCGCGGGGGCAGCAGCTTCAGTAGGGAAGTCCAGACTTCCCGGTCCCCGGCGACCTCCTCCAGCTCCACCGGGAGGACACCAAGGCGTTCCCAGGCCAACTGTGAGACATAGTCCCTCCAGTGTGTCCTAGGTCTTCCTGGGGGCCTTTCTTCCGACTGGGCATGCCCGAAACACCTCACCAGGGAGGCATCCGGACGAGATGCCACCTCAACTGGCTCTTCTCCATGTGAAGGAGCGGCTCTACTCTGATCTCCTCCCGGATGGCCGAGCTCCTCACCCTATCTCTATTTCCATGCCTTGATATTCCGGATGGGAATAAGATGACATGTTTTGTTGGGTTTGGGTTTCGATGATGACTTCACTCGGTTGCTCTCCTCATGGTGCTGCTTTCATGTGTAGCTTTCCTACATGACAGCAGTTCCGGGTCAGGCAATCAGCGTGAGATGCCGATGGAAGTCGGGCATGACGCTGATAGCATCGCCACTCGCGCTTTTTTGCAGCGGTTAGGGCAAATCACCAAAACAAATCACAGGAAAACTGGAAGTAGGAGTCCAAACGGACACGCACAACATTTTACACACAAAAAAAGTCACATTTGCATGAAAATCCATTTTCACGTTTGCGTTTGGAGTATTTCTGCGTTAAATATCTTCCAAGCCCAATTTTTGGTGTACCTCGCCTTTGTAAGTCGAGGTTCCGCTGCATGTGAGGGGGTCCGGAGCAGATGCGATTCAGCCCAAATGAAAAATGGGCCAAGTTGAAGGACTACTGCCTGCGTGGGGGCAGCCGAGCCCAGAGGGAGGCGGGAATGAAGGACTATTCAGTAAAAATGTGTCTCGTCAGGTCTGCCGGGTGCTGATGCTCTTTTACCCAAACTGTCCTTCTCCGCTGCGCTGACTGTCCCGATGGAGAGGGCAGGAACCATCATCTTTGATAAGACCTTTGTCAACGAAGGAGACTTCTACGACCCCGGAACAGGTAAAACCTAAACCGTGAGCAAATCAAACTTCCTCCGGGACTTTTAACGGCAAAACTCTTCCTCTCAGGCATTTTCACAGCCCCCATCGATGGACACTACTTCTTCAGCGCCATCCTGACTGGCCACAAGAACGAGAAGATCGAGGCGGTTTTGTCCAAATCCAACTACGGCATGGCCCGCGTGGACTCTGGGGGCTACCAGCCTGAGGGCTTGGAGAACAACCCCATGGCCGAAGCTAAAACCCCTCCGGGCTCGCTGGCGGTCTTCAACATCATCCTGCCGCTGCAGGCTGGGGACGCGGTCTGCATCGACCTGGTGATGGGCAAGCTGGCCCACTCTGTGGAACCGCTGACCATCTTTAACGGGATGCTGCTCTATGAAGCCATGTGACGGACAAGGACAGAGTACCTGAAGAACAAGACAAGCCCAGAGGAGGCAGCACCAGAACCTCAGTATCGCTTCTGGAGTCTGAGGTGAACTTTTAGGAAGACATTCTGTGTGACGTGTTCAGGGAAACTCGTCAAAAGCAGCGTTATGTGATTGTTCCAGCAGGCTTTTCGCTTACCAGGAGAGCTTCTCGTTGACTGGGGGGAATAACTATTTTGTGGGTTCACCCCATGCATTCATGTATTGCCACGATTAGTGTCGGACCGCCACCGACAGATGGCGTGCCATCAGTTAATTTTAAAGATTGGGCGCTCACCCTCGCTCCTAAAACCATGACAGAACATCTATAAAGCGGTCGACTCGTCTGACTTGGGAACCTGAACGCGCCGTGTTCTGGACCGGTGAGCCGTCCGGCCTGTAGTCTGCCTAGCTGGGATAGGCTCCAGCTCTTTGTTCTGCATGTGTTCCAATCCAGATGCTGAACGTGAACCCGCTAGCGTGGTGTCCTGTGGGAGCAAGTTAGACGTTTGTGGGCTCACCTGCGGGTCAAAGTCGTGGTTTTGTACTGGTGGGACTTTGATGGCGTACGTGTGTGTGGAATATCTACCCGCTATCAATGTCGCAGTTTTTAATCGTCGTTTCCACAAAACTAGACCCTCGTGTTTGCCTTCTACTTGGGGGGCGCGTGGGAAGTACTAGTAGAAATGTTGTCTTACAAAGTGTGGTTTTAGAAAAGAAGAATGTATGGTAATAAAATGAAATATTGAATGTAGCGTGTTTACTGCGTTGACTTCTTCCGTGCACGCGTGCAGAAGGCCTGTTAGACCGCTGCACGTCCTTCCGCGGTGTAACTGATAAGAGTGAGGAGGATCCCGAATATGAAAACTGCACATCCCGTGGGCCTTCTTGCAGGCCTTGACTACCAGAACTGGACCAAAGGGTTGCTTTAGCTACCATACATTCATAAATGAGCGAATACATCATTGAGATTGTACAATAGGTGGATTTCTGTGGGCGTGGAGACATTTGGGGCAAATCCAAACATTTAACCATGACAACTGTTTCGTTTGGAAGGAAACGATACAAGCAGGAGAGCGTCTTTGCTAAAACGCCCTGGAAACGTCTCGACGCTCCTGGTGACGACCGACTGCACCAAAAGTTGTTTTCTCAACTCCTGAAGCAGCTGAGCTCATTGAGCTGCTGCTTGATTCATCTTTTCCAGATGTTCCCCTCTCAGATTACCGCAGAACGGTTGAAAGGCCCTGGGAGTGTCCTCTCTTGGACCCGCGTCAAGCGGCAAACGCTTCCTATCACGTCACGTTCACACGTCCACCTGAAAAGCTCAAGCGCTCCACTCGGAGCTGCGAAACATCTGCAAATGATCATGCTAAATGTTGCCATGGCAGCAACCCGGAGGCCGTCTACATGCTGGAGGGAGCGGACATCAACTTCCTGTCTCGACTGCCTCCTGCCGGATGCACAAGGACAGTCACCGCATGCTCTACATGCGCTACAAACAACTCGTTGTTGCACAAAAGCAGCTTTTTCAAGCACGCCTTCATGAGATGACTGATGTTTCCCTGCTGCTCAGTCAGATGACAAAGCTCCAGGAAAGCGTTTGTCATCTGACTGGAGGCGATTTTCAAGCTTCGTTCATTTTTTCATTTTCTATGCCGCTTATCCTCATTAGTATCGCGGGGATGCCGGAGCCTATCCCAGCTGGCTTCACTCTTGTTTCTTTTAACATGCTAATTATTAAATCACACCGTTTTGTGGTTGAAAATCGCCTATTATTCAAAAATCTGCATATCCCAGCACATTCTGTGTGTTTTTTGCCTAAAAGAAGCATTTTCAAGCATAAAAGTGAAGTCTATTACTAATATAAGGCATTCAGAAGATGCACTGAAAGACGTGATGCTAAGTTGTTGGGTGAGATTCGATCGCTGGAGCAACAAGCTTTTATTCCAAGTTCAAATGATTTCACAACACGTTCCAGTGTTGGGGCCCTAACGACATCACTTCCTGTCTGCGCCACAACGCACAAGCCTGATTTATGTCTTATTTTTTCTTATTGTGTCTACTATATTGGGTAATAAGAGTGTCAAGGTGACCGTAGGGTTGTTATTTCGTGTCTAGAGAGCTCTAACAATGTTAGAAAGTAATCCTTCTTAGAGGAAACTCACTCTTCACCGCAATAAACGATGCATGACTGGGTGTCAATTCACGTTCTGTGGTGTTTTCACTCATTAGGGTCTGGGTTGGGTCGATCCCAGCTGATTTTGGGTAGGAGACGGATTAGTCACCAGCCAATCAGAGGGAAAGGAAAGGCGTCACGTCAAATACTTAATGGATGCTCGGGGTCTTTGAAGGATATTTGTTGTTTATTCACATTATAATGAGGGGTCTGAATGGCCTGCTGTGACAACTCCGTCCAGTAGGTGGCACCATAACGCTGCATAACAAACTCCTCGCCAGCAGGAAACAATGCATAGCCTTCAAAACTGGTCTTGTTTCACTAAGTTTGGTCGCCCATTAAAATGTGGGCCACAGAAAAACTAAACAAAAATCAAGGATGCTGAAATTGCAAGCCAGCAAGCTCTGCTGCCATCCTCGGCCTTGGCTCGGATCGAACACCCAAGAGCACTTACTGCTCGTCTTCATACAGGACTTCATCGATCAGCACGTCGTCGTCGTCAACGGGGATGTCCTGACACAGCTGCTCTTTAAAGGCCAAGGCGATGGTGTACGGCTTGCCTCCGGGGTGTCGCTCGCAGCGCTCCAGG
Source organism: Oostethus manadensis (assembly GCA_024372805.1). Taxonomy (NCBI): domain Eukaryota; kingdom Metazoa; phylum Chordata; class Actinopteri; order Syngnathiformes; family Syngnathidae; genus Oostethus; species Oostethus manadensis. The sequence continues at coordinate 273,874 of QODF01000256.1, forward strand.
TAGGTGTCGTAGAAACCCTTTCCTCGGCCCAGGCGCTTCCCAGACAGGTCAAACCCGAGGCCCGGCATCAAAATGAGGTCCAGACCTCCTGGAGAGCAAATGGAAGTCTATTGGCTGCGTGAAGGAGATTCTAACTGCGTTTATTTTACTGGTGTACCAGCAGATAAGGCTTCCTCTCTGCTGTGGTCGTCGCGGCCGGGCTGCCGGATGTTCCAGGACGTGACGGGCAGCGCGGCCAAGTCTTGCAGACTGTCAAGCTGCAACATGTCCATGCGGTGGCCGCCGTGCTGGTATCTGGGCACGAAGCATCGCTTTCCCGCTCCGAACACGTCGCTGATGATTTGCTCTGTGCGCACCTCGTCGTCCATGCTGAGGAACACGGCGATGCGTTGACTCGCCACATACTTGGGGTGTCGGAAGAGCTGCAAACAAGACACAAGATCAGCGCTTGCACACTTTAGAAGCACCAGGAAGGGTTGCACCTTGGATCTTGTAACACTTTGCCTGCAATGGGAATTGCACAAAACCTTTCAAGGCAATAAAAGGTAAAGAAAGCAACAACTACATGGAAATGACAGAAATTCTCTTATTTTACGACGGTGGTGTTCAAAGTGCTTCTTATGGGCGCGTTCAAAAAATGGAACCCAAAAGTGCTGAAGAGAAGAAAAGCTGTTGTTTATGGCAGCACAAGCACACGAACGGACGGTTCTTACTTTTTGGGAGACAACGGAAGACTGTCGGAGCTTCTCCTGCTCGCTGAGAGCCGCGACTCGTCGCTTTATGTCCTTCCTCAGCGCTTGTTTGGCGGCGCGCACGGCGGCCATCGACCTTCCGTCCGCGGCTCGTTTCTTTATCGCTGCGTGTTGGTAAACGTGAGCCTCAGAGCGACGTCGCGGCGCACACTGCACACGTCACCCGCAGGCCGCCTGCCGCGTCGCACGCTGGTGACGTCACGGGCAACCCGGAAGTGATCGCTTGCCCCCGAAAGGAGTTTTATATCGAACTGAACTCTTTCGTCAAATTCACCACCGTGACTCCGGGGCTTTCTTAAATTTCGACATTTAACTTGGACACGAAAGCACAAAGGAAGCAGAAGAAGTTCATGCTAAAGGCTGCTTCGGTAAGTAGAACCTCATCCTTTCTTCTCCCGTGAGAGGACGCAGGACTACGCTTGCTGGAACAAACTGAAAAACAGAAATGTCCCATTTCACATATTTACTAATGGAAAAAGAAATACGCGATTAAAAATAATAATACACGGGCTACATATGATTGTATTTGTGTGTACAGTGGACCCTCGTTTATCGCGGCAGATTGGTTCTAGGACTGCTCGTGATAGCTGAAATCCGCGAAGTACGGACGCCCCGTGTAATCAGTAGTTATTTGACAAGTATTCAGTATTCAGACTTTTTTTGTGTGTGTGTCTTGTCCAGCATCATAACAGCAGAATGGGAGTCAAGCTGCCTTTAAATGCTGAGCAAAATTTCTTTGCCAAGGGAGATTTCATAATCCAAATGAGTCTCCCTTGACATTTGACTGCGTTTATTATGAATTTTGTTGCGGCACATTTCCATGCCGGACCCGACCTGAAAAGGGGCAGGTGGGGGGATATAAGAAAGGGTGCAGAAGAACCTCACAAACATATTTCAAGCATATTATAAACAACCATGATAATCATAATTTCAGCAACAACCAGAACAGTCACAGAACAAAATGAGCAAAAATACAGAAAATAATAATAATAATAATGATAATAATAATAATATACACACATATATATACGTATATATATACATACATACATATATATGCATATATACACACATACATATACACATATTCGTACACGTTTACATACACATACTGTGCACATACACACGTCCATGCAGTACATACATACATACACACACATACAGTGTGCATAAATATGTATACACACATACATACATATGTACTAATAATGACAAACATACAAGAAAAACAAGGAGAAAATATTCAGACTTTTAAAACCCTCCCTGTACATAGTACTGTTAACAAACCACCCTTTACAGTAATGTACAGATACAATACGTACATACAGTACACAGGCACTTTCCGGAAAATCCGCTATATATTTTCTCTTATAATACACATACGTGCTGTAATGGCAAAAATCCGCGGTAGTCGAACCGCGAAGTAGCGAGGGTTCACTGTATATTTCATTATTATTATTAAGTATGTTCATTTAATTTGAATTGTATATGTTTTTAAATACATTATTAACAGTGTTTTAGAATTAATTATTTTATTCAGTAACTAAATACAAATTTTTGTATTATGTAATATATGTAAAGGTTTTGCTGTGTATTTGTATTTACTGCATGTTAATAAATATGATGCATTTTGTAAAGGTATTTAATTGTAAGTAAAAGTATTTTTGTACAAAGTTGATTGATTATGCGTTTAGGAATGAATGATGAATTCAATATTCACGTGTCTTATATGGTAAATGACCTCTCCAGGCGTTGGAGACACCCCGTACAAAGTCAGTTCTCTTGAGAAGGTTGCAGGAATGCGTACAAGGTTTAAATCGTCTTTTTCACGTCCTCCTTCAGCAGCAAAGTCTCAGCACAGAGAGAGCGGAGCGGCGTTGATTGTTAAGATGAAAATAAATCATAAAGGCCGCGTGTTTCAGGGGAAAAGTATGGGTTTGATGCCAGTAGCAAAAAGGTGACATGAAGTATTTGCAGCACTTGAGGGGGAGCAAGTGTGCTGAGTCATGCGCCAAGCTGGTTCTGGTTTGGGGTCCAGGCAGGGAGGATCCTCTAGGCAGCTTGGGATTGGCCGAGCAGGAACAGGCGGGTCCGTCCAAAGGCCGCACGCTCACATCTGGAAGCACTTTTTCCACTCACTGACTGAGCTGGAGGTTGGAACTGCTAAATACCAAAAATGTCTTTCGTAAACGTGCAAGCAGCGAGTGATTTCTCCTTCCACAACCTCCCCTATGGCGTCTTCTCCACCCCCGACCAGGTCAGTACTCTCACTCTTCATTATCTTCAATTGCTTTTGTCGCACAGGATGTCCCTGCGGTCTGGGCACGTACATTCAAATGTTTCATACATACTGTATATATACACTATATTTGTTCCATTGAATAATTCATGAATAGTATTATATGCCATGTATTCAAAAACATTTCAGTGATTTCTTGTAATGTTTTTTTAATCCTTCATTATTGAATGTATGTATGTATGTATTTTATGAATTATTTCCTCAGGCCAAACGTCGCATCGGGGTTGCTATTGGTGACCAGATACTGGACCTGAGCGTCGTACTTTCACTTTTTAGAGGACCTGTGATGTCCAAACACCAGCATGTTTTCCAACAGGTACTCGTGTGTGTGTGTGTGCGTTATTATTTAATGATATAATCATTTTCATGATTTCATTTAATAATCAGCATTGAATATGGATGAACAAATGTAAATTCATTCATTTCAAATATATTTTATGATTTATATTATTTACATTTCATAATAATACATTTAATCTTACACGTATATGTTTACATTTTCTTTACTGATATAATTGAATCATTAAATTTAACGATCACCTGTAATAATTCATAATGTATTGTATTATTTTATATAAATGTTATATTGCTTTTAATAATTTAATGGTAAAATATATAACATTTAATGGATAATGAATTATTAATAAAATAGAAACTATTATTTTAAAATATTAAATATAATTGAATCATTTTATACAATGAGTCATGTAATTTAATGACAAAATGTAATCATTTTAAATGTATTGTATCAATTAGATAAATATTACAGTATAGACATTTAAAAATAAGACATTGAATATTTTTAATAAAAATATATAATGAATTACTTAATATGGCCGCACGGTGGATGAGTGGGTATCACGTTGGCCTCACAGTCAGGAGGTTCAGGTTTTCAATCTCCGTCGGGCATCTCAAAGTGGAGTTGTTAAAAATTGTCCATCGGTACGAATATGAGTGTGAATGCTTGTATGTCTGCCCTGCCACTTGACTGGCGACCAGTCCAGTCCTGTCGCCCAAAGCCAGCTGGGGTAGGCTCCAGCATAGCCGCGGCCCTGATGAGGATAAGCCGTATAATTTATAATACCGTATAATTGACTGATAAAATGTAATCATTTAAAATGTATTTACAATTAAAGTGTAAAGTAATATGATCATTTAATAATACAAACGTATAATAATAATGTTATTATAATATTATTATTCATGTAGACTATAATAATAAAACAGATTATTATTGTAACAAAGCTATGACCAACAAAGTCAAAGAACAAGTAACGAAGAATGAATATTTGATAGAAAATATAAATACACAGGTGGTTGTACTGTATAGTATACAGTACATACACGTGTATATACTTTATGATACACAGTACATACTGTATGGTGATGTATTGCAGTGCATTTCTGAAGTTGTGTTTCGCATACCAGCCGACACTTAACGCTTTCATGGATCTGGGATATGAGGCGTGGAAGGAGACCAGGAGCACCTTGCAGGTGTTGCTGTCAGCCAATGAGAGCACTCTAAGAGATGACCGTCAACTACGCAGCAGGTGAGGCTTTTTACCCGCCGGGGAATCAATCACGTGCTTTACTTTTCGTTCACCTGTGGCTATAAACAACATTGTACATCTCAGGTAATCGAACATCTGGGAAATATTTGCGATCGGGCATGGAAAAGCGTGGCATGGACCTACATACAGCGTTTTTCAAAATAGGTGTTCACGAGAGGCGAAAAACCCGATACTGATATTTACACATATTACATTTTTATGCCAAAATCGGCCGTCCGTAATATACTGCATACATACTGTATATGTATGTACATTTTAATATAATTCATTCATTTTAATATGTTTCTTTCTTGTTTGAATTTGTAAATTTTTATTATTATTATTATCATTTTAATTAAGTATTTATTGTAGCATTAATTCGGCCGCACGGTGGATTAATGGGTAGCACGTTGGCCTCACAGTCAGGAGCTTGAGGGTTGGAATCTCCGTCGGGCATCTCTGTGTGGAGTTTGCATGTTCTCCCCGTGCGTGTTTGGGTTTTCTCCGGGTACTCCGCTTTCCTCCCACATCCCAAAAACATGCATGTTAGCTTCATTGGCCGCTCTAAATTGTTTATTAGAGTGTGAATGTTTGTTTGTCTGCCCTGCGATTGGCTGGCGACCAGTCCAGGGTGTACCCCGCCTCCCGCCTAAAGTCAGCTGGGATAGGCTCCAGCATACCCGCCACCCTAATGAGGATAAGCAGCATAGAAGATGGATGGATGGACTCGGGTCTGTAGTACCTATTCCTGTCTTTCTGCCTCAGTTTTAATATCTGATATAAGTATTTACCTTTGTTACTTTGTTTCCAATGCAGTACAGTACAGTATATTGTTTACTTGCGTTACCTGTGCGGGGTTTGTCTTTGTGTCTGCAGAGCTTTTGTCCCGCTAAGCGAAGCCACCATGCATCTTCCAGCTGATATCGGTACGTCTCCACGCACAGTCCCCAAACGTCTGCACAAGCATATGTTACACACTTACAGTATAATGGACGGCTGTATTAGTTAGTTGTTTTTATTACAAATCTTAAAAAGCACTCAGTTTAAAGTATTCTTTAAATAATTACTGAATGTGGTCTTTTTTTAGATGAGTGGAATTGTTTATTATTTATTTATGAAATTATGTGCACAATATATGTCCACGCTTTAGGGACCCCCTACAGATAGATAGATGGATGAACAGATAGATGGATAGCCAAAAGAATTCTTGGCTATTGTATTTTTTAAAATAAAAAATAGGTAATTATAATTGTAGATAATGGACTTCTATGTTTTTTTCACATTTATTTGCTATTTTATTCAAATGATTCTAGGATATCCAATGAAGGCCTATACAGTACCATAGTTTAGTGGCAAACAACTTTTTAAAATACAAAAAAATACACAATTGTTTTCGTTTCATTGTGCCTCTGATCATACTGATTGATTGCTGTGTTTAAAAAAATGTAAATAAAAAAACAAACAAACCACTGGACACCCCTTGTTTCCTGGTTTCAAGAGCTTATAAAACGAAGAAGGATAAGCTTGTGTCAAATAGATGCATTGCAGGCTGCCAATCAATCATGATGATTTTATCCCTGCTAAGAATATACAGTATAACAGACTTTCAGCGCTAGGGGGCAGTGTTTCCTCTCGTTAAACCACCTTAATTCAGGCTGTCAGCCTTAACCTAAAACTCTATGGCATACATCTTATACGAAACTATTTTACAGGTGACTACACTGACTTCTACTCCTCCAGGGATCATGCAACTAATGTTGGCATCATGTTCCGGGGAAAGGACAATGCTCTGATGCCAAACTGGTAAACTATAAACCACCACTATGTTGTTGTTGAAATGAGTTCACAGTAGAATAATACTTTGGAGAGGGAGAACTGCATGGAACACACACACCGAGTTTATTTAAAATGACTGTATCATGTACAAGGTTCTTTTTATTGATGATGCTGGTGCTCACATTAGGAGAGTGCATTCAAACACAGCAGCATGAACGTTCATTCATTCATTTTCTAGTGTGGAAGTATATCGCAGGTGTAACTGCCATGCTGTGTTGTGCAGGTTGAGGCTTCCAGTGGGATATCATGGCAGAGCATCATCAGTGTTTGTGTCGGGCACCCCCATCCGTCGCCCCTCTGGGCAGATGAGGCCTGATCAGAGTAAGTTCAGAGCTTGCAGTAACAGGCCATATTTACAAAAATAACATACAGCAATACCTTGTTTGTGCATTTTTGCAAAGTAGGACTCCTAATTTGTAAATTGAATATTTTCCTAATTAGAGCATAATTGATTACAACCTAATGTAAATACTGGTTTTGACATTATCAGAGCCCTCTAGACTTGAAATAACACCCCTAAGAAATGAGACATTGAAGACATGCAATACATTTTGTCCAGATGTGTGGGGGACAGAAAGTGATGTTGAGGGTTCAGAGTTGAGTTTTAGCTTGACATGGGTTACAGATGCAACAGTAGCCCGTATTATTATTATTATTATTAATGTTATTATTATTATTGTGCCTGTTGTGAAACCATTCAAACCTGCAATCAAAGCCTGACAATCAAGTCTGGTGCTTGTATGGCTCACCAAATTGTAAAGTAATATTACTGACACCTAGTGACCGGTGTGCAATACTACATATCAAAACTAATGCCTTATGTTTTTCTATTTTAGCCATTTTTATGCATGAAAATGCTTCATTTAGGAAAAAAAAACATGAAGCAGCATGATTTATTAATGAATCTATTTTTGAAAAACTGTTTGATTGAAAAAGAATAAAATGAATAAAACCAAACTAGATAAAAAATAATAAAGTAAAATAAACAAACATAAGACGATGCAATGCTAACACATCACAGAGCAGTGCAAGTTATGTTTGTCTTTTCTTTGTCCTAGCAAAACCTCCCGTGTTCGGCCCATCCAAGCAGTTGGACGTTGAACTGGAGATGGTAAGGTCCCCATTCTATCACTTGTGTGTTTATACTGTTAAAATATATATCTTAAAGAAGCTTCAGAGCCACATGCGTATGTAATCTTTAACATAACAAGTCTTTCTCTGTTCAGGCCTTCTTTGTTGGAAAGGGGAATTTGCCTGGGGAGCCAATCCCCATTGAGAGAGCCCATGAGCACATCTTTGGCATGGTACTCATGAACGACTGGAGTGGTGAGAACATTTAGCAATATATAGTATGGATCCATCTCGAGTACCTGGACCTGGGGTACACTACAGCTAAGCGTACAGAAATAAAGCAGGTCGAAAGTAAGAATTACACCTGACGTGAAATAATAAAATTCCTGTCCTGCACTCCACCATAGAAATGCTTCCGATTGTTAAACTATTATTTCATGACGAATTGGAAATGTGTTGCCTTTTCATTTCTTGCATATGTGTAATGTTTGATAGCAAATGCTATCACGTGCTATTTGGGGTAGATTATGTACATAACTGTTAAGGAATTATGTTGAATTATCTTTATTGCCACATTGAACTAAATTGTGAATGTAGGGCCGCACGATGGCTGACTGGGTAGCAAGTTGGCCTCACAGTCAGGAGGTTAATTGGCGACTCTAAATCGTCCATTAGAGTGTGAATGTTTGTTCGTCTGCCCTGTGATTGGCTGGCGACTAGTCCAGGGTGCACCCCGCCTCCCGCCTGAAGTCAGCTGGGGTAGGCTCCAGCACACCCGCGACCTTAATGAGGATAAGCGGCATAGAAAATGAATGGAAAATTGTGAATGTGAAATACTAATCATTAGTATTTAGCATAGTAATTTAAAAGTAGTAAATTTAAGAGAAGAAACTGGTAGCTTTATGTTGCAGGCATTGCCCGAGACAGCTAAGAAAAGTTGTAACTTAATTCTTGTAATACAACAAACATTTGTGACTTTATTCTTGTACATTTACGAATGTTTTTCTCGTAACTTTACGACCTCGTTATCGAAATGTCAGATTGTATTTCCCAGTGTGGTCCTAATGTGGAGGAGGTAGCTTTTTGGGGGCCTCGATCATTTTAAAAGTACCTTGCAGGCTGAAAATGTGTGAGCAGCTCAGAATTACAGTAGATGACGTGTAAAACAAAACAAAATACTACACACCTACTGCCAAACACAAAAGAAAAACTGTGAGTATGCACCTCAACAGCAAGTTACTCCTTCCATCCTGACTACGGAAAACTCTTCAGGACAAACTGAACATAAAAGCACACTTCCAAATGGGACTCATAAGCGTGCAAAACAAAGACAATACAATTCAAAGTACTGCTACAATGTGCAACATGGTCATCATGTGGACTTTTTCCAGGATGCAATATCTGTGTAACTTGTGGTCACTGAGTTTCCTTTGTAAGAATGGGAATTCAAAATGGCAACAATCGGTATATTAAGTAACCCTGAAATACAAAGCGTTCTTTGTCTTGGGTGTCAAAGAGCAATAGCTACGCCTCAAAACTGGTCCTGAGCCGAGCTTACAAATAATCAAATGAATTCCATCCATCCATCCATTTTCCTCCGCTTAGCCGGGTACGGGTTGCGGGGGCAGCAGTCTCAGTAGGGAAGTCCAGACTTCCCGGTCCCCGGCGACCTCTTCCAGCTCCACCGGGAGGACACCAAGGCGTTCCCAGGCCAGCTGTGAGACATAGTCCCTCCAGCGTGTCCTAGGTCTTCCCCAGGGCCTTCAGCCGACTGGGCATGCCCGAAACACCTCACCAGGGAGGCGCCCGGGAGGCATCCAAACTAGATGCCCGAGCCACCTCAACTGGCTCCTCTCGATGTGAAGGAGCAGCGGCTCTACTCTGAGCTCCTCCCGGATGGCCGAGCTCCTCACCCTATCTCTTAGGGTGAGTCCAGCCACCCTACGGAGGAAACTCATTTCCGCCGCTTGAATCCGCAATCTCATTCTTTCGGTCATGACCCATAACTCATGACCATAGGTGAGGGTGGGAACGTAGATGGATCGGTAAACAGAGAGCTTTGCCTTCCGGCTCAGCTCTCTCTTCACCACGACGGTCTGGTACAGCGACCGCATTACTGCAGACGCTGTACCGATCCGTCTGTCGATCTCACGCTCCAACCTTCCCTCACTCGTGAACAAGAACCCGAGATACTTGAACTCCTCTACCTGAGGCAAGACCTTATTCCCGACCCGGAGGGTACAGTCCACCCGTTCCTGACTGAGAACCATGGCCTCGGATTTGGAGGTGCTGAGTCTCATCCCAGAAGCTTCACACTCAGCTGCAAACCGCTCCAGTAAACGCTGAAGGTCACAGCCTGATGAGGATCAAATGAATTGAAAACAATTTCCAGACTGTGATGTGGAGGAAGAGCATGGATGTTTTGACATATGGTTGGAGTTGCTAATGTGTTGCCTGTGTGTGCTACCTGTGTGTGATCTCATTCAGCTCGGGACATCCAAGCTTGGGAATACCTTCCTCTTGGTCCATTCCTGGGAAAGAACTTTGGTACGACCATCTCACCTTGGGTGGTCCCCATGGAGGCCTTGTTGCCCTTCGTGGAGCCCAATCCCATTCAGGTTAGGACCGCTGTCGTTGTGCCACACATTTGAAATGGAGTTCTGCTAATAAAGATGTACATGCTAACACAAGCAAAGAGAAAAACGTTTTTGCGTGTCCCCACTTGTTGCAGGATCCAGAGCCCCTCCCCTACCTTCAGCATCAGGATGCGTTCACGTTCAACATCAACCTCTTTGTATCTCTAAAAGGTACGCATCCAACAAGGCTGTTATTGTGTACTTTTGAGGTACACAACTCACACACAATACTTATCGCTGCATCACTAGACGGTGTACCGGTGGTGGCTGCTGACCATTCAGGGAGGGCAAGCTCTTTTTTTCCAGCCTACATCACAAATAGCTTAATTTATTTATACTTAACTCTACCCGCCGTTTTTCACAAAGACAAAGTTTCCGTATCAATTCAGAACAATGGAATGGAAAACTTGCCACGGTGGAGGTTTGTGCTTCAAGATCACAGATTCGCTCATTTCACTGTCAATCAAAACGGGATTCCGCCTCAGACCAATCAGACCAGGCCACTGGCCCATAAACCCTCCCGAGACCCTGAGCGCTTGATGGAAGGGACAAAGGCCAGCATTTATGCAGTGACCGTCCGGTTTCGGCGGTGGAACAACGATGGAATGGAATGAGAAGGAAGTGGCGTCAGTTACCCGTGATAAGTAGCTGAATCCGAGCAAACGATGAAGGCATTCTAGTGCATGTTCAGTCAATGAAATGTACGCACAGCAGTACACATTTCACCACTATTGTACACTTAACGGAAATAAATATTAGTAAATAAAATCAACAATGAAAAAATCCAATGAATTTCAAATCAAATGTGTAACTCAAATAAAGAATTGGTCAAATAAAACAATAAATACCTAATAAATGAATATATAATAACTTACAAGAGTAGAAAACATAGTTGAGCTGTGATACTATTTTTCCCGGCAGGGCAGCGCATGAAAGAACCTTCAACCATCTGCAAGTCAAACTTCAAGGTGAGAAGCTTGCGTGTCAGATAAGGGTGGCACGAGACGCCATCAACATGCTTCAGTGCGTACTTAGGTCTCAAAGCTACAGAAGGAAAGTAAGAAGTTGTCTGGTGATGTTGTGACTGCAGCACATGTATTGGACCATGAAGCAGCAGCTCGCCCACCACACGGTCAACGGCTGCAACGTCAGACCTGGCGACCTTCTGGCTTCTGGAACCATCAGTGGACCTGTGAGTACCTCGTGGCACACTTTAACCTTACGTACACTACGACGCACACGATCAGAATATCTTATTACATCTTACAAAAGCGTCCGGGTACAAAGCATTGGGTTTATTTGCCTCTTGATTCTTTTACTTGCTTGTCTAGTTGAGGTCAAATAGAGAGACAGAGAGCAGAGAGAGAGGAAAAACAGGATGGAGGGGTTGAGCAACAGGGAAGGAAAAAGAGAACAATGGACACCAATAGGAATATCGTTTACACTCCTCATCAAAATTTAAAAACACAAAAAATGTTGCTTTGGTGGATGTTAAGGAGGTTGTAAGTGGAACTTCAAAAGGCAAAAAGAAGAAATAAGACAATTTTTATTGAGGAAACAAATTATTGCAAACTACCAATGATTACGTTGTTCTTCAGCTGAGCAAAAGTTCAAGACCACAGCGCACAAAACCCCCAAATCTGCATGCCATGTTCAAAAAAGGACGCAGTACTGAGTAGCTGCGGCATTCTTGTTCATCACCGTAAAACTGCTTTAGGCGTGCATGATACCAGTGTTTCCAGCAGGCTAGTGGGAATGCCCCTTCAGGTGGTGAAGATCTGAAGGGCATCTTCTGTCTGGAGCTGATGTCCATTTTTGTAAACTTCGCTTGCCATCCCTCCCCAAATATTCTCAATTGGATTATCAGCGGGACACAGGATGGTCCAAAAGAGTGAGCTTATTCTTCTTTGTCATGCGCCCGTTGTGAACTGCGGTGTTGTCCTGTTGAAAAAGCCCGTCATTACCACGCAGATGAGGGCCTTCAGGGTTGAGGGATGCCCCCTGAGGCATCTCCACATAGCCAGCTGCTGTTTGACGCCCCTGCACAACGCTGAAGTAGTCGTTCCATTGAAGGAAAAAGCATCCCAGATCATGAGGGCGCCCCCTCCAATGTGAAAAACACCTCAAGTGGGATCTCCTTGTCATGCCAGTAATGTTGGAAGCCATCAGGACCGTGACGGTTACATTTCCCCCTCATCAGAGAATAAAACTTTCTTCCACCTTTCAATGTCCCATGCTTGGTGCTCTGGTGCAAATTCCAAATGGACCATTTTGTGGCTTTGCTGGAGACGAGGACTTTTTTTATTCTTAATAGCCATCTCTTGCAGTTAGCGTCTGATGGTTATTGGACTGCACCCGGCACCAGTAACAACCTCCATTTAGGCCGAGGATCATCCCGCCTCTCTTATTTATATTTATATTCATATATATACTGTATGCAGGATGCAGAGAGTTTTGGCTCCATGCTAGAACTGTCATGGAAGGGATCCAAGAGTATTGATCTTGGTGGAGGAGAAACCAGAACCTTCCTCCAGGATGGAGATGAAGTTACCATTACAGGTGAGCTGTGATCGTCGACACACTTGTTGCTACATCATAATAACATAATAATAATAGTAAATGGTAACAGGTGTTTCAAAGCATTGATAAAGATGTAGTGGTTCAAATAGTAGACTTTCTACCCCGATGCGCTTCAAATTCTGCAGCTCCAATTCATAATAGTTTTATTCTCAAGCAAGTACATAAGGCATTCAGAAGACGCGTTCAAGACGTTGTGGTGATGGGTAGTATTCTACACTGCTCACTAGGTGTCAGTAATGTTACTGTAATGTTGGCTGAGACACACACGCACCAGACTTGATCTCCAGAAAAACAGGCTTTAATTGCAGGGTTTAAGAATTTGACAACAGGCGCAATAATCCCTAACGCCGGCTAGTGGTCCAGCCATAACCCCTGCCAAGCTAAAACTGAATGCTAAACCTTCCTGTCCGCCTCCCTTAGCGCCGGAAAACATTTACAGCAGCACAAGTCGTTTTTATGTCTGAAATGGCTTATTTTTGGAGTGCAAAGGTGACTATAGGGGTGTTATTTCATGTCTAAAAGGCTCTGATAATGTTAAAGTATCTAGGAGTTTGTAAGCAAGTTCACGAAAAGTCACTTATCACGATAGGGCTTGCAACCAGTGAACCGCAATAGACAAGAGATTACACTGCATGTCGCTTCCTCTTCATGACGCATTTCTTCACTGCTGCTGCGTATACTCCGGAGAAACGTATACATACTGTGTGTTTTGTGTATGTTGTGACTAAGCCTTGAGAGCTCGTCTTTCAAAACACAAAAGTAGCTCAAAGGTTGTCTGCCAAGCCCAAAATACACGCGGGTACACCTACTGTGCATGCCGTAGTATAGGTATATACCAGACTACTGTTTCACAGTTCTATGTGATACTGACAGAATGAAGGGCAGCCATGTTTTTGCGTGGTGTGTACGTGTGTTTGACATAACAAGCATGTTTTTCGTGTGTGTGTACAGGTTATGGGGAAAGAGATGGATACAGGGTGGGCTTTGGTTCCTGCACTGGCACCATCCTCCCTGCCCTGCAACACTGAAAGCCACTCAATGGGAAGGTTGCATTCATTAGCGCAAAATTCATGTTCAGCACACACACACACACACACACACACACACAGTACTGCATTTCTCCCATGGCATGAACCTGCCTTGAATATTCATGCACGTTTCTCTCTCGCTCTGTAGGGCAGGAATGACCTTGTTACTGGAATGTCTCATAGCGTTACTGAGCTGCCATGATCAGTGTTATCCATGGTTTTGATCTCCTGTGTGCACAAAAAGAACGTGTTTGTTGCATTCCATTCCATTTTCTTCAGCTTATTCGGGTCCGGGTGGCGGGGGCAGCAGTTTCAGTTAGGAAGTCCAGACTTCCCGGTCTACGGCGACCTCTTCCAGCTCCACCGGGAGGACACCGAGGCATTCCCAGGCCAGCTCTCAAAATGTGTTTGTGTGTTTTTTATTTCTGGCTGAGCATTCCTTTGGAAGACATGATGACAGAAATGTAAAGTCACTGTTTGTGAGGAACCTTTCATAAATAAGAGCAACATACAGTCTCATGGGGCCGCACGGTGGTCAAGTGGGTAGCACATTGGCCTCACAGTCAGGAGGTTCAGGGTTGGAATCTCCGTTGGGCATCTCAGTGTAGAGTTTGCATGTTCTCCCCGTGCGTGCGTGAGTGGGTTATCTCCGGGTTCTCCGCTTTCCTCCCACATTCCAAAAACATGCATGTTAGCTTCATTGGCCGCTCTAAATTGTCCATTAGAGTGTGAATGTTTGTTTGTCTGTATGTGCCCTGCGATTGGCTGGCAACCAGTCCAGGGTGTACCCCACCTCCCGCCAAAAGCCAGCTGGGGTAGGCTCCAGCATACCCGCGACCCTAATGAGGCTAAGCGGTATAGGAAATGAACGAAAGAAGGATACAGTCTCATGTGTTGCCTGTTCAATGAATAGGAAGTAGATAAATTACATGTTTCAGTACATCCCCACTTTCCAAGAGTGATTGATACGTCAATAAAAATGTCCGGTTTTGAACCACAGCCCCCTCCCCCAAACATTCTGCTAGCTTGATGTTGACATTCTCCTCCGATTTCACATTAAATAAAGTGACTGCTGTAATTATTAGCTTAGACTCAGGTCCAGAACCCTCCCCTTCTCTCTTCAATTGCCATTGTTCACTTGCAGCTTCCCAGATATGCCTCACAAGCTTATTGAACATGGAAAGTATCTAATGTATAGCTACTCACCACTAATGAGTGATAACTATCAAATAGGACTGTAAAGAGTAATTTTGTTTGTTTTTCAATGAAGTTCATGGATGGCATGGTGTCTCGAGCTTCTTCAGATGAATGATGTCACAATCAGGTGAGCCCAATTAAAGGAAGACTACTTGAGACCGGAGCTGAAAGAAGGCAGCGCATGAAGTTGTTCATTGTTGCGTGTGCAACGGATGAACAATTAAGTATATTATATTTTGCATTTAATCTTGAAGATTCCATCGATATCGTCGTCCTAATCAATGCTCGGGGCAGCGATGGAAACTGTCAGTGGGGATTTATCTTCATCTGTATGTGTATACAAATGTTGACACGGAAGTGCTATAATATTAATTATTTGCAAATGATGTTAAATATTTAATTTCATTGTTTTTAGGTGTGCAGGAGTAGGGCGTACTCCAGGAGTAGGAGTAATATTTTCAAACAATCTTGTTTACCGATGAGGGCCGTGTAACCCCGGATCATCCCGATGCACGGAGTAGCAGACGGTTGGTGGATGGCCACCATGTCCTAGCAAGGCTATGATGTCAACAAGGAGGTGGCAGAGTCATGTTATGGTTCAGAATCATTGGGAGAGAGCTGGCAGGCGCCTTTGTGGGTCAAAGCGGAGAAAATGGTCTTGGCTAAGTATTTAGAGTTTTTGACGAACCACTTTCTTTCATGGTACAAAATGAAGAACCGTACCTTCCACAGCAAAATGACCTTCATGCATGACAACGTGAAGACTTCTGGTATTGGCTTCTACGGCCATAAAAGGAAAGAAAGTCATGGTGTGGCCTCTGTTTTCCCCTGACCTCAACCCTGGAGCGTCGTCACGCAAAACAATCTATGAAGGAGGCTATTTTGCAAGGAAATTAAAAATGGTAACGGCACAAAAATTATCTTATGTATAGATCTTCAAAAACATTCAGATGCCAAAAAAAAATTTTGCGATTTTAATTTTAATTTTTTGTACTAAAACAAACCAAAAACCAAACAAGGGGATTATGATGACTTGTATGCTAGGTTGGACAGCAAGGAGGGAGAGAAAGATCTATACAGGTTGGCAAGGCAGAGGGACAGAGATGGGAAGGACGTGCTGCAGGTTAGGGTGATGAAGGATAAGGATGGAAGGACAGGTGCCAGTAGTGTCATGGGAAGATGGAAAGAGTACTTTGAAGAGTTGATGAATGAGGAAAATGAGGGAGAACAAAGAGTAGAAGAGGTGACTGTTGTGGACCAGGAAGTAGCAAAGATTAGTAAGGAAGAAGTGAGGAGGGCATTGAAGAGGATGAGGATGTTTTTGTAGATCTGGAGAAAGCTTATGACAGGGTGCCCAGAGAGGAACTGTGCTATTGTATGAGGAAGTCTGGAGTGGCAGAGAAGTATGTTAGAGCGGTGCAGGACATGTACGAGGACTGTAAGACAGTAGTGAGGAGTTCCGAGTGAAGGTGGGACTCCATCAGGGATCAGCTCTGAGCCCCTTCTTGTTTGCTATGGTGATGGACAGGCTGACGGACGAGGTTGGACAGGAATCTGCATGGACTATGATGTTTGCAGATGACATTGTGATATGTAGTGAGAGCAGGGAACAGGTGGAGGAGAAGCTTAAGGGGTGGAGGTCTGCCCTGGAAAGGAGAGGAATTAAGGAGTACATGTGTGTAAATGAGAGGGACCCAAGTGGAAGAGTGAGGTTACAGGGAGAAGAGATAAAGAAGGTGGAGGATTTTAAGTACTTAGGGTCAACAGTCCAGAGCAATGGAGAGTGTGGAAAAGAGGTGAAGAAGCGTGTGCAGGCAGGCTGGAATGGGTGGAGAAAAGTGTGGGGTGTGATGTGTGATAGAAGAGTTTCAGCTAAAATGAAAGAAAAGGTGTACAAAACTGTGGTGAAACCAGCCATGTTGTTTGGTTTAGAGACAGTGCCGCTGAGGAAAAGACAGGCGGCAGAGATGAAGATGCTGAGGTTCTCCTTTGGGTGGGACCAGGATGGACAGGATCAGGAATGAGTACATTCATAGTGCTAGAGGGGACAGCAGATGTTAGAGGTTTGGGAGGTAAAGGTTGGGACATGTCCAGAGGAGAGATAGTGAATATGTTGATAGAAGGATGCTGAGCTTTGAATTTCCAGGCAGGAGGCCTAGAGGAAGAGCAAAGAGGAGGTTTATGGATGTAGTGAAAGAGGAGTTGATGCAAGAGAAGAGGATACAGAAGACAGAGTTAGATGGAGGCAATTGATTGGCTGTGGCGACCCCTGAAGGGATAAGGCCAAAGGAAAAGAAGAAGATATGGTGAGTAACAAACATTTATTGCACGTTTGAATGATGGCACTATAAGCCCTGACACGGGCTACTGTGGCGGCCGTAACCCACTCGTATTTAATGTCGAGAGGGCTCTTATAATGTCAAAAAAAAGCATATTTAGAAGTATATTGCTATTATTCTGACACAAAGTAGCCATGCTTAAATCAAATACAAAGAGCTGTACCGGACTTTGGACTCACTTGTTTTATAGACGGTACGTGACGGTACTATGTCTTTATTCACCGCTCCGTCAGCAGTTTGACAGAAACGATTGATACCAAAAGCATCGCACTGGAGGGAATGGTATCCAATTGAAACTGCAGCGGGTGTAATCATAACGGACAGAGCGCCAGGACACGTTTTACGTCTTGATGGGAAAGGGCTGAAGCAGACACTTGGGTGGAGAATTAGGAGGGAAACATTCAATCTGTTTGATATTCTCCCAATGTAGAGGCATCTTCATTACCATGCCATGTGGTATAGACCTTCATTGTGAACTTTAAAACCCCGCGGACTCCCCGATGTAACCTTGACTTCACCCAGGACCAGATATTTGTATCTCTGTTTTGTCACGCCGAGAGTTGGGGAATGGCGAACGGTTTCCCAGTGGGCCAGCGCTGAAAGGAATTCCATCAAGGCATATGATGTGACTTCATTGAAAGAAAATTTGAATGCCAGGTTAGCCGCCCGGTCCAATGCTCCGTTGTCGTGCCCCAAATCGTTCTCTTTGCTTTCTTTTTTGTCAACTGGCTGCGGTCCGTGTGCATCGGGGAAAATAAGCGTTTGCTCTCTGAACAAACACATGCCGTTTGGTTTTCTGACATGAAGCTGCATCACATCCCCATCAGTAGTGTAGTGCATCTACAGTGACTTAACCACCCCCCCCCACACAAACACACACTTTGTCCCATGAGCCGAGTTCTGGTCGCATTTCGGTGACGAGGAAGGTAGTTCAAAAAAGGGATACATTTGCATTTCAAAACTGCCTCCTCAAAAAAATCTGAGCTCACAATTGCTCTGTGTTACTTTGTCACCCATCGCATGCACACACTCACTCCGTCGTCGTGTTCCACAGCGCGTGAAGACGTATATGAAAGACATGCCCTGAGCACGAGGATGAAGGAAATAGAAGTATATGCCCCGCAACGCAAACACAAATCAAATGTCAACGGAGTCAATGTGCATATTCTCCTAGTTGCTTGTGTAGGTATGGCCTCCCGTGTGTGATGCTCTAAGAGAAAAGGAGAGCTGGCCAAAAGTCCTCCACACAGAGATGGCCATCAGAGATGTGTGTGAGTTACAATATGTGTTGCTTGAAGTCAGACCTTCTGCAACAAACTGATGACACTACCCAATGTTCCACTGCACTTTTTAAGCACTTTATGCTGGATTTATTTGATTTTTTTTTTACCAATACAGTAATTTGCAGGATAGCAAGATTAGCCGTGTCTTTAAATGTTGTATTTCTTTCTTTTTTTTTTTTTTTA